>SJYT01077850.1:0-10282 GCA_006410635.1 Cephalophus harveyi
GTCATGTTATTAAGTATACTTAAAATTTTGTATATTTTAAAAATATATTTGTCACTTATGTGAATCCAATAATTTCATAAATTTTGCATGAAGAAATATTACAAACAATATTTCCAAGTTTTATTTGTCTTTTGAATGAAAATTTTCCATTGAAGGAAGGCATCAGCATCCTATTAACAGACAATATATTTAAAACATAAATTAAACTAGCTTATATTTTCCAATAAAATTGTTAGACAAGGTCTCCAGAGTTTCTGAATGTCTTCCAAACTATTCGATTTGAAGTGATTCAGCAGATTTGAAATAAGTTCATATTACTTGAAGTTGCATACTGATTAAAGTATTTTTGTCTATCTCTAAATTTGGGGGCTCCAAAGTCACTGCAGATGGTGACTGCAGCCATGAAATTAAAAGACACTTACTCCTTGGAAGAAAAGTTATGACCAATCTAGATAGCATATTGAAAAGCAGAGACATTACTTTGCCAACAAAGGCCCGTCTAGTCAAGGCTATGGTTTTTCCTGTGGCATGTATGGATATGAGAGTTGGACTGTGAAGAAAGCTGAGCGCCAAAGAATTGATGCTTTTGAACTGTGGTGTTGGAGAAGACTCTTGAGAGTCCCTTAGACTGCAAGGAGATCCAACCATTCCATTCTGAAGGAGATCAGCCCTGGGATTTCTTTGGAGGGAATGATGCTGAAGCTGAAATTCCAGTACTTTGGCCACCTCATGCGAAGAGTTGACTCATTGGAAAAGACTCTGATGCTGGGATTGGGGGCAGGAGGAGAAGGGGACGACCGAGGATGAGATGGCTGGATGGCATCACTGACTCGATGGACGTGAGTCTGAGTGAATTCCGAGAGTTGGTGATGGACAGGGAGGCCTGGCGTGCTGCAAATCATGGGGTCGCAAAGAGTCGGACACGACTGAGCGACTGAACTGAACTGAAGGTGAGAAAATAAGCTTTAATATTATAGTTTAGTTATATTCCCTAAGAATATTTGTTTCAATTTTATTCTCTATTGAAGCATTCCTAATAAACTGAAAAACAGTTTAGAATAATTAAAAACCAAATCTTCTTAATGTTTATAAAATAAATTATAGTCTCCTTATAAACATTTTGATTGAGATTTCAAAATATATATGTAAAACAATTTGATAGTGATCATTTTTATGCTATATACATCTCATATTATTAAATCATTTAACTTTGTCTTTGGGAGATGTAGCAAAGTAATTGAATTTAGGGAATGATGATTTGAATCCTGACTGAATAGAGGGATTTCTCTTTCCCTTGAGTTTCAGAAACTGAATATACACTCAAAATTTTCAAGTATGTTGGGTTTATTAGGTTCTGTGATACCTAAGTTGAAGTGGAGATACATAGAACACATGTGAAAAGAAATAGTTCAGGAATTAACTCTAAGCACTCAGAGAAATTCAAGATTTTGAACATGATGACTAGTCCCGGAAGTTGGATTTGTACTTCTTTTAAGAAACTTGACCTAACCTTCAACACGTTATTATTTATAAAATTTCTAGCTCTGTTAGAATGCATTTCTTCCTAGTGTCTTATTTATATACTAGCACTTAAATATATTACTTGTATTTATTTTCATATCTGTTTCTAACATCAGCTGTGAATTCCTGATGTCTGTAATGTATCTTCTTTCTTAGTGTGTTGGAATTTAGCAAAATCCTTCCAATTAACAAATTTACCAAAAAAGTCTGCCACTTAACATAGGAAAAAGCTCTTAGATTTCCAATTCATTTGTATGAAAGAGCTAGGAAAATGTTATACAACATGTATAAAACTCATGGAAAGTTTTATAAGTATTATAAAAGCATTATATAAAAGTATATATTATATACTATCAAAATGGATATTATAAAAGTATTATGTAAGTATTATAAAAGTACTATAAAATTCTACTCATGAAAAGTTGTTAACCTGCAGTTTAGATAGGTAGTCTGGGAATATCTTGGACAAGTACTTAGTCAGTCACTCAGTCATGTCCAACTCTTTGCAACCCCATGGACTGTAGCCTGCCAGACATCTCTGTCCATGGGGATTCTCCATGCAGAAATACTAGAGTGTGTGGCCATGTCCTCCTCCAGGGGATCCCCAGCCCAGGGATTGAACCCAGATCTCTGACATTGCAGGTGGATTCTATACCATGTGAACCACCAGGGAAACCCATCTGGTTCAAGAGGAGATAGTAAATACATCTTGATGAATTATAAACTTGTCCACTCATTTCTACATGTTGATACGTGTCTGCTTCTACCTTGTCTTTTCATATTGCTATTGTTACTTGTGCTTCCTGTCTAGTAAATAGTTAAAGGTGAAAATATTAATATTGAGATGTGGGATACTGTTACATTCTCTAGAAATGAGGGGGGAGGGAAGAAATGTTTGAACAGTTGCCTAATATAATACTTATAGTAGAAGATTTTTCTTTGTAATTTAATCTTAGAAATTGATCATAATATAGTTGTATTTAAAAATTATTATTTATAAATTAATGCCAAAAGTAAAGAATCCATTATGATAATAACTATCCATTTGCTATGTTACTAATTCAAGCATCTGGTGATAGTAGTAAAAAATATTTTCCTTTAGCTAAGATGGTTTACTCTAGCTCTGAGAGGGCAGATGTCACTGTACTTTTCATTAAGTTAAAATTGTCCATTCTGAATAATACATTACAGTGAAAATGCATTTTAGAAAAAAAAATTCATGGACAGAAAAATTTACGTTAGCTGATTGTGAAGTTATTAATGTTGCAACTGGTATCATCAATCTAAGAATGAATTCAGTAATTGTATTCTAAATGAGATCAGAGTGTAAGATTGCCTCCACCCTCTTCTTTTGAAAACTAATTCTAATTTTTCTAGCTTAGTATTTATCTCTCTACTGAGAAATTCTACTAATACAATCATATACTGAAGTTAAAACTTGCTTTTTAAAATTATCAGCATTGAAGACCTAGAAAATTTATAATCAGCACTTTGAAAAAGTCATCACTCAATTACAGAAAAATTATGTGTCATCCATGTAAACACTGAAACTACATATGCTGTTTAAATTATACTAAAACAAGCATTCACTAGATATTGGGTTGGCCAAAAAGTTCATTAAAGTTTTTTTGTAAGATAGTATGGAAAAATCTGAATGAACCTTTGAACAATCCAATATATGTGTCAAAATCATGACTGTATATATGTTGCTAGTTCAAATAATTTTAAGACATTTTAATTTAAAAATCAAACTACAGAAGCATGTATAGACTATAATAGCAAGATTTTCAGAAGAATCATGAAGATGACATTAAATGAAGAATGATACCTGTCTTTAGCTGATATTTAAGCCTTCAGGAAGAGAAGTCGATGAAAAATAAATGGATTTACAATGTGGAATCTCCAAAAAGACTCATGACTTGGAAAGAAATATCCAGAGGTGGGGGTTTACAGTAGGGCCCAAAATATGAAGAATAGCTCAAAATTGATTGAAAAATTTTGGAACTCTTAATCTCTAGAATGTAAGCACCTTTAGGGTGGGCATCTTGTCTGTTATTCTCATTATTATTTCTCAGTTCCCTATAAAAATGTCTGACATATAATCAGAATTTTTTAAAAAGTATTAAATGAATAAATCTCTTCCCAAATCTCACAGAAACAGACTACTGACACCTTGATAGAAACTAGAAGAGGTTTGCATCCCTGAGAAATGCTTGAGATGCCATTGTAAGCACAGGTACAGGATACTAAAGTTTACATATTCACCAATAAGACTACCTTGTATCTTGATAGATCCCATAAGGCTGGCATGGAGGTACATCCTCATTCCTCTCATTATGCAAGTGTTTATAGTTTCTCTGTGTGGGAAATTAGTCATTACTCAGTGAAAAATATGGTTCACCATCTTATCAATTTGCTTTGAAGCCTAAGTTAAGTTAAGTTGCTCAGTCATGTCTGACTCTTTGCGACCTCATGGACTGTAGCCTACCAGGCTCCTCCGTCCATGGGATTCTCCAGGCAAGAATACTGGAGTGGGTTGCCACTAGCCCTCAGTAAACTCCATCCAAGAACTGAAAACTTTCAATTAGCTTCTTAGTTCCTTCTTCTTAATTACAAATGCAAAAATGAGATTGAGACAAAAATATAGTAATCAAGGGGCAGGGTCAAGATGCAGGGTTAGAAGACCCTGAATGCTCCTCCTTCCAAAAGCACATCAAAATTACAAGTACTTGCAGACCAACTGTCCATGAGAGCAACCTGAAGACTAGCAGAAAATATTTTCCATAACTAAATATATAAAGAAGGAACCACACAAGATAGGCAGAAAAGCAGAGAGGCAATCTCATAAGGACCCACACCCTCAAGGTGACAATCTACAAACTGAAGGGATACTACAATTGCAGATATGCTGTGTGCATGCTAGATTGTCTTAGTTGTGTCCAACTCTTTGTGACACTATGGATTGTAAACTCCCAGGCTCCTCTGTCCATGGGATTCGCCAGGCAAGAATACTGCAGTGGGTTGTCATGCCCTCCTCCAGGAGATCTTCCTGACCCAGAGGTCAAACTCACATGTTTTATACCTCCTGCATTGGCGAGCAGGTTCTTTATCACTAGCACCACCTGGAAAAGGCCACGATTAGAGGTCCTCCCCCAAGAAGCTAGAAGTCCAAGCCTCACATTGGGCTCCCCAGCCTGGGGATCCTTCACTGGAATGAAGTGTATTGAGAGGTTTAAACTTCCAGCTATAAAATAAATAAATCACAGAGATATAATATATAGCATAAGAAATATGTCTGTAATATGGTAACGACTTTGTATTGTTACAGATGGTTACTAGACCTATTGGGGTGATGATTTTGTAATGTATTTAAATGTCAAACTACTATGTTGTGCACTGAAATTTATGTAATATTGTATGTTCACTGTATTTCAATCGAAAAAAAATAGGATTAAGACACAGTTAAGGAAATCATTTATGAAATATAGAAATTACAACAATGAAATAAAAATTATTTCAGAGACAATAAAAATAAGGCCGAGATCAGGAGAAAATCCTCAAAGCAACTATAATCAATATGTCTTAGGAGATAGAAGGCAATGTATCATAGATTTATAGTACTATAAAAAAACACTCAGATATAAAAATACTCTTGGAAATCTAAAACATGACAGTAGAAATAAAAAGTACTTTAGCAGATCAAACGGTAAATTTGGGAAAAATTCTCACAAAACCAAGGTTATAAAATTTCTAAAAATAGAAGTAACAAAGGAGTTAAAGGATGGGTCATGGAGATGAATAAAAGGAGTTTACAAAAGGAATACTAGAAGAAGGAAAGCATTAATGAGCTAATTGTTTAAAAAGTGAAAGCATCTACTGCAGGCCCTACATAATAAGTTAAAAAGGCCCATTCATGCAAAACTACATTACTGTGAAATTTCTTCAAAAAATAGAAAGATGCTTAAATCTTCCTGAAAGAAAAAACAAGTTGGAATATGTGTAGGATTATAGATCTGAATGGAATTCATTTCTCATCTGTCCCTCCAGGGGTTACAAGAAAAGAAGAAATTTCTTCTAAGTTCTGAAAAACACAGGTTCCAACCTAACATTTTATACTCAAATTATCACTCAGACATAAGGGTAGATCATATTTTAGAAAAATCATAATTATTTATTTTATTTGAACATATTTAAAATGGAGATGGATAATTATACTTTAGTTTCTGGGCTGAATTAGTGGTTAGCACATAGGAAACTAAGCAGGTAAAATGAAAGTAACACACACCTGATGCAGCTAAAAAAAAGATGACTTTACCATCTTACATAGCTTAGTGTTTATTTTCATTACTGATATTATGTAAGTGATAAATATTGAACTAATAAAATTATATAATTACATTGATATACTAGTGGAGATAAATTTTAAAAATCAACCAAAATTACTGTCACAAGTTGAGTACATGGAAGCAGAAGCCAAGATGGTATTTGAGGTGTAAAATATGAAAAGAAGGAAGAGGAATTAGGACTGGGAAAACAGAGAAATTGAACCCTGATGTATCTCTCAAATAATCCCTTCAGTGTGGATATCTGAAATACATTATGTCCATTAGACCTGTCCCCCATATGGTGCACAAATAGCCACCCGTTACTCTCCTACTCCTCTCAGCTACTGATGGTGGCCTCCATGGGGACAGTGTGTTCTCTAATGAGACAGCTCTCTGTAGCTGAGTCACATCCTGAAGCCACTGATAAGTGGAAACTCTCTGGTAACAGTGCTCCCACAGCTGAGCAGAGCTTAGAGAAAGGCCTGGAACTTGTCTACCAAAACCAGCAATAGATGTCTTAGTTCTATGAAAAGATCACTGACTAAAATGAAACCAAGAACGATTTCACACAAGTTGGAAATAAAACACACAAAAACACATTTCTCTAAGTTCCTTCATGCTAAATTAAAAGAACAAAAATCCAGTTAAGGAGGCACTCAAAATGAGACTGCATGAGAGCTTTCAAATCTATTGAAACATATTGAGGACCAAAATCATTCCATTTTAGAATCAATAAATAAATTAAAAACAATGAGTTACAGAATAGAAGCAATTATTACAGAAAATGGATTTTTGATAAACAAAGATACCAGAGAAACTAAAATAATTGGAGAAACCTTAAAAATATAGGCAATAAAGTAAAAGGAAATTTGGCATTCTGACAGTTAGAATACAAAATAAAAGAAGCAATACTACATTTAATAACATTAATTTTTAAAATCCTGGTGAAGAAAAAGAAATTGTTCTAGGGGGAAAATCCATCCCATCACATTCTCAAATCTTTCAGAGGCCATGCTCAATAATAGAAGATGACTAAATATTAATTGTTTTCTATGGAAAATATACTATGACCTAGGGCTTCCCTGGTAGTTCAGCGATAAAGAATCTGCCTGCCAATGCAGGAGACAAGGGTTCAATCCTTGGGTCAGGAAGATCCCCTGGAGAAGGAAATGACAGTCCCCTCCAGTATTCTTGAGGGCTTCTCTGGTGGCTCAGAGGTTAAAGCGTCTGCCTGCAATGCGGGAGATCTGGATTTGATCCCTGGGTCAGGAAGATCCCCTGGAGAAGGAAATGGCAACCCACTCCAGTATTCTTGCCTGGAGAATCCCATGGAGAGGGGAGCCTGGTGGGCTACAGTCCATGGGGTTACAAAGAGTCAGACACGACTGAGCAACTTCACTTTCACTCCAGTATTCTTGCCTGGGAAGTCCTATGGACAGAGGAGCCTGGTGGACTACAAAAGAGTAAGACATGATTTAGTGACTAAATAAGAACAAAATATTATGCTTAGCCAAATTTGCTATCTGATATAAAGTAAGGTGACAGACCTTTTTAAACATGGAGAAACTTGAGAAAGCAAACATTTATGAGTCCTTACTTAGATAACTTGTCTAACTCAATGAAACTAAGTCATACCGTGTGGGGCCACCCAAGATGGCTGGGTCAGAACTCTCCACCATGACCCGTCTTGGGTGGCCCTACACGGCATGACTCATAGTTTCACTGGGTTAGACAAGGCTGTGGTCCATGTGATTAGATTGGTTAGTTTTCTGTGGTTATGGTTTTCAGTCAGTTGGCCCTCTGATGGAGAAGGATAAGAGGCTTATGGAAGCTTCCTGATGGGAGAGACTGACTGAGGGGGAAGATGGGGCTTGTTCTGATGGATGGGGCCATGCCCAGTAAATCTTTAATCCAATTTCCTGTTACGGGTGGAGCTGTGTTTCCTCCTTGTTATTTACCTGAGGCCAAACTATGGTGAAGGTAACGAAGATAATGGTGACCTCCTTCAAAAGATCCCATGCACATAGTGCTGCACTCAGTGCCCCCAACCCTGCAGCAGGCCACCACCGACCCATGCTCCACTGGAGACTCCTGGACACTCAAGGGCAAGTAGGGTCAGTCTCTTGTGTGGTCACTTCTCCTTTCTCCTGGGTCTTGGTGCACAAGGTTCTGTTTGCGCCCTCCAAGAGTCTATTTCCCAGTCCTGTGTAAGTTCTGGCAGCTCTATGGTAGGGTTAATGGTGACATACTCCAAGAGGGCTTATGCCATACCCATCTGCTGCATCCAGAGCCTCTTTCCCTGTGGCAACTCACTGATGACCTATACCTCCACAGGAGATGCTAAAACACAGTTCTGTCTCAGTCTCTGTGGGGTCCCTCGGTCCTGGTGCACAAAAGGTTTGTTTGAGCCCTCTGAGCATCTCTGGTGGGAATGGGGCCTTACTGGGGTTTCTCTGACCTTGGATGTAGAGTATCTCTTATCGGCTACTCCAACAAAGCACAGCCACTGTTCCTGACCTTGGACATGGGGTATTTCTTCTTGGCAGCTCCAGAGCTGCAGAGCCATTGGAGAAGGGAATGGCAAACCACTTCAGTATTCTTGCCTTGAGAACCCCACGCACAGTATGAAAAGGCAAAAAGATAGGAGACTGAAAGATGAACTCCCCAGGTTGGTAGGTGCCTAACATGCTACTGGAGATCAGTGGAGAAATAGCTCCAGAAAGAATGAAGAGACAGAGCCAAAGCATAAACAATACCCAGTTGGTGATGTGACTGGTGATGGAAGCAAGGTCCTATGCTGTAAAGAGGAATATTGCATAGGAATCTGGAATGTTAGGTCCATGAATCAAGGCAAATTGGAAGTGGTCAAACTGGAGATGGCAAGAGTGAACGTCAACATTTTAGGAATAATTGAACTAAAATGAACTGGAATTGGTCAATTCAGATGACCTTATATCCACTACTGTGGGTAAGATTCCATAGAAGAAATGGAGTAGACATCACAGTCAACAAAAGACTCCAGAATGCAGTACTTGGATGCAATCTCAAAAATGACAAAACGATCTCTGTTTCCAAGGCAAACTTTTCAATATCACAGTAATCTAAGTGTATGCCCCAACCTGTAATGCTGAAGAGATGAACTAACTTTAACAGTTCTAAGATGACCTAAAAGACCTTCTACATTGAACATACAAAAAAAAAAAAAGTCTATTTCATTATAGGGGACTGGGATGCAAAAGGAGGAAGTCAAGAGATACCTGGAATAATGCAAATTTGGCCTTGGAGTATAGAATGAAGCAGGGCAAAGGCTAATAGAGTTCTGCCAAGAGAAAACATTGGTCATAGCAAACACCTTCCAACAATGTAAGAGAAGAAGCAACACATAGACATCACAAGATGGTCAACAGCAAAATCAGATTGATTATATTCTTTGCAGCCAAAGATGGAGAAGCTCTATACAGTCAGCAAAAACAAGACCAGGAGCTAACTGTGGCTCAGATCATGAACTGCTTATTGACAAATTCAGACTGAAATAGAAGACAGTAAGGAAAACCACTAGACCATTCAGTTCAGTTCAGTCACTCAGTTGTGTCTGACTCTTTGCGACCCCATGAATCACAGCACGCCAGGCATCCCTGTCCATCACCATCTCCTGGAGTTTACTCAAACTCCCGTCCATCGAGTTGGTGATTCCATACAGCCATCTCATCCTATGTCATCCCCTTTTCCTTCTGCCTCCAATCCCTCCCAACATCAGAGTCTTTTCCAATGAGTCAACTCTTCATATGAGGTGGCCAAAGTATTGGAGTTTCAGCTTTAACATCATTCCTTCCAAAGAACATCCGAGGCTGATCTCCTTCAGCATGGACTGGTTGGATCTCCTTGCAGTCCAAGGGACTCTCAAGAGTCTTCTCCAACACCACACTTCAAAAGCATCAATTCTTCGGCGCTCAGCCTTCTTCACAGTCCAACTCTCACATCCATACATGACCACAGGAAAAACCATAGCCTTGACTAGACGGACCTTAGTCGGCAAAGTAATGTCTCTGCTTTTGAAAATGCTATCTAGGTTGGACATAACTTTTCTTCCAAGGAGTAAGCGTCTTCTAATTTCATGGCTGCAGTCACCATCAGCAGTGATTTTGGAGCCCAAAAAAATAAAGTCTGGCACTGTTTCCACTGTTTCCCCATCTATTTCCCATGAAGTGATGGGACCAGATGCCATGATCTTCGTTTTCTGAATGTTGAGCTTTAAGCCAACTTTTTCACTCTCCTCTTTCACTTTCATCAAGAGGCCTTTTAGCTCCTCTTCACTTTCTGCCATAAGGGTGGTGTCATCTGCATATCTGAGGTTATTGATATTTCTCCCGGCAATCTTGATTCCAGCTTGTGTTTCTTCCAGTCCAGCGTTTCTCATGATGTACTCTGCATATAAG
>SJYT01077850.1:19479-32684 GCA_006410635.1 Cephalophus harveyi
GCTCAACATTCAGAAAACGAAGATCATGGCATCTGGTCCCATCACTTCATGGGTAATAGATGGGGAAACAATGGAACAGTGTGAGACTTTATCTTTTGGGGCTCCAAAATCACTGCAGATGGTGACAGCAGCCATGAAATTAAAAGACGCTTAGTCTTTGGAAGAAAAGTTATGACCAACCTAGATAGCATTTTCAAAAGCAGAGACATTACTTTGCCGACTAAGGTCCGTCTAGTCAAGGCTATGGTTTTTCCTGTGGTCATGTATGGGTGTGAGAGTTGGACTGTGAAGAAGGCTGAGTGCTGAAGAATTGATGCTTTTGAAGTGTGGTGTTGGAGAAGACTCTTGAGAGTCCCTTGGACTGCAAGGAGATCCACCAGTCCATTCTGAAGGAGATCAACCCTGGGGTTTCTTTGGAAGGAATGATGCTAAAGCTGAAACTCCAGTACTTTGGCCACCTCATGCGAAGAGTTGACTCATTGGAAAAGACTCTGATGCTGAGAGGGATTGGGAGCAGGAGGAATAGGGGGCGACTGAGGATGAGATGGCTGGATGGCATCAAGGACTCGATGGACGTGTCTGAGTGAACTCTGGGAGACGGTGTTGGACAGGGAGGCCTGACGTGCTGCTATTCATGGGGTCGCAAAGAGTCGGACACGACTGAGCAACTGAACTGAAGTTATGCTTATACAATAAAACTGGCATGTTCATAATTGCAAAACTGTATAATGCAAAATAAATGCTATTATATTCAAAATAAAATTTCAAAATGGATAATAAACCATTTTATTTTAGGCATACTCCCTTAATAAGCATCTAGATACTTATTAGTTGGTGTCCTATAGTCACATCTGTTAGTAAATTAAAGATGCTCAGTGTAAGCTCTTCAAAAATATTAATGCCCCTTTAATTTAACTACTTTAGATATATTCAATTTCTAAATTAATTTTGGATTTTCTCTGCTTAGATTAATCTCTCATTTACAGGAACTATACTTTCTCTACCAAAATGTAGTAGTTTACACTTTCCATAATCTTGCTCAGATTAGTCACCCAATGTTTACAAAATTAAGTATATCTAATGTTAATAAATTCCTTAAAGATAGCTAACAATGAGCGTATTATTTGAGGCTTGTGTCTCAAATTGTATTCATAGAGTTCTATTCGAAGTTGTTTCTCAATATCCTCTATCCTGCCTGTTTCTCAATCTCTATTCCACAAACTCCAGAATTATTAATCTCTCATCAAAGAAGTAGCCTTGTTTTCAGATGTGCTTTTCACTCTCTCATCTTTCTCATTTCAATCCAGGACACATTTGTTTCTCACTGTTCCTTTTTCCACGTTTGCTAATCTACATTCTAAACTTATTCCTTATGTTATGAGAATTCACAATGAATTACATAAGGAGAATGATTCCTAAATATTCTTACCTTGATTCTCAAAAATTTGCCTAAAATAATACATTTTCTCTTACACCTCATCTACTCCTGGGTAATGTTTTGCCAGAATTGGCATTCGTTTGGTTCTACTTTGTTACTTTTAAGTTTCTTCTTTGTTGAAACTGTTAAATATAATTGTGATTATATTTCCATTCTCATTTTATATTAACCTGTACTTTTGGCTTACTTTAGCATCTGATCTCCACCTTCCATAAGTTACTTTGAGTAGTATGTTCACTTGAATGTCATACTGAGAATTTAACATACTAACCTAAAAAAGAGCTTCCCTTGTGTCTCAGCTGGTAAAGAATCTGCCTGCAATGTGGGAGATCTGGGTTTGATCCCTGAGTTGGGAAGATTCCCTGAAGAAGAGAAAGGCTACCCACTCCAGTATTCTGGCCTGGAGAATAGCCAGGCTTCAACAGTCCATGAACCATGAACTTCCAGATGTTCAAGCTGGGTTTTAAAAAGGCAAAGGAACCAGAAATAAAATTGCCAACATCTGCTGTATCATTGAAAAAGCAAGAGGGTTCAAGAGAAACACCTACTTCTGCTTTATTGATTATGCCAAAACCTTTGACTGTGTGGACCACGGTAAACTCTGGAAAATTCTTAAAGAGTTGGGAATACCAGATCACCTGACCTGCCCCTTGAGAAATCTGTATGCAAGTCAGGAAGCAATAGTTAGAACTGGACATGGAACAACAGACTGATTCGAAATAGGGAAAGGAGTACGTCAAGGCTGTATTTTGCCACCCTGCTTATTTAACTTATGTGCAGAGTACATCATGAGAAGACTGTGGTGGATGATGCACAAGCTGGAATCAACACTGCTGGGAGAAAGAGCAATAACCTCAGATATGCAGATGACACCACCTTTATAGCAGAAAAGGAAGAAGAACTAAAGAGCCTCTTGATGAAAGTGAAAGAGGAGAGTGAAAAAGTTGGCTTAAAACTCAACATTCAGAAAACTAAGATCATGGTATCTGGTCCCATCAATTCATGGCAAATAGATGAGGAAACAGTGAAAACAGTGTCAGACTTTATTTTTGGGGGGTCCACAATCACTACAGATGGTGATTGCATCCATGAAATTAAAAGATGCTTTCTCCTTGGAAGAAAAGTTATGACCAACCTAGACAGCATATAAAAAAGCAGAGACGTTATCTTGTCAACAAAGATCCATCTAGTCAAGACTATGATTTTTCCATTGATCATATATGGATGTGAGAGTTGGACTATAAAGAAAGCTGAGCACTGAAGAATTGATGCTTTTGAACTGTGATGTTGGAGAAGACTCTTGAGAGTCCCTTGGACTGCAAGGAGATCCAACCAGTCCATCCTAAAGGAGATCAGTCCTGAATATTCACTGGAAAGACTGATGCTGAAGCTGAAACTCCAATACTTTGGTAACCTGATGCGAAGAACTGACTCATTTAAAAAGACCCTGCTGCTGGGTAAGATTGAGGCAGGAGGAGAAGGGAACAACAGAGGATGAGATGGTTGAATGACATCACCAACTCAATGAACATGAGTTTGAGTAAACTCCGGAGTTGGTGATGGACAGGGAAGCCTGGCATGCTGCAGTCCATGGGATCACAAAGAGTCGGACAGGACTGAGCGACTGAACTGAGCTGAATCTAAAAGATATTTTAGATTTTTTTTCCTAGCATAAGGATATAAAACAACATCCCACAAGTCAAACAAGCTTTTTTCTTCACTTTCACCAAAATCTCTCAAGAAATCTCCCAGTTTCCTTTCTGTTTATCTCTGAATGTATATACATAATATTGTTTTGTATCTGACACCCCTTTTGATGTCAGATGACATATTTCTATGCTTTGCAAGACTAACCCTTCCACCGATCTCTTAATCCCATTTCTTTCCAGCTCCTCCAATACTTTCCTCCATCAATCCTTTCTCACACCAGCCTACCTCCACCTTCTTCTATCTACAAACTTAATTTATACATCACTCTCTGTTTTTGCTTGCAGATATTCTCAAGGCATGCCCCATGCCTTCTGTTTTTTAGTTATCATCATCCAACTAATTGTCTAAGCCAGTAAACAAGAAACAAGGAGTCAGTCACCCTTGACTTCTCTTTTTCAGAGGTTTCATTTCTGATTACTGATTAAGACTTGCTGATTTTATCTCTAAGCTAATTCTCAGATTCAACCTCTTTACATTCCCACAGTTGTTGTCTTAATCTAGGCCAAAAGAAGGAGAGTGCATGGTCCTGAGTTTACAGTTGGTGACACTGATTGACTCTTTATCCAACAAAGCCCAGATTTATCCTCACAATCTTTCTCAATTTATCAGCCTAGACCAGCATTGCTATTTGATTACTTTGTTACTAGATGATTGGTTCTCAGTTGCTGGGATAAAGACTGGTTTCTAGATGGTTGCATTAGAACCATAAGGGCAGCTTTTATCACTGCAGACTGTAGAGCCTTATCATTGACTTAGTCTGTTTGTAGTAGGAACTAGACATATTTTAAAAAGCTTTTTAGGATATTTGATGAGCACACTGACTTCAGTACTGTTGTTCTGGATGAGACCTATTTATGACTCTGTTCTAATAATATTCCATTTTGACTATTTCAAAAGTCTGAATGACATTCTTACCTCTTACATCTCTTTACAATTTATTTTTTCTGTATTGTATGAGGTGACCCTTAAAGTTTTTTTTCTAAAATGAATTATATTTGTCTAGCCCCATAGAGAATGAGATAGTTGGATGTCATCACCAACTGGGTGGACATGAGTTTGAGTAAGCTCTGGAAGTTGGTGATGGACAAGGAAGCCTGGCATGCTGTAGTTCTTGGGGTTGCAAAGAGTCAGACATGACTGAGCTACTGAACTGAACTGAATACCATGTTTACAAGATTTTTGTGCTTTCCATTAAATATAAAATAGGCTAAAACTCCAAACTTTGATGTTTAAGTACACTTTCAAAATATTACCTTATATTCTAAACACCTATTTAGAATAGTTTTCTTCTGTCAATTATCTGCAGCACTATAGACATCCTGATGATTCCTGTTCTCTGGATATGTCATTGAAGCTCACACCTCTGTGCCTTTGTTTACACTACTCTTTCTGTCTGGAATAAAGTTATCCATCTATCCAATTCAAATGTGACTTTCATTCTTTTTCTTACTTTGTCATCACTGCTCTTGGATCAGTCTTCCTTAAAGTGATGGAAGGTTTTGAGAGTAGCAGCAAAATTATTTTGTACCTTCAAGTTTCCAAATCAATGCCTAAAAATTAATAATACATTTGTATTTTTAAATCTACATCTCCAGTTAAATTCCACCACAAATCAAAATTTTCTTTCTGAGAATTTTAATTTCATTGTATTAGTTGATGATCCTGTAAGTCTTTGTCAGAGTGAGAATTACACAAGTAAAGAAATAGGAAACAACTATGAAATACTGGGAAGTAATAGCAGAAAACAGATGTGGTGTTCTTATCATTTCGTAGAAATTTTACAGAGAGAAATTATGACTAAGATAATAATGTCCATGATAATATTGCCTTAAAATGTGGAAGTTGTCTAAAAATGCATATATGAGCAGAGGGATTTAATTATATAAATTCAGGAGTGATATACTGCTGGAATTTGTGATTGTAAATATAAGCATTATATGGGAAAAATTTTTTAATGTAGTAACTCTAGTATCAGTTTGTCAGCAACAAATCCTTTCATATTTCTCCCTTTCTATTTCTCCTGTGGTATTGACAGTCTTCTATATTTCTTGCCTTTATTTCTTCTATTATTTCTTGCCTTTTCCCTCTAATCTCCAATGACACATATGTGAGACAATTGACCAGACTTAAAAAGTTGCCTCAAACTCATGGAAAGGGAAAAACTAATTGATGATGAATACTGTGAACCTAATCTAAAATCATTTCCAACATACTTTGACAATTCATCATATATAATACATATTTTCACACATAACTTGGAACATTTTTATGTGATAAGAATTTCTCTAAAATCATGGCTATTTAATGTCACTGTTAGAAGTAGTACTTAATTTTCACTATTCTTCTATTATCTTGTTCTGTTCAGTAGAATTGAATCACAACAAAAGCAACAATAAATTCTATTCCAAGAAATTATTTTTCTGTTTTGCATTATTTTTTAATCTCAATTAAATTTTATTTCTTCAACCTGAACCTTAAAAAAGAGAAAGAAAACTTTTATTCTGCTTGTAAATGCCAGTTGACAAATCATTAAGTATCAGTCTTCTAAATAAGCTATTAAATGGATCATGATTACTGAAACTGAATTTTGCTTGTTATGTCTAAATGTCAAGGAAAATGATTTTCACCATCTCATTTGTCCAATGTCTTTTGCCAGTGACTATTTAACCTTTGAATGAAATAGACTGTGATATCAAGGAAAACTTAATAATACTTAGAACGATAGATGTATTTGCTATCATAAGCCACTGAATGAAAAACCCAATTGTGGATTAAATGTTCAGCTGTAGATATCATGATTGGAAACATGAACACAATCATTTAGAAACAATATTATGAATATTTCCAATCTTTCCAAAAATTTGTATTTATTTCTATGAAAAATGGGAAAATATGCTACAACACTTGTAGGCATTTAAGAGAAATTGAAGAGTAAATGTTAATTCAATTCAAATGATTCTCTTTGTAAAGAAAGCAGGCTTCATCCATGAGGACAGAGAGTTAACTGGATACTTTCTGGAGCTTCTGAATATGGATATTTCAAAAGCTTTAGAGTTTATGTCAGTTGTTTTCAGCGTGCACGGTTTAATTTCCAGGCATAACTCTTTGTTTTACTTCTTAAACATATTTTATTTGAAAAATATTAGCCATGACAATACAAAAAATAAGTAAAAATAAAGGAAATAAATTAAGGGAATATATGAAAAATTAATTGCTCAATTGTGTCTGACTCTTTGTGACTCCATGGACTGTGTAGCTCACCAGGCTCCTCTGTCCATGGAATTCTCCAGGAAAGAATACTGGAGTGGGTTGTCATTCCCTTCTCCAAGGGATCTTCCTGACCCAGGGATTGAATCTGGGTCTCCTGTATTGCAGACAGATTCTTTACCATCTGAGCCACCAGGGAAACCCTATAGGAAAGATCATTAAAAAAAAAAAAGATACAAAATGATATTAAAGAGAAAAAAATATATTTACCTACAGCAAGAATTAGAACAGAGGAAATGGGGAAAGCAAGCAGACATTACTTTGCCAACAAAGGTCCGTCTAGTCAAGGCTATGGTTTTTCCAGTAGTCATGTATAGATGTGAGAGTTGGACTGTGAAGAAGGCTGAGCACCGAAGAATTGATGCTTTTGAACTGTGGTGTTGGAGAAGACTCTTGAGAGTCCCTTGGACTGCAAGGAGATCCAACCAGTCCATTCTGAAGGAGATCAACCATGGGATTTCTTTGGAAGGAATGATGCTAAAGCTGAAACTCCAGTATTTTGGCCACCTCATGCGAAGAGTTGACTCATTGGAAAAGACTTTGATGCTGGGAGGGATTGGGGGCAGGAGGAGAAGGGGACGACAGAGGATGAGATGGCTGGATGGCATCACTGACTCAATGGACGCGAGTCTGAGTGAACTCCGGGAGTTGGTGATGGACAGGGAGGCCTGGCGTGCTGCAATTCATGGGGTCGCAAAGAGTCGGCCACTACTGAGTGACTGAACTGAACTGATTAATAAAATATCTTCAGACACATTTGTAAAAGTATTACCATTGGTAGAAGCTTACTGAGTGCAAGTCTGGCCTCTAGTTGTATGGAACTTGCTTATCTTCCTTATGGATAATGTTTCTGTCATTGTTTCTATCCTGAGAGGTAGAAACAAAGGGTCAGTTACATGTGTGATCATCCCTAGTACACTGCATAAAGAAGATATACAATATACACTGCTGTTTAGGAAATAATCGTCCAAATGGTCTCCACTCTTTCTTTTGAAAGGGAAATAAATATTGTAATAAACTCAATAAAGACTAAAAATTATCTACATTATAAAAAATCATTTAAAAAGGGAAGGTGGCAGAGGTTACTTGCTGGCAGTCCAGTTGTTAAGACTTTGCCTTGCAGTACAGGAGCTGCAGGTTCAATTCCTTTTCGGGGGGCTAAGATTACACTGACAGAGTCATTTCCTAGGCAGGTTGATAAGAAGTCTAGGGGTCCCCAAGGAAAGAGGGGTCTGGAATTCTCAAAGAGGAAGAAAGGACAAACTTTTTTTCCTTCTCTACGTTCCTTAGGATTCTATAACAATAATGTATCCTGCCTGAGGACAGTCTCTGGATTAAACCTTCTGGCTAATTCTGTTATCTTAAAATGTAAATTATGGGAGTAGGTCTGGTGAAGTCTTTACAACTTCCAGACATTCTTTGGATTCACTGGAGAGTATATAACTTTATTGCTAACACTAGCAAGGGAGTACTCTTCTGCCCGCTTCTGATGCCTATGTCAGAAGTTTTCTCTATCTCCTTTATACTTTAATAAAACTTTATTACACAAAAGCTCTGAGTGATCAAGCCTCATCTCTGGCCCCAGATTGAATTCTTCTCCTCCAGGGGCCAAGAATCAAGGTGTCTTTGCGTGATTCAACAACAACATTTCAACACTTGGCTTGTGGCCAAAAACATAAAACAGAAACAATGTTGTAACAAATTCAATAAAGACTCTAAAAATGGTTTACAAAAATATCTTTTAAAAAGGGAAATACATTAACTGTAAAAATTTATCAAATTGTTTTCATTAAGAAGAATGCCCACTGTATGCATAGCCATTGATCATGGTAATTGGAAAAAAGAGAAATATTAAAAAAAAAATTTATTGTCCTTCCCTTATGGCTCAGGGGGTAAAGAATCCACCTACAGCACAGGAGACACAGGAGATATGAGTTCAATCCATGGGTTGGGAAGATCCCCTGGAGAAGGAAATGGGAACCTGCCCTATTATTCTTGCCTGGAAAACCCCATGGACTGAGGAGCCTGGCGTCTAAAGTCCAAAGGGTGGTAAAGAGTCAGACACCACTAAGCACACAGGCATGGCATAAGAATTAATTAGGATACTAAGATAAAATATAAACATGATTCATTGCAACTGGCAGAAAACAAAAATGCTGCCCAGTTATCAATACTTATTCCACCACTACTTTGCAGTTTTTCCTATGAAGAGGCAGAGTCTATTTCCTATCTCTCAAAGTTTGTCTGGGCTTGTGAATCATCTATTCTCTGGAGTCCCTACTCAGCCCATGTTAGACTGTTGTAGGTTGAGAAACTATGTTGAAAGTAGAGACATCACATTTGCCTGGTGGAGGCTCCAGAGATGAGATAGAGCTCAGCCAAGATCAGCAAAACTTTTTCCTCCTTCATAGTGACAGCACATTGAAGAATAAGTAAAAGAACTGCCCAGGTGACCCATAGCATCAGGAGCTAGTGATACAGTTGGTCATTTAAATCATTGTGGTTTTGGAGTAATTTTTAATAAAGCAAATGTTAACTGACAAAAGTTTAGAGAGAGTGGATGGGGCCTACCATCTTCCTTTTCTTTGAAGTGGTTTTGCTAAACTGGTCACAATATTAAAATAAGGTTTTCATAGTTAGAAATTATATTAATAGTAAGGATCCGATTCTTCCATTCTCAAAAAGTTAGCAGAAACAAATACTCCACATCTCTTATACTTACTTCAGCCTTCAGTAAAATTAAATAGAATGGGATATCTCCTTATTTATGTATTAAACTGCAGAATGGCAGTAAGAAATTAGTCAACAAATAAACCCGGTTTTAGAAATCATTTCTTCTTACCATACAACTTCAAAATATTTCAGCCAATAGCTATGAAAACCAATAGCTAGGAGAACCAACATATACAAAACAAAACTAATATTAAATTCTTCTCTCTGCTACACACAGCATTCTTCCCTGATTCCTTAGCATAATCTTTCACAGACAAGGATACACATTTTAAAAATTAAATCTCCAGATCATACCAGAAGGCTTAGAAATAACAGGTGAGATCATTTCAGCAGATCCAGAAGCCAAAGGATAACTTTTAAAATCAATTTTCTGGCTCTGGAAAACGCTCAATATTCTCTGAAATAAATGGTGCAAACTGCATTTACCTTCCCTTACCTCACACTGGATCATTATGATTACAGCCCTGTGACCTTAACTTAAAGAAGACTCTAGGTAAAAAGTCAGAAACTTTAGATGTTGACTGTTCACATACCACTATAAGAAATTGTTATTTCAATATTTTTAAGTTTAAAACAATTTTTTTGCTTAAAAACAAATTTATTAAAATCTGTATATTCACATATAAGAGAAAGCTATTAAACCTCTATTTTTAATAATATTTAATAAAATGAAATGAGGTTTAATGTTGTAAGCTAAGTTCAGTTCAGTTGCTCAGTCATGTCCGACTCTTTGTAACCCCATGAATCGCAGCATGTCAGGCCTCCCTGTCCATCAGAATCTCCCGGAGGTCACTCAGACTCAGGTCCATCGAGTCCGTGATGCCATCCAACCATCTCATCCTCGGTTGTCCCCTTCTCCTCCTGCCCCCAATCCCTCTCAGCATCAGAGTCTTTTCCAATGAGTCAACTCTTCGCATGAGGTGGCCAAAGTACTGGAGTTTCAGCCTTAGCATCATTCCTTCCAAAGAAATCCCAGGGTTGATCTCCTTCAGAATGGACTGGTTGGATCTCCCTGCAGCTCAAGGGACACTCAAGAGTCTTCTCCAACAAAACAGTTCAAAAGCATCAATTCTTTGGCACTCAGCCTTCTTCACAGTCCAACTCTCACATCCATGCATGACCACAGGAAAAACCATAGCCTTGACTAGACGGACCTTAGTCGGCAAAGTAATGTCTCTGCTTTTGAATATACTATCTAGGTTGGACATAACTTTTCTTCCAAGGAGTAAGCGTCTTCTAATTTCATGGCTGCAGTAAACATCTGCAATGATTNAGTCCAACTCTCACATCCATACATGACCACAGGAAAAACCATAGCCTTGACTAGACGGACCTTAGTCGGCAAAGTAATGTCTCTGCTTTTGAAAATGCTATCTAGGTTGGACATAACTTTTCTTCCAAGGAGTAAGCGTCTTCTAATTTCATGGCTGCAGTCACCATCAGCAGTGATTTTGGAGCCCAAAAAAATAAAGTCTGGCACTGTTTCCACTGTTTCCCCATCTATTTCCCATGAAGTGATGGGACCAGATGCCATGATCTTCGTTTTCTGAATGTTGAGCTTTAAGCCAACTTTTTCACTCTCCTCTTTCACTTTCATCAAGAGGCTTTTTAGTTCCTCTTCACTTTCTGCCATAAGGGTGGTGTCATCTGCATATCTGAGGTTATTGATATTTCTCCCAGCAATCTTGATTCCAGCTTGTGTTTCTTCCAGTCCAGCGTTTCTCATGATGTACTCTGCATATAAGTTAAATAAGCAGGGTGACAATATACAGCCTTGACGCACTCCTTTTCCTATTTGGAACCAGTCTGTTGTTCCATGTCCAGTCCTAACTGTTGCTTCCTGACCTGCATACAGATTTCTCAAGAGGCAGGTTAGGTGGTCTGGTATTCCCATCTCTTTCAGAATTTTCCACAGTTTATTGTGATCCACACAGTCAAAGGCTTTGGCATAGTCGATAAAGCAGAAGTAGATGCTTTTCTGGAACTCTCTTGCTTTTTCCATGATCCAGCGGATGTTGGCAATTTGATCATCCAGCTTGTATTTCTTCCAGTCCAGCGTTTCTCATGATGTACTCTGCATATAAGTTAAATAAGCAGGGTGACAATATAGCTCAGGGAATGTTAAATTCAATAATCTGTAACAGTCTGTATGGGAACAGAATCCTTTTGGGATTATGTGAATAGATGAGTGAATGTATGTATGTGTGTATGTATGTCTGTGTATATGTACATACATGAGTTTCCCTGGTGGCTCAGATGGTAAAGTATCCATCTGCAAAGTTGGAGACCTGAGTTTGATCTCTGGGTTGGGAAGACCCCCTAGAGAAGGGAACAACTACCCACTTCAATATTCTTGCCTAGAGAATTCCATGGACAGAGAAGCCTGGCAGGCTACAGTCCATGGGGTCACAAAGAGTTGGGTAAACTGATTTACTTTCACTATTCAGTATCTCCTTAACTACATCACTATGTGTAACTATGTGAAACTAAAACAATGTTTGTAAATCAACTACACTCCAATAAAAATTTTTAAAAATAAAAATAAATAAATAAATGAAAGTAGTCTCAATGAATACAATCAGTACTGAAAAGTCAAGACAACTAAGCTGTAAAAATGTACCTTTCACAAAAACGTTAGCACAGATGCCCTGGACAAGAACAAAATTTATTGGTAGTGGCAGAAGCCAGGTTGCAATAGCTTAAAAAGCATGTGTTAGCTCAGCTTCAGAATCATGAACTTCAGACAAGTTTTCCAAGAGATCTAACTATGAATGAGAAGAGAAAGATGACTGGAGTGAGATCTGGAATTGAATGAAATTTCTTTTCTAAAAAAATTTATTTTTATGTAATAGTAAAAATCTCCTGATATTCAAACCTATTTCTTCATCTTTTCCTGAGTATCTCTGTCTCTTCATATGTTTATAATGTCAGTAATCCTATCCCTTGCAACTCATAAATAGAAATAAAACATGTGTAGCAAAAAACAGAGAATAATGAACTTGAAACATATACAAGAAGAATAAAGATAAACAGAAGGGGAAAACAGGAAGCCAGGGCAAATTGAAGGTAAGCAATGGAATTTTCATAAATAAAACTTTAAGTATCAGCGTAAGATTTCATTTTATTTTTTTACTTTGACTTTAGTTATGATCTCTATTATAGGGCTTGTTCTTTTGTCCTCCTTGAATTACACTTCTCTAGTGATGTGAAACCATAATCACAGAAAATTAGTCAATCTAATCACACTAGAACCACACCTTGTATAACTCAGTGAAACTAAGCTATGCCCTGTGAGGGTACCCAAGATGGGCAAGTCATGGTGGAGAGGTCTGACAAAATGTGGTCCACTAGAGAAGGGAATGGCAAATCACTTCAGTATTCTTGCCTTGAGAACCCCATGAAAAGTATGAAAAGGCAAAATGATAGGATACCAAAAGAGGAACTCCCAAGGTCGGTAGGTGCCCAATATGATACTGGAGATCAGTGGAGAAATAACTCCAGAAAGAATGAAGGGATGGAACCAAAGCAAAAACAATACCCAGTTGTGGGTGTGACTGGTGATAGAAACAAGGTCTGACGCTGTAAAGAGCAATATCACATAGGAACCTGGAATGTCAGGTCCATGAATCAAGGCAAATTGGAAGTGGTCAAACAAGAGATGGCAAAGGAGAAAAGGAAAGATATTCCCATTTGAATGCAGAGCTCCAAAGAATAGCAAGGAGAGAAAAGAAGGCCTTCCTCAGTGATCAATGTAAATAAATAGAGGAAAACAACAGAATGGGAAAGACTAGAGATCTCTTCAAGAAAATTAGAGATACCAAGGGAACATTTCATGCAAAGATGGGCTTGATAAAGGACAGAAATGGTCTGGACCTAACAGAAGCAGAAGATATTAAGAAGAGATGGCAAGAATACATAGAACTGTACAAAAAAAGATCTTCATGACTCAGATAATCACGATGGTATGATCACTCACCTAGAGCCAGACATCCTGGAACGTGAAGGCAAGTGGACCTTCGAAAGCATCACTATGAACAAAGATAGTGGAGGTGATGAA
>SJYT01077850.1:33063-55944 GCA_006410635.1 Cephalophus harveyi
AACTTTTTCACTCTCCTCTTTTGCCTTCATCAAGAGGCTCTTTAGCTCCTCTTCAATTTCTGCCATGAGTGGTTTCATCTGCATATCTGAGGTTAATGATATTTCTCACAGCAATCTTGATTCCAGCTTGTGCTTCATCCAGCCCAAAATTTCACATGATGCACTCTGCATATAAGTTAAATAAGCAGGTGGAAATATGCAGTACTGACTTACTCCTTTTCCAATTTTGAACCTTCCTGTTGTTCCATATTTGATCCTGTTGCTTCTTGAACCTGCATACAGATTTCTCAGGGGCAGGTAAAATAGTCTGGTATTTTCATCTCTTTAACAGTTTTCCACAGTTTATTGTGGTCCACACAGTCAAAGGTTTAAGCATAGTGAGTGAAACAAATGTAGATGTTTTTCAGGAATTCTCTTGCTTTTTCTATGATTCTGCTGATGTTGACAATTTGAGCTCTACCTTTTTTTGTTCCGCTACTTTTTCTAAATCCATCTTGTACATCTGGAAGTTCTCGATTCACATACTATTGAAACCCAGCTTGAAGATTTTTGAGCATTGCACTTGTAGATTACTGTTTAAAGGAGAACAATACTAAGATCATATTTTTTCTGTAATGCACTTCTAAACTCTACATCCTCTTAGTTCTCACAGACCCTTATCTCTGTGGAAAATAATTTACAATGAGAATGTTGGCAATAATCCATAGTAGTAAAGGAAGTCTCTGCCATGGTTTGTGCAGTACCTTTGACCTTGAAGAAATCTCAAGGATATTCCTAAAACTGGAATTTTGAAACTGAGAGCATTAAATACATATCGTTTTTGAGATTGCATCCAAGTACTGCATTTCGGACTCTTTTGTTGACCATGATGGCTACTCCATTTCTTCTGAGGGATTCCTGCCCGCAGTAGTAGATATAATGGTCATCTGAGTTAAATTTATCCATTCCAGTCCATTTTAGTTCACTGATTCCTAGAATGTCGATGTTCACTCTTGCCATCTCTTGTTTGACCACTTCCAATATGCCTTGATTCATGGACCTGACATTCTAGGTACCTATGCAATATTGCCCTTTACTGCATCGGACCTTGCTTCTATCACAAGTCTTGTTTTTGCTTTGGCTCCATCTCTTCATTCTCTTCATTCTTTCTAGAGTTATTTCTCCACTGATCTCCAGTAGCATATTGGGCATCTACTGACCTGGGGAGTTCCTCTTTCAGTATCCTATCATTTTGCCTTTTCATACTGTTCATGGGGTTCTCAAGTTAAGAATACTGACGTGGTTTGCCATTCCCTTCTCCAGTGGACCACATTCTGTCAGACCTCTCCACCATGACACGCCCATCTTGGTTTACCCCATGGGCATGGCTTAGTTTCATTGAGTTAGACAAGGCTGTGGTCCTAGTGTGATTAGATTGACCAGATTTCTGTGAGTATGGTTTCAGTGTGTCATGCCCTCTTGCAACACCTACCATCTTACTTGGGTTTCTCTTACCTTGGGCGTGGGGTATCTCTTCACAACTGCTCCAGCAAAGCGCAGCTGCTGTTCCTTACCTTGGATGAGGGGTGTCTCCTCACCATCTGATATATTCTCTCAAATGATTCCCCCTCATGATGTTTCAAATATCATCTGTAAACTATTGGTCTCCAACTCACTATCTCTAGAGTGAACCATTCACCTGAGCACCAGATCCAAGAGTCCTTAATATCTCTTCCTGGATGTTCCATAGGCATCGCAAAGTCAACACATCAAAAAATCAATGCCTCTTCATAACCCCACACCACCCAAGTATTCCATTTGTGGTTCTTGTTTCAGAAGTTGTCACCACAATCTTCTCAGTAGCTCGAGCCAGAAACTTTGATACAATCTCAATACCTAATTTCTTCCTCAGCCCCACAGTCAATAAATCTACAACAAATCTCATTGATAGTTCTACCTTAACATCACTGGAATTTATCCAGCCATTTCTCTGCATTTCCACTGTCCTTGTTTTATTTGAAGCCACTATTGTGTTTTCCCTGGATCAATGTAAACTACCTTCTAATCGATCTTTTTGCTTCCATCCCGAGAGCTCTTAATAGAGAATAGTCTGATTGTGTCACTTCCGTACCTAAAACACTTCAAAGTCACAGCATAAAATCAAATACAGATTAGGGTATATCATATTCTGGCCCCCACATTCCTATTCAGTCTCATCTACTGCCACTCTTCTCCTCAGAGTTTAAGCTCCAGGTAAACTGAATTTCTTAGAGTTTCTTCAATATACCATACTTTTTATTTTCTTTTGGACTTTTATTGTATATGCTCTAATTTTTCTTGGGATATTTTACCACTTGTCTCTTTATTCAGTGCAGCTTTATTTGCTGTTCGGGTATCTACATAGACTTTACCTGTTTTAAGAAACCAACCTGGAGCTTTCCATCCTAGTTATAACCTAAGACTTTGTTAGATGTCTTTTAATACCTTGAACTTACTTATTATATATGTATCTTACTATTTGAATGAATGATTTAATGACCTTTTAGCTTACAACTCTATTATAACATAGAGCTATTTAATAAGCCTCATCTGCTTCTTTTGACATTTATGTGTCCATATGCGACAACAATCACTAACCCAAAGGAACAAGTAAATTATACTCAGATTGTATTACAGTGTCAAATGAAGAACTCATGGCAATTAATACCCCTTGCTCCACATTAACGGAGAAGGCAATAGCAAGCCACTCCAGTACTCTTGCCTAGAAAATCCCATGGATGGAGGAGCCTGGTAGGCTGCAGTCCATGGGGTCCTGAAGTCGGACACGACGGAGTGACTTCACTTTCACTTTTCACTTTCACACAATGGAGAAGGAAATGGCAGCCCACTCCAGTGTTCTTGCCTGGAGAATCCCAGGGACGGGGGAGCCTGTTGGGCTGCTGTCTTTGGGGTCGCACAGAGTCGGACACGACTGAAGCGACTTAGCAGCAGCAGCAGCAGCAGCTCCACATTAATCTGATAGATGCTGGATTATTAGATACAGTAATTCCTCATTATGGTAATTTTGCATTTTATTCATCTTGTTACTCTGGTATCTTACAGAATGTAGTTTAAGATTATATTTAAAAGATTTTTAAAAGTAGATTTCATCCCGAAGAACCCTTACATTTTATTTCATTGTAGCATTTTCATATGTACTATGGCACATATTTTCAAAGGGAAAATGTAGCATTTCTCTTTTCTCCTGTTTTTATAGTTAGTCTTTGTTATGGTTCATTGAGGCTGAAATCAAGTTTGCCAACATTTAGAAGTTTGTTGACTTTTCTTTTACCTTTTGACTTTTCTTACTTTTCTTTTTATTCACAAAGTACTCAAGTATTTTCTGAAAATTCAATTTTGATTCTAAGCATTTAAAGCAAGATGGTTTGATTTTTTTAAGCATATCAGTTTTATTTTTATTAGCTCATAGTGATATTTGCAAACTTTTTATTTTTTCTCAGGTATTTGGAGATTTGAATGCCTTATTAATTTCTCATTTCTTCTCTTTTAGTGGGAAGCAAGTGATTATTTCTTTCTTGAAAAAGACATATGTTTCTAATATTTATTGATGTAAAACAAACCACCCTGTTCTTAGGTGCAAAGCAATAAACATTTTATTGATCACAGATTATGTGTTTCAAGAGTTCAGAAAGCGAACTGATTGGGGCCTTAAGTGGGAAAATTCAAAGAAAATTTTTTCAATAGCTGGAAGATAGGTTCATCTCTAAGCATCTTTATTCAAATATCTGGTAGTCGAAGTTGACTATTTGGGGGGATCTTAACTGCAGCCATTGGCCAGAATATCTTAATGAGGCATCGACATGTGGTATTTCCACATGGGTTAGATTGCATTTCCTCACAGTGTGGTCAGCAGGCTTGAAGAAAGAACATTGTTAAATATGCAAATAAAACAAGCAAAAAGCCAAAGTGAACGTGAATGGCATACTTATGACCCAGTTTGGAAAACATAAAGATTTCAATGTATTCTGTTGAAGAATACAAGAAGAAATTTGAAACTAAGACCTCACTACTAGATGTCATCTTGTAATGAAGAGTATGACATGAGTTATATTGCAGTGGCCCTCTTTGGAAAATACAGCCTGTCTCAGCATACATTCACAATTTAGCTTCTGGCAATGGTAAATGTAATAGTGTGGTTCTCTTGAACCCTTTAATTTTATTTTTGTCAAAAAGATATTTTAAAAATATACTAAAGCCTTTATTTAGAATAAAAAGAGTAACAGGTATTTAAGGACATCTTGAAAAATAAGCAAAAGCAATAAACCAGAACAATGTGCCATGGTTTCAGTTCAGTTCAGTTCAGTCCAGTTCAGTCGCTCAGTCGTGTCCGACTCTTTGCGACCCCATGAATCGCAGCACGCCAGGCCTCCCTGTTCATCACCGTCTCTCGGAGTTCACTCAGACTCATGTCCATCGAGTCCGTGATGCCATCCAGCCATCTCATCCTCGGTCGTCCCCTTCTCCTCCTGCCCCCAATCCCTCCCAGCATCAGAGTCTTTTCCAATGAGTCAACTCTTCGCATGAGGTGGCCAAAGTACTGGATATTTCTCCCAGCAATCTTGATTCCAGCTTGTGTTTCTTCCAGTCCAGCGTTTCTCATGATGTACTCTGCATATGAGTTAAATAAGCAGGGAGACAATATACAGCCTTGATGTACTCCTTTTCCTATTTGGAACCAGTCTGTGGTTCCATGTCCAGTTCTAACTGTTGCTTCCTGACCTGCATACAGATTTCTCAAGAGGCAGGTTAGGTGGTCTGGTATTCTCATCTTTTTCAGAATTTTCCACAGTTTATTGTGATCCACACAGTCAAAGGCTTTGGCATAGTCAATAATGCAGAAATAGATGTTTTTCTGGAACTCTCTTGCTTTTTCCATGATCCAGCGGATGTTGGCAATTTTGTCAATAATTCTCTAACTCCCAGAGATTTTTTAAATCTGCTGCTTATTTAGATAATGTTACAATAAATATTTTAAAACATTTTTTCCTACATCTTTCACTATATCTTGATTTGATAATACATATTTCTAAAAGTATAATTACATCAACAATGAGACTAATAATCATTGTACAGAAAAACACCCCTCAACCATAGTCAGTGTATATTTTCATTCATAAATTGATTAATAATATGTTAGTGGTAATATGAGGATCTTATCATGGATATTCAATTTGAGTTTTAATCTTTGTTGTTTATAAAATCTCAGAATTGTTGTCAGAGGACAGTGCTGAGAGTAGAAATAGATGAGGGCATCTGTTTAATATATAACTAATCCACTCTGATGCTGGGAGGGATTGGGGGCAGGAGGAGAAGGGGATGACAGAGGATGAGATGGCTGGATGGCATCACTGACTCGATGGACGTGAGTCTGAGTGAACTCCGGGAGTTGGTGATGGACAGGGAGGCCTGACGTGCTGCGATTCATGGGGTCGCAAAGAGTCAGACACAATTGAGCGACTGAACTGAACGGAACTGAATCATTCCTATAGTCACCAGTGACTGCTCTTTGGGAAAAATACCATTGAGCCAAAAGAATAATTAAACACTAATTCTGAAGCATAGCATTCCTTAACTCAATTTGAACTAACTACAGTGAAAGGGCTATTTTAAAATGCTATTAAACCTAATTATTAGAGCATTGTGGAAAATTATAATGTAAAAGTGCCCTAATTGTAAAAGTTATAGAATCTTTTTTAAAAAGTTTTTTCTTAATATTTTATGACTGTTACTTAAATAATGTCTTCTTCTTCTCATCAATATCTTCAACTATTTTTTATATTATTTTATAGAAGGCTTTATAGTTTGAGAAGAGTCATACACGGCCTTTGTAATTTAATTTCAGTTAATTTTAAGATTTGATAAATCATATAAGGCAGAGTGAAAGTGAAAGTTAAGTCTCTCAGTCCTGTCTGACTCTTTGCAACCCCGTGGACTGTAGCCCACCAGGCTCCTCCATCCATGGGATTCTCCAGGCAAGAATACTGGAATGGGTTGCCATTTCCTTCTCCAGGGGATCTTCCCAACCCAGGGATCGAACCCAAGTCTCCCACATTGCAGGCAGATGCTTTAACCTCTGAGCCACCAAATTGCAAGTTGGAAGAACAATTTTATTAATAATGCTGAAGCTTCATGAGAAATCTATTGGCTTACTCCTGACATATCTAAAAAAGAAAGGTGGAGTAATATTCTGAAAGCTCATATAGGTAAAAATGTCACAATATAGGAAAAGTGTTTTACAGTGTTCTGGCTATTCTTATGTGAACAAAAGCAAAATCAGTATTAAATTTAGGATATGCTGTATTTAAAAATATATCCAAAGGGATATTTGCAAATAACTTGAATTTTTAACTCATGTGTTTTAACTCATATATATATATAGCATATATATACACATATGCTTTAATCCACCCGGTTCCATCCACTATTAGAAACAAGTGATAGAACATTATACCCAATGTTTCTTGGGCATGATATTATGAAGATGCATATACTCCCACCATACCAAGCCTCATGAGGCTCCAAATGAAGCATCATAAGAACTGGGCTTTCACTATGTGACCCTGAGCAAGTCATTTAACCTCTTTAGATTTTAATTTCTCAACTGTAGTATAAGGAGGTGGACTATAGTGATCTTAACCTGATAATAGATTTCATGATCTGATTTGTAGTTTATTGAGAAGGCTGAAAACTGCCAATCTGGAGTTCATTAAGAAATATTAATCTTATATGCACAGAAAAGGATTAAAAAACACAGAAAAGGAATGATTAGTTTGACCCACATTCCTCTGTAGCTTGTCTCAGCGGTTCCTACCTGAGAAGTGGTTTATGTAATCGTCTAATCATTCCACCCAATTAGCTATTTATGTGGCACTTAATACTAGCGCTTAGTTTCCTGACAAGGTAAGGAAAAAGAAATCGTATCACTTACTTTTTAACAATATATGCAAGCAAAGTCCAAAGGGATACTTAACTTGCAAATAACTTGAATTTTTAACTCATGTGTGCATATATGCTACTAACTCACTTCTACACAAGTAGAACTAGAGCTCATATTTAGTGAAGAAATCAAATATCATAACTTCTATCATCTGAACCTAGGAAAGGTTCTCTGATTCCCTTGGAAGAACTGATGTTGTTAGAAATTCTATGCTGGCCTTCAGTCATCAATGATGATTCTTTAGGTGGAAAAAAAAAAAAAAAACAGGTAGAAAACTTGAATCTCAGAGGAAATGCAAAAAGAGACTATTTAAAATTTTGTGTATGTGTATTTTGTTTTTTAATAAAAAATATTTCATCCATTCTTCATGGAATAAGTTATCAGTATGTGGACTTGTAGAACAGAAATGGATAAGAGATGTTTTTTTTCAAATGAGTGAAGGTTTTATTTATATAAAGTGGCTACAAACATTTAAAATTACTCATGTATATTAAATATTGAGTTGCTCTACATTTATCTTGCAAATTTTAATTAAAATAATTATAGGTATTTTCTGTATCTTAAGATTTCAGTATAGGCAAGAAAGTGAGAACAAAATGTATAAAGGAATGGTTTAATGATTTAAATTTAATGAAAAATTCCAGAAATACAGTATGAGCTTTCTGACCCTAAACTTTGCCTGAATTCAAAAGAAACCCTGTGGTCATAAAAAGAGAAATCTTTGATTCATACTGTCTGACTGCTTGTGCATCATCATCACTAAGACATAAAATTTTCCCTGTAATTACATTGCTATAAAGAATTTATTTAATTGTTTTTAGCATTTTCTGTAGCCTACGCTGAGTGTGTCAAGTACTGTACTAAAGAAGTATTGCAAGGTACTGAGCCATGACTTATTTATTACCTGTAGAAATGCCTTAACACTTAATAAGGTGTTAATTGCATTCAGGTGACACAGCTGCGGTTGGAAAGATAATTTGGTGCACCTTATCTGAGCTGATGAAAGGGCAGAAAGCATTCAGGTTACACTGCACTAGGAAGGGCAATTTCTTGCAACTTAGCAGCCCTTGATAATGGACACTTAGCACTCTAACTAGTAAATGCATTTATTTTATCACGATTAATGAAAAGCATTTCAATTAGTAATAAGAGGAGATGGATATCTTGTTCTTTAATGTTTTCATTTGCTCTCTTTCAAAAGGATGTGACTATCAGGAATATAAATTGTTTATTTAAATGCTTATTATCCCCATCAGTAAGTCATTTAGGAGCTTTATTCTGTGTTTACCCTAAATGATACCAACATATTCAGATAAAAAATGGAAAAAATTCAGTAAATCATTCCTACAGTTGTAAGTTTCCAAAAAATGAGGATATAATGACTGAACTAGGGTTGATGTTTATAGCAGAACTTAATGCAAGATCATAGGATTTTGAGTTGCTGTGAAAATCTGCTGTCTTCTATTATCTTGGTTTGTCACACATATTCAGCTTAACACACACACACACACACACACTCCGTAGCACTCTTTCTCCCCCAGGGTATAAAGTCAATAGGTAGGCCCCAATTAGCTGAAAACTATACCCCCAAACTACCAGTGTCCACTGACTCTTCTGTTAAGCCCAGATCATCAGATGACTTTCTGACTCATAGTGGGTCATTTCCAAGTACCTTCCTTTTATTCCTGCAGTTTAGCTTCTGTTACCTGCCCCAGATTTGTCACACACCTTTTATCTCAGTAGCAGTATGACCCACTTAGAAATTAGCATTAGATGCTCTTATATCTCTGTAGCAGGGTGACCCATTTAGAAATTAACTTGTATGCATATTGTTCATGTTCATTTGTTTGTCTTATTTATTCTCTGACTAGAAGGGAGAATACTTCCAATCTGTTCTTCAGATGGCATTGCATGTTAGGAAGAATGGAAATTACTCAACATGGGAAGGTAAACAGAAACTTGTGTGTCTCAAATCTGGGTCTTTTTTGTTGTTAAGGAAGGTATTCAGGTTATTTTGAGTTTCTGAAGGCTAAGATTCTTTTTTTTTTTAAACCACCAAAAACATCTTATATTGGGATAAAGCCTATTGACAATATTGTGGTAGTTTCAGGTGAATAGCGAAGGGACTCAAGGCTGGGATCTTGAGAGTCTAAAAGGTTGTTCAAACTGTTTCCATAGAAAGAGGAAGAGGTGGACAAAACACAAAATTAGCCAGCCTCTGGGATGGTAACACAGACTTGGGATGAGAGATAATGGTTTCAGGTTCCATCAGGGTAGAGGTCTACACCTATGCTGGATGAGTACGGGGACTGAGATGAGAAAGGTTGTGTGTGGGACTGAAGGAACAGGGAACCTCGAGCCGGGATGTAGGTAAGCTTGGCTAAGAGAGAGTAGAGATAAAAGGCAATAGTTTTCTCTTGAAGGAGCAGGCTTGCCTCATCAGGGCTTTGTTTGGACCCAGAAGTGCAGCTCTGGGTGGAGAGTGGAGAACTAGCATCCAGTCCTTATCCATGAGGCAGCAAAGTGCAATGGCAGTGATGACAACTGCAGTCTGAGAGATGCCAGGGCACCTACCTTCCTCAAGTGGAAGTACTAGACTACCTTTTTGCACTAGCTTAGTCCCATATACTTAAATGATGCAGAAGTAGAGATAGGAACTTTAAGTTCAGTTGACTGCCTCTCAAACTGCTGGATGAAGTCTCCAGCTGGTACCAATTTATGTGAAACATAAAGACATATGGCACTGCTTGCCTCCTGACAGTATCAGACAGCTCTCCAAGGACCCACAGAAATAGTGGTGTTGGCAAACAGATATGGTGAAGATGTTGACTGTGGTCAGGGTGCATGTTCATTGTCTATGCCACACACCAGGTGTATCCAGCTCTTAACTTCAACTCATCCAGGATCCCTGAATAAGTCCTCATGATACCCTGCAGTGGATAGAGTTATCTACATTTGTTTTGTTGCCTGTCTGTTAATGTGGAAATAATTATCAGAGAGATGACTAACTGAAGGAGAAGTTTGGATTGTCTAAATGGTTAGTGTAATAAGATCATGGTGGATTAATGCATCCCTCTCTATTATCAGGGGATGTCTGCCAAGATATTTAAAACAACTATGTATTCTCAGGGCACTCTCTTCCATCAATGGTATTGTAAAATTTGATATATTCTTACTCTTTAATGTTCATTTTTCTTTATTCTAATCTTCTGATTTACTAGCACTGATTAACTCAGTATTTAAGAAATGACTCAGGTATTTAAGAAGTTAAAGATTTTTGAGAATTACCTTGAACTTTGTAACTAAATTTGGGGCATAGTCTGGTAAGAGCAACATATTTAGATCTATGTATTAGGCGAAGTGAAATGTGGAAGGCTCCTATGTTTTTTTGTACTTCACATTTCATTTTGGGCCTTTTCATTCTCCTACTAAAAATCATTCCCTTGATCCTGTCAAATTGATTTTGAAGGCTCCTGTCTGCATGGTTGTATATATGATACAGCAATTAACAGGGATATAAAAGTCAGGGAAAGGTGCTGATTTTTCAGGGAAGGTAATTGGTTTAATTTTAAATATTCTGAGATTGAGATTCTAGTGGAGCAGCCAAGTGGAATTATCTAGTAGGTGTCAGGACATGTTAAGGTAAGTACCTGTACGTTTTGAAGACATTCAAGCAGGACTTTGAACTGAAGACTGTAAAATATAAGACAGCTGAGGAAGAAAGTTAAAGAGAATAACCAAAAGCCAAGAGGCAGAGCATTTTCAGAGGTGTCTTGGAGGAGAGGAGCATTGATTTCTTCTCCCTGTTGGCTTCTTCTCTAGCTCACTAGCCAAATTTCTGCAAGCACAGCAGCACCAGGAACGTGAAACTTGACAACCTTCACATTAAACAATTACTGCTTCTGGGAAATCAGTGGAGCCACCTGTCATGGTTTCCTGCCCAGGAGGAGCGATAACCCGAGTCAGAGAACAATTCAGGAGCCTGTTTGAGTAACACTGTCACCTCGCTTTCAAACAATACTAGCTCCATATGACAAAATCCATGACCAAAAATGGTTTCCAATATATAAAGTCACCTTATCTCATCCAAACTACCAGAGTGGGTGCTACTGAAGATTGAGAAGAAAATAAAGAATAGGTCCTATGCAGCTTTTATGTTTTAAAACTAAAACATGCTTTTGATAAAACTAAGCTAAAATTCAAAACCAAGCTATTAACTTAAACACACACACACACAGATACACCCAGCACACAGTTTATCAGCTCCTCTCTGGAGTAAATCTCACCAAAGGTCCTATCTGTTAATGAGACAGGACTTCCAAAGGATTCCCCTAGTGAGCAACTCCCTTCCTGTGTCATAGAAACTAAGAAGTTGCTAGTGTTGCAATTTTCCTCAGCAGATTTTTAAAGATTCACTCTTTGTGTCATCCTTTATGGTTGATAGAGCCATAGTTATTTTATTACCTACATTAAAACCCTAGGGTCCATACCAAGCTTACTGCATCACTAACGGTTATAGACAGTCTTTGTATCCCCCTAAATTCATATGTTGGAATCCTAACCACCAATGTGATGGTATTAGGAGGTGCACCCTTTGGGAGGTTATTAGGCCATGAGAGTGGCATCCTCCTGAATGGGATTAATGCCCTTATCAAGGAAACCCCAGAGAGCTCTCTTGATTTCCTCCTATGTGAGGACACAGTCTTCTATGAACTAGAAAGTGGGTCTTCAGCAGACACCGAATCTGCTGGGAGCTCTATCTCATTCTTTCCAGCCTTTAGAACTCTGAAGAATAAATGTTTGTTGTTTAAGTTACCTGTCTATGGTAATTTGCTCTGGTAGTTGAAACTGACTAAGGCACCAACCTTATTATTAATATATAAGACCTCTTATTGAAGTTTTTTGTTTTATTCTTAAGCATATCCTAACTCCCAGGAATGAGTTAAGGATGTGCTCCTGATCTTCATGCATACTTACCTAAGCTATAACTAAAGACTTTGTTTTCCTGGCTCCCTCTACACTGATAATTTCACTGTTTGCATTCTTTCCTGCGTATCACTTGTTCTGCATTATCTTACATGTATCCAAGTCTTTTACTTGTCATGTGTTTATCTTCGGTTCTCTGAGATTGTAACTTCTTTAAAAACTAATAGATTTAAGAATCTCATATTTTATAGTCTTTATTATTTCTAGCTAAGTATCAAGTGTAAGTAAAAGTATAGTGAAGGTTAGATTAAGATGAATCAAAATAAATTCATAAAACATAAGCTCAACTTATTTGCGTTCAAATGATTATATTTTATTCCAGGAGTTGCCCTGAAATGTATTTTGATGCCTGAGTTTATTACTCAAACTATAAATTAGGAATGGTATAGGAATAATCATAATATGATTAGAAAGAGTCCACATACAGAATTACTAACACACTAGATACTCCCTGTTTGGGGTGAGTGTGCAACAATGATGATTTAAAAAAAAAAAAACCCCTCAAGTTTACTGTGACCAACACTTATTTGACTTGTAGAAATAAAAATGACTATGAATTACTAACTGAGGAACTAAAATTTTTAAAAAGTAGTGAAGCATAAATTAATTTCTATAAATGTAATGTTTGATTTGCATATCTGCCAATTAGGAATTTTTGTAATCAAGGACCTACCCATGCTTTCTTGTCCATTTGTAATTCAGGATTTCTTGACACCTGCCAAATTGCTGTATATTACTCTAACTTAACCTTTATAAGTAGGCTTGAATTTAAGTCCAAAATTTCTTATATCTTAAGAACACTATAATTAAAAGCTAATTATTTTCAAACTTCTTCATTGAAGTTCAAGACCCGTTTCAAGATACTTCCACAGAATGAAACTGGCAAATTCATTAAATATATGTCTATCTCAACACTTTTAATCCATATGATTTTAAGACATGGAAAAAGGAGTACAGAAGGTTGTCCCATATTTAGTGTCAGTATCTAGGATAGATTTTTTATGATTTGTGATCAAAAACTTTGATGAAGGCAAAACACTTACCCTGCTAACTAAAGTGTGAACTTGCTTTGAGAATTTCATCAGAATATATGTTCTTGGTAACCTTCCCATCATCTTAAAAATAGTCTCTGGTTTTCCTCATTCACTTCTGATGAGCCAAGAACAGAGCAAGTAGGGCTGAGAAGCTGTTTGTTTTCAACTCACAGATTACTCCAGTGAGTAACGAAAGCCTGATATGATTCAGTAAAGCCTTTATTGCAGCCCTTTTATAGGAACATGAGTTTTTATGTTCACATGCCCTGAAATTTGACAGCATATTGTCAGCCTATCAGTTTCATATTTCTTAGTATGTGGGGGAGTTCTGTTGGGTAGAGGGGCCAGGTCACTGACTGTATAGGTAATACTCTCAAAGAGATGGAATGATAGTCAACTATTGCAGATGGAAAGATAAACTGCTAAGAATTTTAAAGGAATTTTTATATTCCATGGTATTATAAGAACTATTATGTTGTATTATAAAAAAAAACACATATTCATGCTTCCTGTGGGAGTTATATTATTACCCATGTTTATAACAGGCCTTTTACATTTTAGGTTTTATAGGACCTTGGGCTAACTCTGTATCCAGATCAAGTAGATGGTTATGTTTACTCTGTGAGTTTAAAAGACATAGAGGACCATTTTTCCAGTTTCGGTAACTAAATGACTGTCTCTTTCATTTATTTTCTTGAGTAAGTGTTCTAGAAGTCATCTCTAACTTTTTCTTCTCCTTCATTTTCCACTCTTTTCCCACTCAGTAACCTTTCTGCCATCCATCCATATTACCAATATCCCTGTTCTGTACCTGCCTTATCATATTATGCCAGGTCCAATCCCTGGTTTGGGAAGATCCCTTGGAGAGACGATTGGCCCCTCACTGTAGTATTCTTGCCTGGAGAATTCCATGGAGCCTAGTGAGCCACAGTCTATAGGGTCACAAAGAGTTGGACATGATTGAGCAATTAACACATCATATCATACACAAACTTTTTATATGTTTTTTCTTTTATAGTGTCTTCCATATAACTTTCTTTCTTAATAACGTGATAGCAGAGTCTCAAGCATAAGACTTTAAGGGACAGCATCTAACCCAAGACTACAACAATGACTTGGATCAACTACCCGTGTGCCCTCTCCTGGTCTATATCTTACCTTCTCCCTAGGGGGAGACCTGTCTTGAACGTTGTATTATTTCCTTTTTCTTTTATTCTTTACAGTTTTATTAGATATAGTGTTTAACCAGTCTTTCTGCTGCTAGAGCTAATTATAACATTTCCCTCCTTTAATTCTTAACTGTCTATGTGATAAATTTAACCTTATTTGCATATAAGATTATTCACAGTATTGTTCTTCTTACCACCTAGTCTCAAATTCTGTCACACTTTCTGACCACAGCAAGCATTCTCTGTACTTTCATAACTCAACATAATGATTTTCAGCTGTGACCACATTAGTGCATGTATGTGGTTGTTGATTGGTATTCCATTGGGTGAAGATGCTGTACTTTGTTTATTTATGAATCTGTTGATAGATTTTGTGTTGATTTCAACTTTTGGCAATTGTGAATAAAGCTTCTGTGAATATTCATATTAAAGTTTGTTGTAGATATTGTTGTTATTTTAGTTGCTAAGTTGTGTCTGATTCTTCTGCAACCCAACGGGCTGTAGCCTGCCAGGCTACTTCCATAAGTGAGATTTCACAGGCAGAAATACTGGAGTGGGTTGCCATTTCCTCCTCCAGGCAATCTTCTTGACCTAGGGATTGAACCCGTGTCTCCTGCCTTGCAGGCAGATTCTTTACCATTGAGCCACCACAGAAGCTGCCTTTTGCACATATATGCATTTATTTCACTTGGATGAATAAGTAGGAGCCATATGGCTAGGAGGTCTTATGGGAAGTTTAACTGAAATGGTTATAGCGTTGTATATTCCCATCTACAGCACTGAGAGTTCCAGTTGCTCCATATCCTTGACAACACTTGGTATTATCAGTCTCTTAAAATTAACTATTTTAGCGGTTTTATAGTGATATCTCATTGTGGTTTTAATTTATTTTTCTTCTATATATAATGATGTTGAATATCTTTCTGCTGATTGGCTATTTTGCTGAAAGTTTTACTTTTATTTCAAAGGATTCATTAACAAAAGAAACCACTCATTACTCATAAACATACAATTTCAGTATTTATTAAAAGATTATTTACCTTAATTTCAATATGCAATCTTTAAAAGAAAAGTGAAATAGAAACAATAGAGAAGAGTAATAAACTTGAACAGCATGCTGGAAAGTTCCTCAACAACAGCTGTCTGGAGTCCCAATTGAGAAAGGGTCCTGGGCAATGTGCCCACTCTATGGATGAGACTTCAAATTGTAGTTTCAGAAGTTCCTGCTTATAATTCCAGGTTGCAAACTGATATCATTATCACTTTTGTGTGCAAAAATGCAGCTCTGATTTTACTTTAACATTTTACAATATTGTTTGTTTAACCTTGTGAGTCATAGGAGTTTGTTAAACTCTGAGTGGCTGGCCAGACCTCCAGGGGCTCAAGAATTCCAAGACCACTCCCTTTCTTATCTAAAGTTCCATCTGACCAGCTGCGCCTGCGGGCAAGCATTGAATCCAGGCAGTGTCCACACAAGGTCAGACGCCTGCTTTCTTGCTTCTGAAGCCTGAATAAGAATTCTTCCATTTTAATTTCCCTAACAGTCAGCCTCAGGATTGTTTAGGCTGAAGAGCATAGGGATAAAGCAAAATAACATAAGCCACCTTCTTAATTCTATAAGTCACATAACAATTCTAGATATCAATAGAAATAAAGTGATCAAATAAACAAATAAAGGGTTAAAACAATGCAGAAAACAGGTTTTGAGCAGTAGGGGACTTAGTATAGAAAAAGTCCCAACATGAATGCTTTTGTACATTAACTGCTACATCCATTAACTTTCGGCATTAACTTTCCATTAACTTTCCACTAACTTTAGTAACAACAGAAATGTTTTATCAAGGTATGATTACACTTATCTATGAAACTCTGATTCCTCACAAAATCTTAGGTATAAATGACCAACATGTGTTAGGCATCCAGGAAAAAAAAAAGAGTTCCTAACTGATACATAGAAGTTGTGTTTACATCATAGAATACAAACTAATTGAGGGACTATTAAAAAAAACACATTAAAGAATTTAGGGAGGATAGCACATTCACAATAGTTGGTGGAGTTCTCCAATAAGCAGGGCTCCTCAAATATGAGAATCTGGTTTACAGAGGAGTCCCTCTGTCACCTCGGCACAGTGTTTCAGTAAGTGGGTGTGACTATTAAAGTAGCACATGAAATTTACACATAATGCTTGTGTTCCAGGCTTAAGCTATATCCTTACCAGTGCTCTGTAATCCAGCAGACAGATCAGTTTTGTCCATAGAAAGTCAAAGTTAAGAAAGGATGGGCTTTGTTTGCTGGGCTGGTGAAGTTAACCTAAGTTCAAGTCCAGCTCATGTTTTTCCAGCTGAAATTTCTCCAGTAGCTTTCTTCATATTTTTCTTTTTATTGTAGTATATCCTTGAAGGTTGAGTCATGAATGACAATCCACATTACAGTCAGACTTCTAAGAATGATCTATTCATGAAAATAGCAGTGAGTTAATGGCACATATTTCCATGTTTCCTGCCCAAGGATCCTCACTAATACACTAATTATCCTTCACATCAGCAGGTAAGGGAGGGCCTTTAGGCTACTTCACCCAGATTCTAGCTCCAATTGCATGTATTTCATTTGTGGATCCAAACCCTCCATCAACTCTAACTGTTAATAAGGTGGGAGGTTCTCCTTTTTGTACTTTGCCAATAACACACAGAAGAATCAGCAGTTGGGCAATTTGATTGTGTTTGTTAATAAATAGATCATTCTTTCCTTCATTTTGTAAAATTACTCAGATTTCTCCTTGGTAGTCTGGGTCTATTACTCCCCATGGACACAGATCCCTTTCAATACTAAACTAGAATATTCTTTAATTAATCCAAAGTGCCTGGGAGGCACTGTAATTCCAACACTTGAAATAGCACATATCAATCTTTTAGTAAGTTTGAAAGCATTCGTTGCTCAGTTGTATCCCACTCTTTGCAATCCCATGAACTGTAGCTCGCCAGGCTTCTCTGTCCATGTGATTTCCCAGGCAAGAATACTGGAGTGGGTATCCATTCCCTTTTCCTGGGGATCTTCCCAACCCAGGGATTGAACCTGGGTCTCCTGCATTGCAGGCAGATTCTTTACAGTCTGAGCCACCAGAGAGGCCCTTAGTAAGTCGATGTTATATAAGCAGTATAAATCCAGTCTGCAGCCTCAGGAGTAGCTTGGGAAGGAGCTAAAGCTCCTGGGCTAATTTCCCAATACCTGGTTGTATAGGATGGAAGTCTATTATATGAATCTGTAAATTTGGAATAGTCATTTTCATCAAAGGAGTTCCTAATTCTCCTATAGGTTTATTGTTTAAAATATTGAGAGCAGTATTCAAGTTAGTCCTCTGATTTTTATAAGAGCCCTCTCCAAGTTTAATTAATTGCTATTTAAACAAACCATTCATTCTTTCAGTCAAGCCAGCAGCTTGAGAATATAAGGAGTATGAAAAGTCCATTGTATATTATGTTACTGGGCAAACTCATATTAATTTACCTTTAAAATATGACCCATTGTCACTCTGAATTTGAAGTAAAACATCATAATATAAATTCATTATCTCCAATTGTTTAAAAAGTATTAGCCTGATTGACTTTTCTGAGGGGAATGGTCACTAAATATCCAGAATAGATATTAACAGCAGTATACACATATTGGCATCCTTTATCAAGTATTAATGGACCAATATAATCAATTTGCCATATTTGCCCAGGCAGCTTGCCATGTGCCAATTGTCCTTTGACTAATTGTGGCAAGCTTCTGTGCTTAATATGTTGACAAATTTGACCTTGTAAACTAACAGATTTAATGAGATCCATAGTTAAGGAAGGGCTTCCCAGGCGGCTCAGTGGTAAAGAATCTGCCTGCCAAGCAGGAGACCTGGGTTCGATCTCTGGGTTGTTGTGAAGATCCCCTGGAGAAGAGACTGGCTACCCACTCCAGTATTCTGGCCTGGAGAATTCCATGGACAGTCCATGGGGTCACAAAGAGTCAGATGCGACTGAGTGATTTTCACTTTCATAGTTAAAGAAATATCTCAATCCTGAGCCCGCCTGTATGTTACTTTTTCTCCCAGATGGCCACATTTTTGGTATCTCCACAGAGTCAAACTTTTTAAGTCACTGGAGTCTCAATCAACTTCTACTGCTTGGATTCAAGTTTTTTTCCTGTGTAATAGCTATATCATCCATTCCGTAGAATTTGAAACACTGTGAGCATCTACATGAAACACCAAAACGTTAGTAATTTGAAGTTTCCCAAATGTCAGACCATAATTCCTTTCCCCATAGCACTTTGGAGTGAATTTGCCAATTACTCTTTACCCATAGAGGAAGTCAAATAGACAATCCACTGGTTACCGACCAAGAATCTGTGCATATATGGCATTCAGTTGAGTTCTCTTGTTTTAGCATCTGATAAACAGCACATAACTCAGCAAAGTGGCTACGTTTACCTTCCCCAGTAGTTGTCAGCAATTTTGTAGTTACTGGTTTGTATGCCACCAGTTTCCAAAAATGAGTGAATCCTGGATATTTAGCTGACAAAGTGAAAGAAAGTGAAATTTAGTTGCGCAGTCGTGTCCAACTCTTAGGGACCCCATGGACTCTAGCCTGCCCAGCTCCTCTGTCCATGGAATTCTCCAGACAAGAATACTGGAGTGGGTTGCCATTTCCTTCTCCAGGGGATCTTCCCGACCAAGGGATCGAATCCAGGGCTCCTGCTTTGCAGGCAGATTCTTTACCAACTGAGCCACTAGGGGAGTCCAAATTGGATCCATCAGTAAACCATGCATGCTGTTTTTCTTGTGCAGTTAAAGAGTCAAAAGACTTTCCCCATATTACAGGCGACTCAGTTATCTCAGGCCTAATTGTAGCCTCTTGCTTGAGGCCTTTAATTGGAATTTCAGAAGTCTTTTCATATAAGACAGTGACCCCATGTGGCCCATATTTGGCTAGGTCCTGAATATACCTTTTCCATTTTATAATACTGGACTCCTGGGCTTACCCATACTTTGGGTTTGGGGCAAATTTTGTACCTATTGCATGATTGTGCTTGAGGTCTTAATATTATACTATGGTCTACAGTCAATTGTTGCTTATCTATCAAAGTCCAATAACAAGCCAATCACTCTTTTTCAAAGGTAGTGTGATTTCTGCTGGCCTCTGGAAATTTCCTACCCCAGAAGCCCAAAGGTACTCTTTTACCTTGTTATTTTTGCCATAAGCTCCAATTAGCATCACTTAGCCAAAGGAACGAGGAGGGCATGGCGACCCACTCCAGTATTCTTGCCTAGAGAATCCCTGTGGACAGAGGAGCCTGGCTGGCTATAGTCCATGGGGTCACAAACAGCCAGACAAGGCTGAGCGACTAAGCACAGCACAGCACAGCCAAGGTAACAAAGATTTCAAGGGCAAATATAGACAAGATTACTTAAGAGGGAAAGAAACTTAAAATCTGTTATCAACAGCAGTTCGACTTTCCAAGGAAACTTGTACCATGGATAAAACTCCTTTCTTGGAGTCCGCTTTCGACAAATCTTCCTTATCACTTACTGTATCCATAATTTTATTTTCTCATTCAAAAAGAGACACCTGTAAATCAGGCCTACTTCCTTTTCCCTTAGCAAAATGCAGTTTCATCCCTCATACTTTCTTTACTAAAAACACACATCCTACTTTCCTTAAATGATCATGAACTGTCCTTTACATTAGCATTCTATAGATTGGTGGACATAAATGCCAGTGATAATTTCTAAAAATATTTAGTTTCTTATAGAGAACATCTCAGAATGATACCAAATATATTCATTAATAGTTCTAAGCCTTTTGTTTCTCTGTAAAAGGAAGCCAGTGTTTAGTAGACATTCCTAAAGCATAATTATTCTTACTAGAGTTTATCTAAATGCTCTTATCTCATTTAAATTTTCTTTCCTTAAAATTTCTTCACGTTAGTTTGTAAAGTAGATTCAATATATGCCCCTAATAGGGATTATGCTGTTGTCAGAAAACAAATAGTCTTATACATTTTTGAGCCTCCTTTTTTCATCTGGGGAGTTTTAAATTCCATTATCTTTGTTTTGTTGTTTGGTCACTAAGCTGTGTCTGACTCTTTTGCAACCACGTGGACTGTAGACCCTGAGGCTCCTCTGTCCATGGGATTTCCCAGGCAAGAATACCAGAGTGGGTTGCCATTTCCTTCTCTAAGGGATCTTCCTGACCCTGGGATCTAACCTGAGTTTCCTGAATTGGCAGATGGACTCTTTACCACTGAGCCACCAGGAAAGCCCAAGAGAAAAAGAGTGTCCTGGATGGGGATTTAGCTCCAGTCCTGAGTCCTCTGAAGCTCAGAACCCAGGAGCAAGGTGTTGAGTTCAATACGTGCTCAGTTGTGTTCAACTCTTTGTGACCTCACTGACTGTAGCCCTTTAGGCTCCCCTGTCCATGGGATTTTCCCAGCAAGAATATTGGAGTGGGTTGCCATTTCCTTCTCCAGGGTGTCTTCCTGACCCAAAAAGCGAACCTGCATCTCCTATGCTTCCTGCATTAGCAGGTAGATTCTTTACCATTGTGCTACCTGGGAAGCCCCAGTTGTTTAGCCTTAGGTAAAATCTATGTTCCCATTCTCTTCCCAAAACTTTACAGTCTGGGCAGGTCCATGAAATTTGAAGGGATTTATCTCTCATCCCAAGCATCCCAGTCTGTCTCTACTTTAGCTGTTGCCAGATGAACTTTCTTTTTGTTAACCTTTCCATAACACTTTCTGTATTTAGCTTGTGCAATCTTTACCACTGCTTTTTGGGCTACCAACTGAAAAGTGGAGACCTGGTCAGCTAAAATGTAATTCTGACATTGTAACACGGACAATAGTCCTTACAGATTGCATGATACTTTCTCCAATTTTAATTTCTCTTAAACAATTTTAATTTGTTTTCATATATCTTACAGTAGGCAGAGACGAGGGTCCAGCCTCTCTGACCCAGCATGATATATTCTTGTCCTTTCTCATTTGGCATGAGCCACAAACGTTCAGTAATTTCAAAAGATTTGGCCTGATTTAATTTAGGGTCCTAATTCTCACACCATCAGTGAGTATTCCCCATTCAGTAGCTAATGAGCAGTAAGGCAAATCTTTCCATCTGGGAATAAAAACTTGATTAGTCTTAACTTTTTTCTTTTTATTTTAAAGAGTGGCATTTTGTTTCACAAATCCTGCTCACAGCACCAACTTATATTTTGCCAAAAGTTTTACTTTTGTTTCAGTTTTGAAGGATTTGTTAATAAAAGAAACCACTCATTACACACAAATATGCAGTTTTAATATTTAGTAGAAGGTTATTTAACTTAATTTCACTATACAATCATTTTAAAAAAAGAGAGAGAAATAGCAATAGAGAAGAGTAACAGCACATACATCACCAAATTGGGTCAAGCAATGTGCATCAGTACTCAGTCGCTCAATCACATCCAACTCTTTGTGACCCCATGGACTGTAACCCTCCAGGTTCCTCTGCCATGGGATTTTCCAGATGAGAGAATCGGATTGGGTTGCCATTTCCTCCTCCAGGAGATCTTCCTAACTGGGGAACTGAACCTGCATCTCTTGCGTCTCTTGCATTGGCAGTTGGATCTTTACCGTTGAACCACTTGAGAAGCCAATATCCCGACTTAAGCAGCATGCTGTGAAGTCCTGAGTAACAGCATTCCGGAGTCCCGGTTGGGAAAGGTGTATCCATTCTACAGGTGGGATTTCAAATTGAGATTCCCGCTTACAACCCCAGGCCACAAACAGATCAATTTGTACACAAAAATGCAGCTCTGGTTTACTTTAACCTTTTTACAATATTGTTTATTTTGTGAGTCACAGAATTTCCTTAAGCCCAAGCAGTTGGCCAGACCTCTAGGGGCTCAAGAATTCCAAGACCCACTCCCTTTCTTATCTAAAGTACCACCTGACTAGCTATGCTTGTGGGCAGACGTAGAGCCAGCCAGTTTCCAGGCAAGGTCAGAGGCCTCTCTCCTGCTTTTGAAGCCTGAACAAGACTTCTTCCACTTTAATTTCCCTGACATTGACAAGTCATATTGGCAATTCATATTATTTTGTGTGAAATGACTATAAATCTTTTTTTCTTTTGAGAACCATTTCATTTGACCATAAATCTTTTGCTCATTCATTTTTTAAAAATTACTGAGTTGAAAAAGCTCTTCACATATTCTGATTACAAGTCCTTTATTATCTAATTCATTATTAGATAATGAATTCTAGCAATCTGTGGCTTTACTTTTTGTTTTCTTTTATGATTCATGGTTTGTGTGTGTGCATAAAAATCTTTACCTAAACTAAGCTTACTAAGATTTTCTCATATATTGCTTCTATAAGTTTTGTAACTTAGCTTTCACAGTTAGATCTAGAATCCATTTCCTTTTTGTCTATGAGATAAGGTCATAGCTGTTTTTCATACAGACATTTATTTGTTCCCATTCAGACAAGGCTAGTTTTGGCAACTTTGTTTAAAATCAGGTGACCTTATATCCATGGCTCTGTTTCTAGACTTCTTATCCAATTCAGTTCAGTTCAGTTCAGTTGCTCAGTCGTGTCTGACTCTTTGTGATCCCATGAATTGCAGCACGCCAGACCTCCCTGTCCATCACCAACTCCTGGAGTTCACTCAAACTCATGTCCATTGAGTTGGTGACGCCATTCAGACAT
>SJYT01077850.1:56601-119679 GCA_006410635.1 Cephalophus harveyi
CCTTGGACTGCAAGGAGATCCAACCAGTCCATTCTGAAGGAGATCAACCCTGGGATTTCTTTGGAAGGAATGATGCTAAAGCTGAAACTCCAGTACTTTGGCCACCTCATGCGAAGAGTTGATTCATTGGAAAAGACTCTGATGCTGGGAGGGATTGGGGGCAGGAGGAGAAGGGGACGACTAAGGATGAGATGGCTGGATGGCATCACGGACTCGATGGACATGAGTCTGAGTGACCTCCAGGAGATGGTGATGGACAGGGAGGCCTGGCGTGCTGCGATTCATGGGGTCGCAAAGAGTCGGACACGACTGAGCGACTGAACTGACTGAAAATAAAGTCTGACACTGTTTCCACTGTTTCCCCCTCCATTACCTATATCTAATTTTTACTACTACCACATTGTCTTGATTACCTAATTTTATAGTAAATCTTGAAATCAGGAAATCAGATAGCATAGTTCTTTCAACTTTATTCTTATTAAAAATTGCTTTGGCATTTCTAGGTCATTTGCGTTTCATATAACTTTCAGAATCAACTTAGTAATTTTGACAAAAACTTTTGGAAATTTTCATGAGAATAGTATTAAATCTCTAGATCAATTTGGAGCAAGGAAGCACAATGGTAAAGAGTCTGCCTGCCAATGCAGGAGACACAAGAAATGCTGATTCGATCCCTGGGTTGCAAGGATCTCCTGGAGTAGGAAATGGCAACCGGCTCCAGTATTCTTGCCTGGAAAATTCCATGGGCAGAGGAGTCTGACAGGTTAAGATTCATGGGGTCGCAAAGAGTATGACAAGACTAAGCAACTGAGCACACATACATATGCTCTTCTAAAATGTAAATACGTCTGTAAAAGTTAACAACAAACTACGAGTATTATAGTGCCTGTAAGAATGAGTGAAATTTAGCAGTAAAAGCAGAAAAAAGTCTAGCACGAGTTCCAACCCCTTCCATATTTTCCTTATTTTGCTTCAATGTTACCTCAATTTAACCTTAAATCCTCCAAGAGAATAACAAAAACAGAAAAACTAATCTATACCCAAGATCCCAGCTTATAATGAAATATATTTTACAATCATTCCCCCCTTATTCTAAAGAAAAACCACACAGGATATCTTTTTACACAAAATGTCTATGCTTATTTTAAAAGCTACCTTTTCAGTGTGCAAACAGCCCAGCATTTAGAACTACAGGTTATGAGGTATCGGGGAAGTACCTTCCACTTGGAACCTCATCCTTTCTGCATACTCAAGCACCTACTAATAAGCAGACAAAGGAAGTGTTTTCTTGATTTAGACAGTAGCACATCTGAAGAGTTGAAACCACTTTCAAAACGACTGCTCTTGGAAGGGTATTTTGCCCCAAAGAAGTTTTCAGAAAGCCTCAGAGGGCAAATGCACAGAATTCTAGCTGCTAGAAAATTTTCTTTGACCTTTTAGAGAGCTCATATTTTCCTTTATCTGCTTTTGCTTGTTAATCATCTGGTATTTCTGTTACTTTTTTGATGTTTGATATGTTCACCTGGCCAATGTTTTTATTTAGAACAAAATTTTGTAACACTTTTTAACGTATATTAAGAGTAAACAAGGACGACTCAACACCCTTATTAACAGAACAATCCGAAATCGATTTTGTCATGGAATGGAGATAGTTGCTGAATGAAGAGGTTTTTACCCTACTCGCTCAAAATATAAGCTTTTAGATGCTCTACCCAGACACGTGGGATTTATTTTAAGATTTACTCATTTTACATTGTACTTTCAGAAATATTCTTTTTGTCTTATCAAGGGTATTTGGTACTTACTGTCAAAATCAAGGAGATGTTACTTGTAAAGTTTATAATTCTCATTAGAAGATTACCTTAAATCCTCCAAGAGAATAACAAAAACAGAAAAACTAATCTATACCCAAGATCCCAGCTTATAATGAAATATATTTTACAATCATTCCCCCCTTATTCTAAAGAAAAACCACACAGGATATCTTTTTACACAAAATGTCTATGCTTATTTTAAAAGCTACCTTTTCAGTGTGCAAACAGCCCAGCATTTAGAACTACAGGTTATGAGGTATCGGGGAAGTACCTTCCACTTGGAACCTCATCCTTTCTGCATACTCAAGCACCTACTAATAAGCAGACAAAGGAAGTGTTTTCTTGATTTAGACAGTAGCACATCTGAAGAGTTGAAACCACTTTCAAAACGACTGCTCTTGGAAGGGTATTTTGCCCCAAAGAAGTTTTCAGAAAGCCTCAGAGGGCAAATGCACAGAATTCTAGCTGCTAGAAAATTTTCTTTGACCTTTTAGAGAGCTCATATTTTCCTTTATCTGCTTTTGCTTGTTAATCATCTGGTATTTCTGTTACTTTTTTGATGTTTGATATGTTCACCTGGCCAATGTTTTTATTTAGAACAAAATTTTGTAACACTTTTTAACGTATATTAAGAGTAAACAAGGACGACTCAACACCCTTATTAACAGAACAATCCGAAATCGATTTTGTCATGGAATGGAGATAGTTGCTGAATGAAGAGGTTTTTACCCTACTCGCTCAAAATATAAGCTTTTAGATGCTCTACCCAGACACGTGGGATTTATTTTAAGATTTACTCATTTTACATTGTACTTTCAGAAATATTCTTTTTGTCTTATCAAGGGTATTTGGTACTTACTGTCAAAATCAAGGAGATGTTACTTGTAAAGTTTATAATTCTCATTAGAAGATAGGAGATATACAAACATTGTCTCTCAGCATTGGTTTATATTCCTAAATTCAACTTTTTCTTTCAATAATTTTTGTCATATTTTCTGCTTCAACTATAGCAGTTATAATTCATTGTTTCAAGAAAATATTTTCTAGATGCTAAAAGGTAAATTTATTTAAATGCTAAAGAAAACTTTAGTTTTGTACAATTATCATTCATGAAATTTAAGAAAACCTAAGTGAGAATCTGAAATCATCTTCCTCCCCCAGTCAGCACCAAAGTTTGTTAACTTAACCTGAGCGCAGATTAAAACAGTTGTATCTTCATCACAACTTTTAGTGTCTCACAAATTCACACACACACACACACATATATAAACAAAAACAGAGAGAATGACCTTGCTGTCTTATGTTTTCAGGTGTTTTTGTAATTAAATTAAAATTTTTATAGTTTTATTGCGATAAAATTGACTTGCAGCACTATATAAATTTAAGGTATTCAGCATAATGATTTGACATATATATTGTGAAATGATGACCACAATAAATTTGGTTAACAGTCATCATCTCCTAGAGATACAAAATAAGAAAATGAAATGTCTGTTTCCTTGTGGTGAGAACTCTTGGGATCTACTCTGTTAACAACTTTCAAATTTAGCCTATGGCCATGTTAACTATAGTCATCATGTTGTACATTATATCCTTAGTGCATATTTATCTGATAAGTGGAAGTTTGTATGGTTCTGGGTGTTCTATTGAAGATCACTTTTTTACTTTTGGAGATGCTAAATTGTGCACATTCATTAATATACATACACCAGAATCACCCAGTGTCCAATACATATCTATTTCTGGTACTAGCTCGGGAGGACAGACGATGAAAGATGTGTGGCCACAGCTGATGCTCTGTCTGTGACCCACTTTCCCACAGTGCTCATCCCTCTGGCCACCATCACTGGTCTCTGTAGCCTAACAGCCTCCAGAGCTGGTCAGACCATGGTTACCATCTCACATGCACTCCAAGGAAGGAAGAAAACGCTCAGGGTTGATTGATTTCCATGTGCCAGGTGCTCTTGCAGTTACGTCTCACACATGAGTCAGGGTTTCTCAATGGTAATTATACCCCTGCCCATACACAGATAGTTTAGGAAGAGTGACCCCATCATTTCTTATCTAGACTGAAATAGTTTTGTGAGTAGAAGAAATGCTGTTAATAATTATACCAGGACAACAGAAATAAACTGTCCAAGCCTCTGAATAGTGTGGTTCCTTTACTTTTAAGGAATATATATTTTTTATAATACTTACTATTAATGATACTTTAGCCACTTGATGTGAAGAGCCAACTCATTGGAAAAGACCCTGATACTGGGAAAGGCTGAAGGCAAAAGGAGAAGAGGGCAGCAGAGGATGAGGTGGTTAGATAACATCACCAACTCAATGGACATGAATTTGAGCAGACTCTGGGAGATAGTGGAGTACAGAGGAGCCTGGCATGTTACAGTCCATGGGGGGGTCACAAAGAGTCAGATATGACTTAGTGACTGAACAACAATGAATAATAAGTGATAATTCATGATAATATAAAATTTTCTTTCTAAATACTTATATTTAATGCAAAATAATGGTGAAATAATACTATCGATGTTAGATTCAAAGTTTTGAAACGTTATAAGAAAGATGGAGATTTGGGGAATGCTTCATTAATGTATTTAATCACCACAATAAACCTGTGAGATATATTAGTGATTGTTAAAAAATTTATAAGGAAATTGAGGCTGGAGAAGTCAAGAAGTTTGCCCAAGCTTATATGGGTATTAAGTAAGTGAATTGGTACTTAAATATGACAAACAAATCCATGTTTTTTGTTTTTTTCTCAATAGAAGCTCTGGTTTTTATTTTCGTCAATGTCTAAGACTGTCCCTTTTCCTTTCAAATTGAGAAAATGTGGGAAATTTTCAAGTCTGGTTTAAGGTGGATTGTTATGTAGTTTAATGTCTTTTTGATGACGATGGCTGGGATTTGTATGGGTCTCAGATACCTGGGTGGCACTAGTGGTACAGAACCTACCTGCCAATGCAGGAGATCTAAGAGATGTGGGTTCGATCCTTGGGTTGGGAAGATCTCCTGGAGGAGGGCAAGGCAATCCACTCCAGTATTCTTGCCTGGAGAAACCCATAGACAGAGGATCCTGGGGGGACTATAATCTATAGGGTTGCAAAGAGTCGGACACGACTGAAACAATTTAGCATGCATGCATATATATCTCTTAGACTCCACAGACTCAACCAAACCCTCTCCATCACCTCAGCCTCTTCAGTCTTCTGGTAAAGCATCTCCAGGTAAAGACGCTTTCTTCTCCGAGAGGTCTGTTTCGGACCTTGAATCATGTGCTTAATCCTTTTCTTATCCCAAAGACCTGGTGCTTGATGGACTTTCTGATCTATACAATTTGATAAAAATTTCAGCACTATCTGATGCTTGAATCCTATTTAATCATTTGAAAACAACTTCACCTTTATTATACTTCATTTTAACCAAATACTCTTCTTTCTTTCTAACCAAATATATTCCATTTTACTCAAAAAACATTTTGAATGCTTCCATACCCCAGCCCTCTTCTAAAACTTATGAACATTGCACAGCCAAAATGATGCAAAAAGCCAGTGAGTAGCCAAGCCAACCAGAAAGAGATATTTGAACACAAAACCCACAACTAGGTATATATATTTTCTACATATGTTAATTTTTATCCATATATTAAATATTAATAAATTTTAATTTCCTTTCTTAAACAAAACACATATAAATCTTAAGTTATGATTTTTTCTTTCCCCCTCATTAAAATGATTTTGCACATCCTTTGGCTAAGCGCATCCACTTTAGAGACCACTTTTAAGTGACTATAGAAACCTAGTGGCCTCAATGGCTGATCCCATCTTTTCCTGAAGTGCGTATGTTTGCTTTACACCCATCTCTCCACCGCTACCTAGCCTTTCTTGCTTCAAAACTGAAACTGCCTTTTGGGTTCTCACTAGGCCTACCTAAGAAACTTGCTCTGGGAAGCATTTCAGAAATGGTCAAATGGTTCTGAGCTCCTCAAATAAGAAAACTTTTTCCAGCTCAGTTTACTAGTTGGTTACTTGGCTTATCAGATCATTGAGTGATTTTTTGAGGGAAGGGAATTTGTTACTCAGTTACTTTTTCCAGTTGTTCTCCACCCAATAGAGTAGTTACCATGAGTCCAATTTTTTCATTTTACAAAAAATAACCTTAATATGCAGTGAATATAAAATATAGTGAAAAGGAATATCATTCTTACACACCAAGGGTGTTTCAAACTGAAAGGAGAAATGGATACACAAAACAAACGAGAACTACCTTGTTCCCAGGCAGTCATCGCTACTGATTCCACAACACATGTGTTCATCATTTCTCAAGCGCAAGCTGCTGTGTGAATAATCTTGTGGACTACACAGAGGACTCAGGCCGATCTCCTGTCTTGTGAATGAACTCTTTTATCCTAGGCTGGTCTGTAGAGTTCAGCCTGCTCTCTCATAATAGCAAGAGTTCTGACTTGCAGATGTTCCTTTGGCTATTCTTTTTGCTCATTCTGAGACTCTCAAGAGGCGATAACGGCTTTTATTTATTTATTTCAAATTCATGGTCTATAAATACACCTGGTAACATGACTCACCAACCACTAGCTATCCCACACAAAGAGACAGAATTGTTTGGGGCCACAAAAATCTGGTTTTGAGGGGGTGCTGTCTGGTTTCACAGCCTCAGCTCCGTTCTCTTTTCACAAGATTCTTTCAAGGACGCCTCTGAGCGGCTTTGCACAATGCAGTGGGGGGCACGGTTTTGTGCAGAACTTAGGGCAAAGGGAAAAAAAGCAAAAGCAAAAGAAAACTTCCCTATAGTAAATTGGCAGAAAAACGTTTCTAAAGGTTACACACCACCCACACATTCCTTTCAGATGATCAAAGACTTACAAGAGGTCATGGAAGGAGAAAAGAAGGGGGGCGGGTGGAGCCTGGAAGAATTTTTTTTTTTTTTTTAAGTACTCTGTATTGCAAGTCTTGCTGAATAAGGGACAAATTAGGACTCTTGTTACTCTTTTGGAAGATTTCTAGACTAAAGGGAGCAAACATTAAACCGAGTTGGTGAACTGATATCTTGAACATGAACAAGTATGGCTGTCTATTTTCTGTGTCTCATTCCAAATTCAGCACCATTTTTGTCCATTAAATCATTTAAGTATTTGTTTCTTTCTTTCTTTTTTTTTTTAAGGTTTAATTTTCATTGTCCTCTTTACTTCCTGGTTTCAACAAAATACACTCAAGTTGTTATCTTGGTATTTCTGGCCCATCCCAAAGCAGGAAGTATTCAACATTTACAATAAATCTGTTTGGACATGATTTCTTGATCCATTGGTAGTTTCTAAAATCATATTTAGCCTTTAGATTTTTTTTTTTTTTCCATCAGTTAAAGTGAAATGCTCCCTTACTTATGTTTTCAGAGTAATAAATACCTTGATTAGACATTTACTCATAATGTAAATTTTACTTTCTGGCCTCACCCTAGACATTGAAATCTACTCAAGAGAAGAAACTGTGTCTTGTGCATCTTCGGATTCTTACCTCCTAGCAAACTGCCTGACAGGTAATGAATACTCAATAAATATTTGTTGAAAGAATTAACAGATTTTTATTTTTTAGACTTGCAAAGCCTGAGGCATACATCTGTGGTTTTTTTCTTGACACCCTCTTCCAGGTGCACGTGGCTAGAAGCCAGAATTTTCGTTGTTGTTGTTTAATCCTTCTTTGCCACATGGTGCCCTGCCTTGCTTCCCAGTTTCCCTGTTGCCTTGGTCCATACACAAATAGAAGACTTCTCTCATAATGTAGAAAAGATATGAAAAAACCCCTAGAAGGTACTTCACTTTGGCTACTAAAGGAAATTTTATATCAGGTTTGTACTTGTTTCTAATGAATTCTCCTTGATTGCATAATCCCTACGGTAACTTGCTCATCCCTAGAATTGTATGAGGGATATGCCAAGCAGGTAACTCTCTGCTTTTGCTTTCCAGTATCAGGGTCTGTTCTGCCCTTCCTGTTGACCTCTAGTGTTTGAGGTCCCTGAATGCAAGTAATTTATTTGATATTAACTCAGTGCCCTTTCTTGACCTCTGGCTTCCAGGTATACCTGGAAGGTACAGAATTCTTGCACAGGATTTTTCCACTGGATTTTTACTTGTGCCTACTTCTGGCCTACAGTTTTCAGACTTTCCTGGTGGCTCAGACAGTGAAGAATCTGCCTGCCAATGCAGGAGACCCAGGTTCTATCCCTGGGTTGGAAAGATCCCCTGGAGGAGGAAATGGCCACCCCGTCCAATATTCTTGCCTGGAAAATCCCATAGACAAGCTTACTCTTTGGAAGCAAAGTTCTGACCAACCTAGACAGCATATTAAAAAGCAGAGACATTACTTTGTCAACAAAGGTCCATTTAGTTAGTCAAGGCTATAGTTTTTCCAGTGGTCATGTATGGATGTGAGAGTTGGACTATAAAGAAAGCTGAGCACTGAAAAATTGATGCTTTTGAACTGTGGTGTTGGAGAAGACTCTGGAGAGTCCCTTGGGCTTCAAGGAAATCCAACTAGTCCATCTTAAAGGAGATCAGTCCTGGGTGTTCATTAGAAGGACTGATGTTGAAGCTGAAACTCCAATACTTTGGCCACCTGATGCGAAGAGCTGACTCATTGGAAAAGACCCTGATGCTGGGAAAGATTGAGGGCAGGGGGAGAAGGGGACAACAGAGGATGAGACAGTTGAATCACATCACCGACTCAATGAACATGGGTTTGGGTGGACTCCAGGAGTTGGTGATGGACAGGGAGACCTGGTGTGCTGTGAGTCATGGGATTGCAAAGAGTCGAACACAACTGAGCGACTGAACTGAACTGATTGTGATGATTATTGACATACGTCAACATGAATAGGCCACAGGTATACATGTGTCCCCCCATCCTGAACCCGCCTCGCACCTCCCTCCACAGCCTATCCCTCTAGATTGTCCCAGAGCACTGGCTTTGGGTACCCTGCTTCATGCATCGAACTTGCACTGGTCATCTGTTTTACATGTGGCAAGGTACAGGTTTCAATGCTATTCTCAGAGTGAAATAAGTCAGAAAGAGAAAGGCAAATACTGTGCATTGATGCATATATATGGAATTTAGAATATACTTTTGAGGTCACAAACTTGCTTCCCAGAGCATGGCTTGGTCAGAGTCTACATGGATGCTGTGAACAGTCTGACCCGCTTGGAAGGTCATGACAGGCTGTGCATGATCTCTTAAACTGATGTCTTTCAACACAGCCTCAGTTGAATTTACTGAGTTCTCTACTCTTTTCTTTTTTTTTTAATCTGATACTTGGAAAAAAATTTTAACTTCTTCAATTAGAATTCAGTCTAGAATCTTATATAATATGATCTTTTCCAAAGTATCTTAAGGCAGATTTGGAAGATATGGCCTGACTTGTTTGCCAGAAATACATATTTTTCTATATTGTTTACAATGAGAGCTTTAGTAGCCTTTCTGTGTCCCCAAATTCACAATCTTCCCCTTTGAATGAAATATTGAATTTTTTAAAGTTCAGTGATTTTTGTACCCAGAGGAAATGTCATGTATATAAAATTGTTTCTATTGTGTCCTTGAGAAATAGACAGCACAACAATTCACAACTCATTTGTACTAAATGTGTATAATTTAAAAAATTATTTTAAGTGCAGAAATATAAAAAGTACTTCTTAGGATGTGTGTGTGTGTGTGTGTGTGTGTGTAGACACACACATGGACTTCCCAGGTGGCTCAGTGGGTAAAGAATCTGCCTGCAGTGCAGGAGATAACAGAAATAGTGGGCTCAGTCCCCAGATCGGGGAGATCCCCTGGAGGAGGGCATGGCAACCCACTCTGGTACTCTTGCCTAGAGAATCCCACGGACAGAGGAGCTTGGCGGGCTACAGTCCAGAGGGTCACAGAGATTGGGACACAACTGAAGCAACTGAGAATGCACATACGCACACACACACACACACACACACACACATACTGGTATGTAGACTTTAATAAAAAACACATTTGGGATGATCGCAGTGTTAACTCCAAATACTTTGGAGAGTAAATATTTATTGTTTTGCCTACTCGAAAGAATATCTGCTCAGTTCTGATGGTATGGTTCTGGTTGGTGGCTGCCAGTTAGATTCATTTCTTCCCCTGGTCACAGAGGGAGCTGTGATTTTGGCTGTTCTAAACTGTGGCAGTTGGTGTAGGTGTGAGTATGTGACCTGTAGTGAGTTGCCAGGGTCCTTTCTTGACTTAGTCTAACCAGAGTTAGAGGTGAAGCCTTCTTATCTTCTCTGGTTGCAAGCTCTTGGGTGTAAGCTCTGAGCTGCCCACAAATGAGTCCCATTCAGAGCCAGGCTAAAGGACTACAGCTGACCCTGGGCAAGACACATATGGGGGAGAGAGAATCCAGACTCTTTTGTCCCCGAGTTATGTGCACCCCAGTTGTGTCTGTGGTTTCATAACATAAGCCCATGTCTTCACTTTTCTCTTCCTCTGCCTTTTTTTTCTCTTCCTCTCTTCCTTTGCCTTTTTTGAAATTTTCGTTTTCTCCTCTTCTACCTTTGACAATCTTAATTAGAACCTTGAAGAAAAGACTATTGAACTTATATTTTCCTAAGTTAAACTCTTACCCAGGAAAGGAATACATGTTTATTGAAATAAAAGTTTAGAAATAAAAAATAATATATTTTATTCTTAACCTGTACCAAAGGATAAGCTCTATATTTAAAGGAGTAGTTTGGGTTTTGTTTTAAAATCAATTCCTTTTATTAGACCAGGATGTAAATTTTAAAACAGCAAGCCTTTTAGATATAAATGTTTGTTTCTGTTTTGAAGAATCCTGGTTAATAAAAATTAAAAGTTATCCCATTTAGTCTCCTAAAGATTCTTTTGGATAATATCAACTTTATATATGTCTTACACTTAGGCTTCTCAGGTGGTACAGTGGTAAAGAATCTGTCTGCCAGTGCAGGAGCTGTAAGACATGGGTTTGATCCTTGGGTGGGGAAGATCCCCTGGAGTAGGAAATGGCAACCCACTCCAGTATTCTTGCCTGGAAAATTCCGTAGACAGAGGAGCCTGGTTGGCTACGGTCCATGGGGTCATAAAGCGTCAAAGGCAACTGAACACACACACACACACACACACACACACACACACACACAGAAGCCCTTCCTCAACGAGGGTGGTTTCAAGTGTCATCTCACACTTTGTAGGTATTAGAACCACTAATCTTTATGGAATGCTGATGAAATCTCTTTAGCACACATGTAACTAGAGTGTAATCTTTGGGTCAGATGAGTTTTGCCAAACCTTTTATGACAGTTCAGATTCAAGTCCCCCTTAGACAATACACTCCCTGGACATCTCAGGATGACTCAGTTTTTATAGGCAGCGACGAGTTTCAACCATCCACTGAGTCCACATTCCAAAATGATGCTTCTTTGGTATTTGTGACTGGTTTATCCACTTTGCTAACTGGCCAGTCTAACTGTTCCTGACCTGATTACTCAGCTGAGCAAGTGTGGAGACTGAGTGGCTCTGACACTGTCCATTAATCAGCAGCCTCCCTGTCTCATAGAATTCCCAGTGTGTGCCTGCGAAATTCTGAGTATTTCACAACTGTCAGTGCAGATGTCCTTTGTATTGTACATGGACTAACTTCAAACTATGATGTAATGAAAACTGCAGTTTGCTGGGGAATGTTCGACTTTCTCTTAGTGAAGGATAGTTGTCTGATTACCAGGGCACCAAGCAGGATTTCTGGGTAAATTTTTGTGAGCAAGCAGGTGTGTAGGTATGAGATGACTTCAGATTGGTCTCCACCTTTGCTTATTCCTCCAGATTTTTGAAAGTGCCTACTTTAAGTTGCATGTGTCATACAATTCTTAGTAAAAATGCATAAAAATGACAAATGTTCAGTCACTTCAATTGTGTCCAACTCTTCATGACCCTATAGACTGTAGCCTGCCAAGCTCCTCTGTCCATGGGATTTTCCAAGCAAGAATACTGGAGTGGGTTGCCATTTCCTTCTCATGTATATATATGTGTGTGTGTGTGTTTATTGTAGTTGTTTAGTCACTGATTTGTGTCCAACTCTTTTAAGATCCCATGCACTGTAGCCCAACAGACTCCACTATCCATGGGATTTCCCAAATAAGAAAACTGGAGTGGGTTGCCACGTCCTTCTCCAAAAAATGACAAAGCCAGGATTCAGCAATACATGAACCGTGAACTTCCAGATGTTCAAGCTGGCTTTAGAAAAGGCAGAGGAACCAGAGATCAAATGTCCAACGTCCACAGGATCATGGAAAAAGCAAGAGAGTTCCAGAAGAACATCTATTTCTGCTTTATTGACTATGCCAAAGCCTTTGACTGTGTGGATCACAATAAACTGTAGAAAATTCTGAAAGAGATGGGAATACCAGATCACCTCACCTGCCTCTTGAGAAATCTGTATGCAGGTCAGGAAGCAACAGTTAGAACTGGACATGGAACAACAGACTGGTTCCAAATAGGAAAAGGAGTCCGTCAAGGCTGTATATTGTCACCCTGCTTATTTAACTGATATGTAGAGTGCATCATGAGAAACGCTGGGCTGGAGGAAGCACAAGCTGGAATCAGGATTGCCAGAAGAAATATCAATCACCTCAGAAATGCAGATGACACCACCCTTATGGCAGAAAGTGAAGAGGAACTAAAAAGCCTCTTGAGGAAAGTGAAAGAGGAGAGTGAAAAAGTTGGCTTAAAGCTCAACATTCAGAAAACAAAGATCGTGGCATCTGGTCCCATCACTTCATGGGAAATAGATGTGGAAACAGTGTCAGACTTTAGTTTTGGGGGCTCCAAAATCACTGCAGATGATGATTACAGCCATGAAATTCAAAGACTGTTACTCCTTGGAAGGAAAATTATGACCAACCTAGATAGCATATTCAAAAGCAGAGACATTACTTTGCCAACAAAAGTCCGTCTAGTCAAGGCTATGGTTTTTCCTGTGGTCATGTATGGATGTGAGAGTTGGACTGTGAAAAAAGCTGTGTGCTGAAGAATTGATGTTTTTGAACTGTGGTGTTGGAGAAGACTCTTGACAGTCCCTTGGACTGCAAGGAAATCCAACCAGTCCATTCTAAAGGAGATCAGTCCTGGGTGTTCATTGGAAGGACTGATGCTAAAGCTGAAACTCCAATATTTTGGCCACCTCATGCGAAGAGTTGATTCATTGGAAAAGACTCTGATGCTGGGAGGGATTGGGGGCAGGAGGAAAAGGGGACGACAGAGGATGAGATGGCTGGATGGCATCACTGACTCGATGGACATGAGTCTGAGTAAATGTCAGGAGCCAGTGTGAGGAATCCCGCCCATGGCAAGGTCATNAAAAAAAAAAATTGCCAGAGTAAATGCTTAGCAAATCTATTACTTACTTAATTACTTAGTAAATTGATTGCCTCCTACTTTCCAAAAAGATTTTAGGGACAATGTGAAAAACTACGAGAACAGTTCAGCTAATAGAATAAAGGTAAAAGTTTTTATTTGAATCCCAGAGCTATGGCACTTGAGTGAAGAATTTTCTAAAAGACTTAGAAAAAGAAATCCAGTAGACTCCTATTGTTTTCATAATCTGTACAGGAGAAATTAAAATTTTGTTGAGAAACAATGGAAGGGTAGAATGGACAGTGAAAGTAGACAGAGGTGAGTTCTGATCCTTGTTCTGCCCTTCACTCACCATTGACTTTGGACAAATTGTAACTTACCTGAGCTCAACTCTACTTATCTGTAAAATGGTTATTTATCTCCTCATGAACACCTACTGAAGAAACCAAAAAAGGTACAATGCATAGATGTTTTAAATAAAATTGTTTACCCCCTACCATTTTTCTAAACTCTAAGATAAATTTATTGCAAAGTTTTTTTATAAAAGTTAGTGATCAGCATTTTAGTAGGCTTGTTGTCATCTACATCAACGCTTGGTTAGGAAAAAATGACGGTACAAAATTTAAATAGCTTTCTATGAAGTCATTTCTGTGGGAGAGTTAGTGAGTTCCTTGAAGATGGCACCCTCTGCTTATCTCAAAGGCACAACTTTGAGATGGGCTGGTGATGGGTGTTTTCAACATGCACCATAGGCTGTTCTTCACCATTATTAATTGCCTCAGACCAAGTTTTGATAAAAGATAAACAGTTTAGAGTGCTGAGGTAGAAAAACTTTTCCTTCAAATGAGATCAGTTTTTCACAGAGTACTTACCAGGTTTATTTTCATTTCTTAACTCTCATAATTGATATGCAAGTGAACCATTAACATTCCCACATTCTGTTAGTAGCTTGGTGTTTCCATTGCTATCAGAAGATGTCATCCTTGAGTCTCTATGTCTGGGAACAAGTCTCTTCACATACTTTGTATCTGGTAGCCCTGTTAGTGCCCATCATCAACAATTAACTTAAAAAATATTTGGTGTCCACCACTACCACTCAAGGAGCATGCCAGCCTAGTGTCTTCCTGTGCTTCTAGAGTTGAACATCCTTAGGGTTCTGAGAGCTTTCTTTATTCTTTGCAGGTCTCACTGCTTCTGAGTCAGACTATGGTATGAAAAGAAATGGGAAGAATCCTGTCTCTCTTGGTGAGACTGAAACATACTATTTCACCTAATTCTACTATTGCTTTCCATTCCAAGAACCTGGCCCATATTGCTAGGGTTCATAGAATCACTCAGCCTTATGTCCAGCCAAGGAATACTGCTATATTTCTACTAAAGTGAGAAATTTCTATCATCTAGCAGTCTAGCACATCCCCATCGTGTGACCTTCTAGCTTCTCTCCCACTCCAGAAAGCGAGTGCATACAAAAACACCAACATATAAACTCTGTGATGAGTTGTCTTTAAGCAAGTCATTTTCCAGAAGAACTTGAAAAATGGGCATCTTAAAGACTGGCTGTTATAGAAATAATCTAACTGCTCTGGAAAGCCATAAAATAGTTCTCATCTTCTAAGAATTCATTTCACTTGACAATACGGGGTGTGCAATGTCTGCTTCTGATAAAACTTAGAAATGTGTGTGTGTGTGTGTGCGCGCTCAGTTGTTCAGTGTGTCTGACTCTTTGTGGCCCTATGGGCTATAGTTCTCTAAGCTCCTCTGTCCATGGGATTTTCCAGGCAAGAATACTGGAGTGAATTGCCATTTCCTCTTTCAGGGGACCTTCCTGACCCAGGGATCAAAACTGCCTCATACATCTCCTACATTGGGTGGGCAGATTTTTTATCTTAGAAATAATTTAAGATCTGAGTATTAGAATTTGGGGAAAATCTTCCTCCTCTGCATTTCTTTTAACTTGTGAAGTGGATTTTAAACTGCTCTTCAGACTCCCTTTAGTGGCAGGGGATGGGAGGGGGAAGACTGTGGTTGTGCTTTTTCAAGCTTTAACATGAATGGTTTTATCTGTTCTGCATCTTGGCCTTTCAAATACACTTCTTGTTGAAAACAGGATTGCTCTACTAAAAGCATGCCAAAAAAACCAAAGAAATAGAAAATGCTTAAAAACCGTTACACTGAATGGTCTCCAAAAACTGTTCAGAGGGAAGGGGAAATATGTATACTTATGGCTGATTCGTGTTAAGGTTTGACAGAAAACAACAAACTTCTGTAGGGCAATTATCCTTCAATAATAAATAAATAAATAAATAAATAACTGTTCTATGCAAACCTCCTGACTATGAATCAGCTTGCATTTGGCTAACCTATGTTTACATCTCAATAAAATTCAACAAACACTTGAGCGCTTAACCTTTTTCAGGGACTGGGATTGACACAGAAGGGATGAATTTCTTGTCAAGGATCAAAAAAACCTCCCTGGGAGACAAATGGTAGACAGAAACAACGTAAAAACCCATCAGAATGTACCTTACGTTAGGTATGCGAAAGGGGTTTGGGGCTTCTTATGCATGGCACACTCAGCAGGAAGGTTTACCTGACATATCCCTCAGCAATAACAAAAGCCCAAACATTTAAAGGCAAAGTATACGAAAGGAGATGACATCTTAAAGGCTCTAAGGATGGAAGAAGTGGCCCAAATATTTCAGTTGTGACGTAAGGTTTTGACAGGTGCAATAAGGAGAAGGTTATTCCAGGCAGCAGAGGGAAAGCCAGAGTGGAGGTGGGGGCATTTGGAAGGAAAGAGCGTTAGAGAAGGTTGAGTGATCAGAGACAGGAAGTGGAAAGTTGATGGCGAGACAGGTTGGGACAGGTTGGTGGTACAGATGTTATCCTGAGGAGTTGAATTTTATCATCTAGCACGAAGAGGGGAAGAAAAAATTAGTCAGATTTGTTCTTAGGAAGTTTGATAAATATAAATAGATCCTTGACACTGTGAGGGTTGAATTAAATTGGGAGAAATTAGAGAGAGACCAATTAAGAGATTAAATAAGTAAGCGAAAGTTGCTCGGTTGTGTCCAACTCAGTGACCCCATGGAATTCTCCAGGCCAGAATACTGGAGTAGGTAGCCATTTCCTCCTCCAGGGGATCTTTTCAACCCAATGCAGGCATCAAACCCAGGTCTCCTGCACTGCAGGCAGATTCTTTTCCATCTGAGCCACCAAGGAAGAGATTATTTAGGTGGTTTAAATCAGAGAGAAGGAAGTCTGGTACTGGGAAATGGCAATGTGCCTTTTGACTGGAGAAGTTAGGTTTTGGTGAAAGAGACCAGGATTATATCTAATCATTAGTAAATTGCTATCAAATTAAAAAAAAGAAAAAACTTTTCATCATGAGATTGACTTGAATAAGCAATTCAAAGATTGGGGAGAAATTGTCACACAATTGCTCTTGTGCATTTAATGTGTCTAGTAATGGGTAGAATACTTTAGTAAGTCGCATGCTCATTAGTGTCTTGGTGTAAGGGCACCATTTTCATGTGCCTATGTTCATAAATGATTTTTATTCTGTCCACACCACACGGTGACCTAGAACTAACAGTTGAAACTGCTTTATAGACATATCTGACAGTGAGTCCTCAGTTCTATTAGCTGATGAGTTAAAAAAATGAATATTTAAATATGAAAGAGTTTGACTTTATAAAAAATTTGCTACATCTACAACTGGACATTTCCCCCTAAATTTTTTTTCTAACTAGATGAATCTTTAAGGCATGTCCAAAGGAGACTGATGGTGTCAGTTCCCTTCAAGTGGCAAGGACTTGGGTCTTTCACTTTAATCTCACCTCATTTTAACTCTGACTTGGTAAATTTTATTTAAAGCACTTTGGGAATAAATGGCAGTTGTGTTGGTAATGCTGGTGGTGGTTGTTCTCAGGGAACACTTAGTCTCATTGTTTTAAACTTGAAAGGGTCAAAATTATATTTAGGAACAGATGGGGAAGTGACTGTGATGGAGTCCTGTAAGGGCCTCAGCACTTTTTATAGTGAATATAGAACTAAAGGGAAAGTTACCTGATATTTGATATGTCAAAAATGGCAAAGGAAGAAAGAAATCAGGGGAAGTGCTACTGTTATTTTGTTTTTTAATTTATTATCATTATTATTATTATTTTAAACCAAGCCATGCAGCATACAGATTTTAGTTCCCCCACCATGAACTGAACCCTTGCTTCCTGAAGTAGAAGGGCAGAGTCTTAACCACTGGACCACCAGGGAAGTCCGTTACTGTTCTCTTAGATTTTCTATTGTATTCTTCCCACTATGTTCAGGAAAGGAACTTGGTAATGTATCTGTGATGTGTCTATTTGCAGTAGACTTTTGTTGTCTCTTTTGAAAATTTACTCTTATATTTAAATTTCAATTTCTGATATTGTAAGGAATGGGAGACTGTCCTGGTTTGAAGAACAAACTTCTAACTAGCTTTGCTCTTGACATTCCCCTTTAACAGTTTTTCCCAGCTGCCATGTTTCTCCTTGTTTGTTTCCTTTCTGGAAAAACATAACAAAAAATGTCTGATTCTGTATCTACCAACTCCTCTCTTCCCGACTAATTCCAACTCCATATATGCATAGAAACTGATTGGCTGATAAAGTGTCTTGATGCCTTACAAGAAAAGATTTTTAGAAGTTTCTGAAAGTTCTTCTGGGGTGTATTAACTGTTCTAGATCTCTGTGCTTCTGGTTGGTTTCTAGATGGTTCAATTATTAATGAAAGTCAGCTTCTAGCAATTCCCTGGTAGCCCAATGGTTGGGACTGTTTGCTTCCATTGCAGGGAGCATGGGTTTGATCCCTGATCAGGGAACTAAGATCCTACATGCTGCTCAGCCAAAAATTAAATAAATAAATAAAGTTAGCTTTACAGTCTGTAGCTAAACATCTGCAAATGATTTTGCACTTCTCCTCTAGGAACAGCATCCTATTCTTGGTATTCCTCAACCACATTCACGGTAATTCCTCTCCCCTTCATTCTGTATCATTTCTCATGTGGCCCTTTTCAGAAGCAATCCTTTCTTTCTGCTTCTCATCACAGCAATTGCCTGAGATCTTGTTATGCATCACTGTCAGCTCAGTGTTCCCAAGGCGTTCGGTGTATGGGAGACAGAAGACAAAACGGTCTGGAGACAGCACTTATTGAAGTAGGCACAAGCTTTATTGATGACTTTAGTTTAAAAGTCTCTTCCAAGTAAAGCTGTCTCGTGATACACTTTTCGGAGAAGAGAAGCGAGCTCACATTCAGCTCTGCTCTTCATGTCACTGTCATCAGTGTGCCATCTGTGCCTATCAATGCCCGTCAATACACCCATGCCAGGGTCCTGTCGCTGTTGCCCTCCAGTGTCTGTCTGTCTGTCTCTCCTCTCTTCCTTCCATTCTTGACCCATTCTGGGTTTTTATGACTTCTTGATGCCAGAGGCCCTTTCTGATGCTTTGTTCAGGAAGCTGGCATCCACATTACCCTTGTGGGTTAACAATATATTTATATAAAGGAGATAAGGTCATAACTTAAATGGGATTCTTCCCCCAGGTCCTTAACATCTCTGCATAATTATGAAACTAATTCAGTATAATAAAATTCAATTCTCAGTGTCCCCATATATAACATCACAGTAATTGATACTCAATAAACATGTGATGATTGAGTGAATGAATGGATGATGGATGAATTTCCTGGGAATACATCCCACCATTCTTCCTCCCACATACCATTTTAAAAATTTCACTGGAGGGAATTCCCTGGTAGTCTGGAGGTTAGGATTTGGTGCTTTTACTGCCAAGACTTGGGTTCAGTCCCTGGTCAGGGAACTAAGATCCTGCAAGCCATGACCAAATAAATGGAAAATGAGTGGCAGAGTTGGAGACAGCGGGTAGGAGTGTCCAGCTCTCCATCTCTTTGTGCTGTGTGGCAATATATGGTACAAACGGAAATATAAAGGAATTCTGGATGTTTAAGGCACTCTGTTTTCTGTTACCCAGACATAAAAGAGCTTCAATAATTTTGTCTTCAGGCTTTAAAGAACCCCAGTTTTGTACAAGAAGGAGAGAAACTTAGGTCTTGTTTTAAGACTTCTGATAATGCAAATCAAAAATCGACTGGCACTTAGCTTGATGGCAAAGATGAGAGAAATAGTCAATTTAGGAAGGCTGGAAGAAGAGGTAAAACGTGTGTTCAAATGTTTTTTTCTTTCTGACCTGCTGTGTCTGCTGCTGAGGACGGGACTCCTGAAACACTGCTGACTGTGCTCATTTTCACAGAGGTACCGGGCTAGGTTTGCACTCAGCAAAGCATGTTCACACATATTTCTCTCTGATGCTTGTAACAACACAGTGAGGCTTATCTCCTGCCACCCTCCCCCTCAACATAGCCACAGGAGTCTTCTTGCTGTTCTTGGACCACATCAAACTCCTTCTTGCCTTGGGGCCTTTGCATATGTTATCCCCTTGTCTTGGAATGTTCTTTCCATCCCCTACCTTCCCACCTTCTTTGCTTAAATATCATTCCCTAAAGAGATATCTTTGACCCCCTAAATGAAGCTACATTTCTCATTTATATATTTTAATCTTTACTCCTTGCTTTTTCTTCATGGCAATTTTTAGGAATGTAGTTACATATTATTCGTAAGTTTGGACATTTGTCTTCCTTTCTAATTAAATGGTAAGCTGCCTGAAAATAGTGACTGTATCTAGCATACCATCTACTGCCATCTCTGGCACATAGTAAATGCTCAGCAGATATTGATTAAAGCACCTTTGGAGTCCCTGCTTCACCAGCCGGGAAAATGAGACTCAAGTTGGTTACTTGAGAGACTTCCCTGGTGGTCCAGTGGCTAAGACTACATGCTCCCAATGCAGCGGGGCTGGGTTTGATCCCTGGTCGGGAACTAGATTCCCACACACCCCAACTAAGAGCTGGCACAGCCAAGTAAGTAAAAAATAGATAAATAAGAAAATCTTAAAAAAATGAAAAAAAAAGTTGATTGCTTGATTTACGCACTCCCTGTCATAAACATTTTAAGTGGTGGAAATAGAAGTGGATGCCAGGACTTCTGCTGATAACGACCCGACACTTTCATTTTTTTCTTCAACATCAGTCCCTAGTATCTCCATGAAATAGTTATTCAGGCCAATATCTAAAGTGAGTGATCAGGCCAAAGTGGTCAGATATAGTGGGGCAGACACCAGGCTTGTAGCTGGTGTCTCATTTCCCTGTATGTCTTTCTTGGAGGTGAGTATCTTCTTTGCACAGATGAGTATCAGTTGGCATGACGAGGGTCTCTCAATATACCATCCCAAAGAAGTTCCCACTGCTAAATTCCATTCACATGATTTGAGGAAGACACTCCAGGGATTTGGGAAAAAAAACAAGATTTGATTTTCCAGAACTTGTTTGGGAAAAAATTCCCAAGGATCACAAAAAGTAGCTTGAGTAACACCTGTGGAATCCAACCTACATTGCCAGATCTGTTTTTGTTTGCATACCCAAACTATGACTTTAAAATACCAAATCATATTGTTTTTTTGCAACTTCTAAATCCTGATCAGTGGGTTTGTATTTTATTCATTAGTGGTTGCTAAGGGTGTGCATTTTTTTCTAAGTGTGGGCATTCTCCACGGCAGCTCTCAACAAATACCCTCCAGCTGAAAGTGGATGTGTCTGGCATTAAAATCGCTAGCATTCAGGCTGAATCAGAGCCCTGTGTTTATGGGGAGATCACCTCATCTCTCATGCTGCCATTAACAACTTGCATTCCTGAGAGATGGAATAAGCCATCTCAGTCAACAGAGCCTCAGCTATTTCTAAACATCAGTGTGGCCTTTCGGATGAGTTTTCATAAGTATTTACTAAACCTAATAACATAATTGTAATATTTATTTAAGTTTTAATCATAAGATCTAGACACATCCCCTTTTTTGAACTTCAGGTGCTTTCGGTCTTCTGAATTTTATTCTGATTTTAAATCTCAATCTGAGACTACTTATTCAGATATCTGCACCTTAAATTTTCAAAGGATTGTGTATTTTGACTGTTTAGGTGGGATTTAGTATTTTGTAAAGTTTTGGGGGGGTGTTCTCTTTTAAACTCAGTACCATGAATTTAAATTTTAATTTTTAAAAGAGGTGTTAAATAATTTTAGAAATTTCAGGATTATTAAATAATCCAGAACTATTTGCAATCTCAAAAATGTAGCACTTGAGATTAAACTTAAATAAAAGGAGGCTTTGCAAGGGAGAAGAGGAAGAAAGAATTCCCAGCTGGCATCGTATGGCTTCAGTTAGCCGCAAGAATAGCTTGCCAATGAAACAACTGACAAAAGATTAATCTCCAAAGTATATAAGCAGCGAATACATCTCAATATCAGAAGAACAAACAGTCCAATCAAAAAATGGGCAGAAGACCTAACCAGACACTTTTCCTGAGAAGACATACAGATGGCTAATAAACACATGAAAAGGGGCTCAGTGTCACTCATTATTAGAGAAATGCAAATCAAAACTACAATGTGGTATTATCTCACACCAGTCAGAATGACCATCAAAAAATCAAACAGTAAATGCTGGAGAGGATGTGGAGAAAAGGGAACCCTCTTGCACTGTTGGTGGGAATGTAAATTGATACAGGCATTATGGAGTACCATGTGGCTATTCCTTAAAAAATTAGGGAAAAAGCTACCATATGACCTGGCAATCTCACTATTGGGCATATACCCTGAGAAAACCATAATTGAAAAAGACACATGTACCCCAATGTTCATAGCAGCACTGTTTACAATATCTAGGACGTGGAAGTAACCTAGATGCCTATCAACAGATGAGTGGATAAAGATGTGGTACATATATATGGATATTACTAAGTCACAGAAAAGAATGAATTTGAGTCAATTCTAGTGAGGTGGATGAACCTAGAGCTTGGTTATACAGAGTGAAGTAAGTCAAAGAAAAACACATACATATCATATGTTAACACATATGTATGGAATCTAGATAGCATATTCAAAAGCAGAGACATTAATTTGCCAACTAAGGTTCGTTAGTCAAGGCTATGGTTTTTCCTGTGGTCACGTATGGATGTGTGAGTTGGACTGTGAAGAAGGGTGAGCGCCGAAGAACTGATGCTTTTAAACTGTGGTGTTGGAGAAGACTCTTGAGAGTCCCTTGGACTGCAAGGAGATCCAACCAATCCATTCTGAAGGAGATCAGCCCTGGGATTTCTTTGGAAGGAATGATGCTGAAGCTGAAACTCCAGTACTTTGGCCACCTCATGCGAAGAGTTGACTCATTGGAAAAGACTCTGATGCTGGGAGGGATTGGGGGCAGGAGGAGAAGGGGACGACAGAGGATGAGATGGCTGGATGGCATCACGGACTCAATGGACGTGAGTCTGAGTGAACTCCAGGAGTTGGTGATGGACAGGGAGGCCTGGCGTGCTGCGATTCATGGGGTCGCAAAGAGTCGGACACGACCGAGCGACTGAACTGAACTGATACTGGGCTTCCTAGATAGCATTAATGGTAAATAACTCTTGCCAGTGCAGGAGACATAAGAGACGTGTGTTCAATCCTGAGGTTGGGATGATCCCCTGGAAAAGGGCATGGCAACCCACTCCAGTATTCTTGCCTGGAGAATCGTATGGACAGAGGAGCCTGGCAGGCTACAGTCCATGGGGTTGCAAAGAGTTGGACATGACTGAAGCAACTTAGCGGGCACACAAAACCATTATACTACCCCCATGTAAGACAGTTTCTGGCACATATTAATAGTAGAGGCTTAATCAATATTTTGTTGAATGAGTAAAGATCTAACTGGTAGAATTTTTAGTTTGGTCTCCTTGGTATTTGTTTCTACAAGCCAGACTACTCTTCCCCCAAACTGATATTTTCTCCTTCAACTAGATACCACTTGGAAAACATATCTCAGCCTTGTCTCAAACCTGTTGGATAAATTCTATGCACCTTAGGGACCAGCCTTGAATTTTCCAATTACCTCGGACATCTAGGGAATTACTTGCCATGAAGAAGCTCGTTGTATTACATCATTTTCCCCATGTGTCTTTTTTTCTTCCTTTGGCTGCACTAGGTCCTTTGCGGCACATGGAGGCTTTTCTCTAGTTGTGGGGTGTGGGCTTCTTGTTCCCATGTGGGGACTTCTCTACTTCTGGAGCATGGGCTCCAGATTGTGGGGGCTCAGTAGTGCAGCGCACAGGCTTAGTTGCCCCATCACATGTGGAATCTCAGTTCCCTGACCAGGGATCAAACCCACATCCCCTGCATAAGAAGGCTGATTCTTAACCATGGGACTGCCAGGGAAGTCCCCACCATATGTCTTTTAATGAATCAGATTTCAGAACTAAGAATGAAAAAGTTTATCATTTATTTCAGTTGGGAAAAGATTTTGGTCACTGGATAACTGTACTGTAGATGGACTGTTATTATGAGAGAAAATTAAGGCATCTAGGTCTGGCAAATGCCCTACCTAGCTTTTAAGCAGTATCAGTGGTTAACAGACTATTTTGGGGGGCTCCAAAATCACTGCAGATGGTGACTGCAGCCCTGAAATTAGAAGATGCTTACTCCTTGGAAGAAAAGTTATGACCAACCTAGATAGCATATTAAAAAGCAGAGACATTACTTTGCCAACAAAAGTCCATCTAGTCAAGGCTATAGTTTTTCCAGTGGTCATGTATGGATGTGAGTTGGACTACAAAGAAAGCTGAGCACCAAAGTATTGATGCTTTTGAACTGTGGTGTTGGAGAAGACTCTTGAGAGTCCCTTGGACTGGAAGGAGATCCAACTAGCCCATCCTAAAGGAAATCAGTCCTAAATATTCATTGGAAGGACTGATGCTGAAACTCCAGTACTTTGGCCACCTGATGCGAAGAGCTTTCCCAGCATCAGGGAAAGATTGAAGGCAGGAGAAGGGAATGACAGAGGATGAGATGGTTGGATGGCATCACCGACTCAACAGGCATGAGTTTGAGTAAACTCCGGGAGTTGGTGATGGACAGGGAGGCCTGGTGTGCTGCAGTCCATGGGGTTGCAAAGAGTCAGACATGACTGAGTGACTAAACTGAATTGAACTGAATGGTAACAGTTCTATTACAAATATTTACAAAATTTGTGCAGGTGTTGGAGGGGAAGGAGAGGCTATTTTTAGTCTGTGTCTAAATCCAACTGAAAGACTTGGCAAAGTGAGACTGGTCAGCAGAGCTCAAGATTCCAAGGTGAGGACAAAAAGAAGTTTCATGATTTAAGAACTGTCCACAGTATAACCAAGTGCTTCAGAAATCACCTCTGAGTTGAGGGCATGGAAGCATCAAGGTACAGCATTATGATGTAAGCTGTATCTCTGGTGTTACAGGTAGGAAAGAGAGCCACAAATTACAGCCTCTGTCCCCTGGGATGATGTAACAGGATAAACATCTGAGTTGTCTTGGATAACATACATACACACAAACCTGCCAGTCTACCCATTCTCTACTCTCTAAAATGTAGTGGTCACTCAGCTTTACTCCAGAGGAAGTATACGTGTGAGTTAGGTTTGTTTCCATTAAGAGGTGGCTGGGTGAAGCAAATGCTAATTAAAAGTATAATATAGAAGAGGCACTTCACTCTTTTTGCTTTATTAGCTTCTGTGTGTGCTGAGTCACTTCAGTTGTGTCCGACTCTTTGTGACCCTGTGTACTGTAGCCCGCCAGGCTCCTCTGTCCATGGGATTCTCCAGACAAGAATACTGGAAAGGGTTGCCATGCCCTCCTCCAGGGGATCTTCTCGACCCAGGGATCAAACCCACATCTCTTGCATCGCCTACATCGGCAGCCAGATTCTTTACCACTAGTACCACCCGAGAACCCCCTTATTAACTTCTATATGATTTCAATTCCTTCACCACTTCCTCAAAGAAGTCCTCCTTAACTAGCTTCAATCCCTGCTCTAAGTCCTCCCAGCTATGTGGACCTCCAGACTGTAGCACTCATTGCCACAGCCACTTCACAGTCATCCATGATCTGATTAATGCCCCTCTCCCTTAATAAGGCTGGAAGCCTCAGGAGGACAGATTGTTTTTCAGTTTTGCTCATCCTTATAAGGGCTTCCCTGGTAGCTCAGCTGGTAAAGAACCTGCCTGCAATGCAGGAGACCCCAGTTCAATTCTTGATTCAGGAAGATCCCCTGGAGAAGGGATGGGCTACCCACTTCAGTATTCTTGGGCTTCCCTTGTGGCTCAGCTGGTAAAGAATCTGCCTGCAATGCAGGAGATCTGGGCTCGATCTCTGGGTTGGGAAGATCCCCTGGAGAAGAACAGCTACCCTCTCCAGTATTCCATGGACAGAATTCCATGGACTGTATAGTCCATAGGGTAGCAAAGAATTGGACACGACTGACCAACTTTCACTTAGTGCTCAGAAGTGCCTGGCACATTTAATATGTTTTTAAATTAATGTATGAATAATCAAGTGCTTCTCCAGTGGTTCAGTGGTAAAGAATCCACCTGCAATACAGGAGACACAGGAAATGTGTGTTTGATCCCTGGGTAAGGAAGGTTTCCTAGAGGAGAGCATGGCAACCCACTCTAGTATTCTTGCCTGGAGAATCCCATGGACAGAGGGGACTGGCAGGCTACAGTCCATAGGGTCTCAAAGAATAGGACACAATCAAAAAGACTGAGCATGGATGCACATGAATAATCAAACTGTAAAAGTTTTTACTTCTATATCTACTTCTGCTTCTTTGACATTGAAGTGCCTAAAGCCTTTGACTCTGTGGATCACAACAAACTGTGGAAAATTCTTCAAGAGATGGGAATACCAGACCACCTTACCTGCACCTTGAGAAGCCTGTATGCAGCTGAAGAAGCAACAGTTAGAACTGGACATGGAACAACAGACTGATCCCAAATTGGGAAAGGAGTATATCAAAGCTATATATTGTCACCCTGCTTATTTAACTTATATGCAAAGTATATCATGTGAAAATGCTAGGCTGGATGAAGCACCAGCTGGAATCAAGACTGCCGGGAGAAATATCAATAATCTCAAACATGCAGATGACACCACGCTTATGGCAGAAAGCGAAGAGGGAACTAAAGAGCCTCTTGGTGAAGGTGAAACAAGAGAGTGAAAAAGTTGGCTTAAAACTCAACATTCAAAAAATGAAGACCATGGCATATGGTCCCAGCACTTCATGGCAAATAGATGGGGAAACAATGGAAACAGTGACAGACTTTATTATCTTGGGCTCCAAAATCACTGCAGATGGTGACTGCAAGCATGAAATTAAGATGCTCGCTCCTTGGAAGAAAAGCTATGACCAGACAGCACATTAAACCTAGATGGCATATTAAAAAGCAGAGACATTACTTTGCTGACAAAGGTCCATAAAGTCAAAGCTATGGTTTTTCCAGTAGTCACGTATGGATGTGAGAGTTGGACCATAAAGAAGGCTGAGTACTGAAGAATTGATGCTTTTGAACTGTGGTGTTGGAGAAGACTCTTGAGAGTCCCTTGGACTGCAAGGAGATCCAACCAGCCAATCATACAGAATCAACCCTGATTCTGAATATTCACTGGAAGGATGCTGAAGCTGAAGCTCCAGTACTTCGGCCACCTGATTCAAAGAGCTGACTCATTAGAAAAGACCCTGATGCTGGGAAACACTGAAGGCAGGAGGACGAGATGTTTGGATGGCATCACCGACTCAGTGGACTTGAGTTTGAGCAAGCTCCGGGAAATGAAGGACACTGAGTGACTGAACAACAAAAAAGTATTTTCCCATCCTTCCTTTCATACGAAATCTCTGCTACATGCAGAATTAGCCAAGGATTCTAGGTACAAAGGACATGAGCTAGTGAAGACATGGTCTCCCGTTTCCCCCAGGGGTTACAGCAGGAGCCTCCAACCTTTTTGGCACCAGGGACCAGTTTCATAGAAGACAATTTTTCCATGGACCAGGGATAGGGGATTGGTTTTGGGATAATACAAGTGCATTACATTTATCATGCACTTTATTTCTATTATTATTACATTAACTCCATTTCAGATCATTAGGCATTAGATCCCAGAGGCTGGGGATCCCTGGATTCTTTCATTTCCATTCCTGTCCCCTGGCTACTGATTTGAGTGGTTCTTTGTATGTAACTGACGCTAATTGCATCGCTATCTATGAAAACATTTTATTCTAGGTTATATGCCTGGTGCTGCTGCTGCTGCTAAGTCGCTTCAGTCGTGTCCGACTCTGTGCGACCCCATAGACTGCAGCCCCCCAGGCTCCCCCATCCCTGGGATTCTCCAGGCAATAACACTGGAGTAGGTTGCCATTTCCTTCTCCAATGCGTGAAAGTGAAGTTGCTGAGTCATGTCCGACTCTTCGCGACCCCACGGACTGCAGCCTACCAGGCTCCTCCATCCATGAGATTTTCCAGGCAAGAGTACTGGAGTGGGTTGCCATTGTCTTCTCCAGGTTATATGCTGGAGGTTATATTCCTTCTCCAGGAATTTCTAAATTCCTATTGTTATTCTCTTTGTGCTTGAAGGTACGCCTTTTAATTCTTTCTGGCTTCTTCTAAAGCTAGATAGTGCATAGCAAATAGCAGCACAACATCCCACTCTGTAAACTCAAATTCTCTAAAGGCATTATGGTAGATACCAAGATCACAGACAAACAGGGGTCACACTGCACAATGGCACTTCCATGACCATCCTGTTAGTGAAGGAGAATCTGGCTTCACCACTGAGCCCTGCTGAAAGCTATTAGTACTTCACCAGGCCATCTATGGGTTCGCACATAGTCAGACATGACTGAAGTGACTTAGCAGCAGGCAAGACAATCGGAGAGAAGAAAGAACCCAGTAATCATATGCAGCCGTTCCAAGTCACATCCAAGATTGCTAGAGGAAGGGGTCGTGCTCCACAAAGCCATCGTTCTATCTACTGTGTTCCTAATAATTGCATGGCGACAGGAGTCCTAGGGAATGTTTTCAAGGGCCCGGGTTCCATCTAGCCATGGCACGTACAATGCCCCTTTTTTGATTAATACTGCCAAAGAGAAGTCAAACTATAAACTTTGAGGGCAACTCTGTCATATAAACATACCTTGTAAGCTGGGTGCTCAACAGCGTTGCACTTTGGAAACAGATGTTCACCATCTGGCTCTTTCAGCTGCATCCATGCTTCTATTTTATTCTCATATTCCAATACCTGGTTCTACAGCAATAACACTAGCATTTGGATAGCATGTCATGGTTAATAAAGTATTTATTACCCCATTTTGTCCTTGCTTAAGTCTGGTGAGGTAGGCGGGGAGATGTAAAAAGAAAATCCAACAGTTACGGTGTCACATAAAGGAAGGTTGGTTGACACTGGCAGAACTCAGGGCAGCACTTCCATTGTTACATTGTGAGACACTGCCCACTGACAGGGGGTGCAGACCCACCTTGTCATGCCCTGACCTTAAGAAACTGACTCACAGTAACTAAAATGAATGTGAGCCTGAGACGGACACCAGAATGCTACTTATAATTCATGAGACATTGCCAGCCCAGGGTTAAGATTTCAGGATGCACATCTGGTAACGACAGTGGCTCCCATTTTTGCTGTATACACCTCACATCAATAGCATCTCCCTCTTATACCAAGACAAAGCTGGGAGGCCTTGCCAGTTTAGAATCTGAATGATGAAAGCCAGAGAAACTGAGATACCAGAAGGAATCTTGAGTAGATTCCATCAATCAATGGGCTCTGAATATCTGAAGATTGTACATTATAATCCTTGTATCCATCTTCAGACTAAAAGGAAGCATACTGGAACCTCAAAGTTAACACTGCGTCTCTCCTAAACAGGGCTTCACAGGTGGCTCAGCGGTAAAGAATCTGCCTACCAATGCAGAAGTGTGAGTTATATCCCTGGATTGAGAAGATCCCCTGGAGGAGGAAATGGCAGCCCACTCCAGTATTCTTGCCTGGAGAATTCCATGGACACAGGAGCCTGGTGGGTTACTGTCCATGGAGTCAGTGTCAGACATGACTGAGAACACACGCACACTCTCCTAAACAGTGCCTGGAAAGGACACCGATAGTGTTGACTTAATGTGCCTTCGCCTGACATGACCCACCTGTTGTGTCAAATGGGTAAGGTGTGTGTATGTTGTTAAAATCCCTGTGGAGCCCAGTGACTGTTGCCAATCCTCACACCTCACAGACGGAAAGAACTGAGGTGCCTGGGGAATCTGCAACTAGCTAAACACCTGACAGTCAGCAAATGTTCCTACCAGCCTGGGAGCCAGGGCTTCTCAGATGACATTCCCTGTAACCTGGTGTGTGGAGCGTACAACCAAACTCTCGGAGGGTGATCTTATATCTTCTATTTCCTGATTTTATCAGGGACCTCACTATAGCTGCTTAAATTCTGAAAACAATGCCCACCACAGTCACAGAAACCAAAGTGTAGAGAAGGGAATGATTTCTTCGAGGCTACACCCCCAGCTAAGGTGAACCCAGAAGTACAGTCAGAACTCTTCCCTCCAGGCCACCTATCTCTACCTCTGCAGCCTTTAGACTAAGTCCTTAGAGGGCACCTTTGCTTAAAAAGGCCCCAGGGCCTCAGTCCACACCGTGACTGGCCTAACACAGGGCTTTGTCATGTAATCCTAACTCAAAAGAGAGCAACAATTCTAGCAAAGAAGAAATACAACTCTTTTCAGCAGAAATTTGCAGAGTAAGTGCTTTGAAAATGACTGCCAACAGAAAGAAGGGAATCTGAATAGTTCCCCAAAGGAAAATTCTCAAAGAGTTTGTATTAATTAGGATACGCACTGCTACATAAACAATCCCCAAATCTCATAGCTAAAAAAAAAATTATTTCTTGATTATGTCATAGTTTGACGTGGGTGAGCTGGGATGGGAAGGGAGGCACTGGAAGGCTTTGTTCTGCTGTCATTCAGGACCTGAGGCTTACCAGTCTACCAAAGGGCCCATGGCCAACAGCAGATTAAAAACTTCTGATCTAGTGGCTCCACAGTTCTGTAGGGCCCTGCAGTTGTCCATCAGTTCCTTTGTATTCAGCGGGCCAACAAGAAAAGAAACAGCACAAAGAATCATATGCAAAGTTTTAGAAGGGCAGATAAGAAATGACTTACACATCGCTTCTCTCCACATTCCACTGACTTAGACCTGCGTAATACGACCCATGTAACCGCAGTGAAGAATAGGGAATGTAGTCTCTGCCACTCGGGAGGAAAAGGGACGTGGGGGTTAGTGGACACAAAGCATTATCTCTGCTATACGTCAAACATATTTAGTGGATTATACCAATGACAATACAAATACTATATGATTCTGTAATACTGAATATAACAATGAGACTAATTGCTTCTATATCACAAATGTGTAAAACTACAAATACTATAAAAATACAAATGTTAAACTACATGACACAAATACTACATGATAACAACACAAAATGATATAATAATATAAATGATATCAAATTCCAAATGATACAATAATACAAATGCTACCCAACCACATATTAGGTAGGAACCCACTTCTGCTTAGCCTACACAGACATGGTTACTATAAAACTCTTCGAGGAAAACACAGGCAGAACACTCTTTTGACATAAGCACCAGGATCTTTTTTGATCCACCTGCCAGAGTAATGAAAACAAAAACAAAAATCAACAAATTGAGATCTAATTAATCTTAAAAGCTTTTGCACAGCAAAGGAAACCATAAACAAGATGAAAAGACAACCCCCAGAATGGGAGAAAAATGTTTGCAAACAAAGCAATGGACCAAGGATTAATCGCCAATATACACAAACTGCTCACGCAGCTCAACATAAAAAAAAAAAAATAGACAAACAACCCAATCAAAAAATGGGTGGAAGACCTAAATAGATATTTCTCCAAAGAAGATATAGAGATGGCCAACAACACAAGAAAAGATGCTCAACATTGCTCACTATAAGAGAAATGCAAATCGAAACTACAATGAGGTATCACCTCAAACCTGTCAGAATGGCCATCACTGAAAAATCTACAAACAATAAATGCTGGAGAGGGTGTGGAGAAAAGGGGACCCTCTTGCACTGTTGGTGGGAATGTACATTGAGACAGTCACTATGGAGAATAGTATGCTGCTGCTGCTGCTAAGTCGCTTCAGCCGTGTCCGACTCTGTGCGACCCCATAGATGGAAGCCCACCAGGCTCTCCCATCCCTGGGATTCTCCAGGCAAGAACACTGGAGTAGATTGTCATTTCCTTCTCCAATGCATGAAAGTGAAAAGTGAAAGTGAAGTCACTCAGTTGTGTCTGACTCTTCGTGACCCCATGGACTGCAGCCCACCAGGCTCCTCCGTCCATGGGATTTTCCAGGAAAGAGTACTGGAGTGGGGTGCCATCGCCTTCTCCAGGAGAACAGAATGGGGGTACCTCAAAAAACTAAAAATAGAACTACCGTATGACCCAGCACTCCCATTTTCCATACACCCAGAGAAAGCAATAATTCAAAAAGATACATGCACACCAGTGTTCACTGCTTCCACGTCCTGGCTATTTACAATAGCACAGCCAAGACACGGAAGCAACCTAAACGTCCATCAATAGAGGAATGGATAAAGAAGATGGGGTGCATGTATACAATGGGATATTAGCCATAAAAAGGAACAAAACTGAGTCATTTGTAGAGATGTGGATGGACCTAGAGACTGTCAAACAAAGTAAAGTAAATCAAAAAGAGAAAAACAAATATTGTATATTAATGCGTATATGTGGAATCTAGAAAGATGGTCTAGAACAGATGGTTATAGGAGTAGCCTTGTTGTTAGGAACTGAAGAGATGGGAGGGAGTCTGTGTTAGAAAAGGCAGTAACACTGGGTCCCCATAAGCTGAGAAGAAAAAGGCACAGGGGGCTTTTTAAGTTTTTACTGAAGCTTAGGTACAACTCTCCCAGGGCTGTTTATCCAAAGTACTTTATTGATTTTATTTAATACGCTGACTGGTTAACTAGCTGGTTAACATGATAATTCATCCTCGCTTGGAGAAGGGCATCAGGCTTGAAGGTGAAACTGAAAGCCAAGGAGAGCTCAAAGGACCGGGGTTAAGTCGTTCCCCCCAGATCCTAGAACAAACCAACAGTGGCACTATTCTGAGCTTGAAAAACAGGAAGTTAGATACCAAAAAGGACTTTGAGGTCAGCCAAGGAGAGCTTGGTGACAAATTCTCCAGATCCTGATAGAATCTGTTTGGCTAAATCTTTCTTTTTTTCTTGGAGTTGCAAGATCTTCTCCTCCACTGTTCCCTCGCAGACAAATCTGAAAAACAGACAAGCAAACAATCAAAACCCCAAAGCAGCATATCTAAAGAAATATTCACACTTCTATGTATGCTTAGTTTTTAAAGGAGATTTCTTCCTCTGTTTTTCCTTAGGTTTGATTAATAACTAAACCTAAACAACTTAGACTAAATATATACATCCATTTAAAGTGATCTGAACTCAGACTGACTTTTTATTTCTTTTCAAAGCTGAGATAACTGAGAAACGCCAGAATCACAAGAGATATGTGCCTAGTCACTCAGTCATGTCCGATTTTCTGACCCCATGAACTGCAGCCTGACAGGCTCCCCTGTCCTTGAGGATTCTCCAGGCCAGCATGCTGGAGTGGGCTGCCATGCCCCCTCAAGGGATCTTGCCAACCCAGGGATTGAACCCAGGTCTCCTGCATTGCAGGCGGATTCTTTACCAACTGAGCCACCAGGGAATATGCCAACCCCAAAAAATAAAAATTGTAGAGATCCAGCTTTCACACAAAAAGCTCCACCCTGGGAAGGTCAGAAGGTCTAAAGCTATCAGGCTTCTGCTAGGAATATGTGTACTGGTTAAAGTACAGAGTGTCTTATTTCATGGCTAATTCACACCAAAAACAGGTTTGACCAGTTGAGGAAATGCCACTGTTGTCCTTTCTTCACTCATTCAACAAGTACTGATGGAGATTCACTATATGCCATGCACCATGCCAGAGAACATAGAGACGAGCATGCTCGTGCAGTCAGAGAACACAAGACAGAGGCGTGAAAATAAACAGCAAGAATAATGATATGCCCTGGGAACTGCTCTAATGGAAATATGTCCACTGTACAAGACGAGTGAAAGGAAATCTGTCTGGGCTCTTCAGGGACGACCCCATTGACGGGTTAATTCTTCATGTGACTTGAAGGATGAGCAAGGGTTTGCCAGAAGGAACAGTGGGGAGGGCATTCCAGGGAATGGGAACATCTATAAAACCATGGCTAACATGTGCAGCAACATGGATGGATCTGAGATTATCGCACTAAACCAGAAAGAGACAAATATACCACATGATATCACTTATATGAGGAGCCTAGAATATGACAGAAATGAACTTATCTATGAAACAGAAACAGACTCACAGGTATAGAGAACAGACTTTGGTTGCCAAGGAGGGTGGGGGTGGAGGAGGGATGGCTTGGGAGTTTGGGGTTAGCAGAGGCAAACTATTATATGATGGATAAACAGCAAAGTCCTACTGTATAGCACAGGGAATTATATTCAACGTCCTGTGATAAACCATAAGGGAAAATATAAAAAAGAATATATATAACTGCCACTCTTGCTATACAGCAGAAATTAACAAACACTGTAAATCAACTGGATGTCACTAAAATTAAAAATAACAACAAAGAAAAAATAGAATGAATGGAATAGAGAAATTGTCCAACTCTTTGTGATGCCATGGACTACAGCCTGCCAGGCTTCCCTGTCCATGGAATCCTCCAGGCAAGAATACTGGAGTGGGTTGCCATTCCCTTCTCCAGGAGATCTTCCTGACCCAAGGATCGAACTCAGGTCTCCTGCATCCTAGGCAGGTTCTTTACCATCTGAGCCTCAAAGGAAGCAGGAGTATGATTACATGTTTAAGCTATAAAGTAACCACTTATATTTAGAAAAAAAGAAACAAAACCTTTGCTGAGTTTTGGAACATGGTATGCTTGGGGAGGTCATTCAATCTGGCCAGGGCACAAGTCAAACACTACGTTGTACCACAAGGACAGAAGTTCAGGAGACTGGTGGGGGCTGGATCATGAGTGACCATTCCTGTGAGGCTAAGAAGCTTAGGAGTTGAAAGAAGGAAATGGCAGTGGATGGGAAGAAAGGGATGGTTATAAGAAACATCTAGGAAATAAAATGAATGGACATGGTTTGTGAAAAGTAGGAAGATGGAGTCTGGTTTTGGCTCCATAATTAGATAAACAGTGGCACTATTCACAAAGATAAGGAATTCAGAAGAATCAACAGATAAGGGAAGTAGGGAGAAACAATCTCAGCATGTGATACTTTGAGTCCCTGGAGCATGTAACAGTACTTGCTACATGGGGACTCCCCACTTTTGTTGTCTGTTTAGTTGTGAAGTCGTTTCTGACTCTTTGCAACCTCATGGACTACATTCTGCCAGGCTCCTCTGTCCATGGTATTTCCCAGGCAGGAATACTGGAGTGGGTTGCCATTACCTTCTTCAGGGAATCTTCCCAACCCAGGGATCGAACCCAGGTCTCCTGCATTGCGGGAGAGTTCTTTACCACTAAGCCACCTGGGAAGCCTAATAGGCATTCATTTTTTTTGAGGTGAATGAGATAAATCCATGAGTAAATGAATAATGGGTGCGGATGTGGACACTTGGATTCATGTATTTTGTGGGGATTTGGATATCTGGGCCTGAAGGTGAGGAGACCTCAGAACTGATGGTATAGATTTTGGACTTGCTGGAGTAGATAGGATTATTGAGAGAGGTGCATACAAAGTAAGCTGAGAAGAGAGCTAAAGACAGAACAACTGACACAACTGCTGTACTTGGCACATTTTGGAATGCATTGGTCCCCTTAGCAAGAGCAGCTTCAGTCACATGACAGGGGTGAAAGCCAGTTCATACAGGCTGAGGAATGAATGCAAAATAAGTAAAGAGAGCCAGTGATTTCTAATTCTTCAAGAAACTTGGCCATGAAGATGAAGGAAAGCAGTCCATAACTGGGCTGGATTGCACGGTTAAGGCAGGTTCTATCATTGTTTTTGAAAAGAGGAGGGTCTCACGTAGAGGGACATTCTACAAAATAACTGCCCTGTGCACTTTAAAAATGTCACTGTCATGAAACACAAAGAAAGACTGAAGTGTTGTTCCAGATTAAAGGGGACAAGAGAGTCAGAAGAATTGAATGCTATGCAGGACCTTTTGCTGGGAAGGACATCACTGGAACAAGTGGCAAAATTGAATAAGGTCCACAGATCAGATGATAGTATTGTATCATTGTTAACATCCTGGTTTTGATAACTTTATTGAGATTATGTAAGAGATGCCATTTTTTTAGAAAGTGCCTATTTTAGTATTTAGAGGTAAAGCAACATCATGTCTGCAACTTACTGTCAAATGGTCCAGAAAAAAGCTTACACACACACGCATGTCACAGCAGTCAGGAATTTTTTGGTATTATTCTTACAATTGAGAACTCTGGGGTATTTTTGTAAGAATTCTTACATTCTTTTCTATGTCTGAAGTTATGTCGAAATAAAAGCAAAAGAAAGAGAGAGAAAGAGAGAGAGAGAGCGGAGGGTCCTTTCATGGGCAGCCTTGACTGAGATAAGGCTCATCATTGTACTTAAGTTTTCTTCTGCAGGGACCAGCTCCAAGGTTACCCTCAAATTGCTTGTGTTCCCTTCCTGACCATGAATGCTAAGGAGGATGAGCCCCACAAAAACCATCAGTACAGTGACCACCAAATACTTTACATTCTGTTAAAACACTACCCAAGAAAGATTTTCACAGGAGCAGATCTTGGCCCCAGGAGACCTTTGCATACTTACTTATGTATGATGACATCTTTTTGCTGCCCTACTCGGTAGATTCGGTCACAAGCTTGATCTTCAAGTGATGGATTCCTGTGAGAAGACAGGTTTTGAGCTCAGGGGAGCTGACATCCTCGACAAGGGGTGGGCAAATCTCACAGGCCAAATCCAGCCTGCAGTCTGTCTCTGTATGGCTCTTGAGTTTGAAATAGTTGTTACATTGTTAAAAGTTTGTTAAAAAAAAAATCACAACCAAAAATCCACAAAAAAGAATATGTGACAGAGACCTATGTATCCGCAAAGCCTAAAATATTTATTGAAAAAGTTGGTAGATCTCTGTTCTAGTCTATGTAGGGCTTGGAGACTCCCAGATGTCTTCTTGCCCTCTCATGAGAAACTGGGCTCAGATTTGCCTCCAACAGGAACTCTTAGCACCACCATCAGCGGAAAACTATAGGTAACAGAGGCTAAAGTGATGCTCAAATCCAATCATTAACTAGCTGGATGACTCTGGGCAAGTCATCTAACCATAACCTAAAAGGCTTGGGAATGAGAGGGCTGGCAAATGATCATTAATGCCTTTATCTTTTTTAAGATTTTTTTTTTTTTTAATGTGGACCACTTTTAAAGTCTATATTGAACTTACTACAATACTGTTTGCTTTATGTTTTGGTTTTTTAGCTGCAAGGCTTATGGGATCTTAGCACCCCAACCAGGGATTGAATCCACACCCCCTGCGATGGAAGACAAAATCTTTTACCTACTGGACCATCAGGAATGTCCCCTCTAACGCCTTTTTCAACTTTTAACTTTCTATGATTCAAATAAGGAGACTTAATTTGTTTCCTTCTTTCTAGATTCTCGTTTTCAATTCCAAACTAGTTTCTCATCTTTAAAAACTTGAATAACATTTCTCCAATTCAGAAGCCAGCATGATTTCAATTCTGCTTTCCTCATGTATGGGGGTGGGAGGGGTCCCAAGTAAGACCTAAACACATTCTCCAGGAAGATAACAACAGGTGGGCCTGTTTGTGCCCATCTGGACTGCCTGGAGAACAAACGACAATCCCTGGCAACGGTGCCTGGTGCAGCAATCCCTAACTGGCATCATTGAAAAAGCAAAACTGGGACAGATAATGATACTTTCTCCTAGCAACACATGAATCACTTGCTTCGTATCTAGGAAGGACGCTGCTATGCTCCTAGTGTTGACACTATGAGCAGTGAGTCCAAGGCTATGTGTGAAGCATGTATCCAACATAATTAGAAAATTTCTTTGCCTTTTCCTTTAGGAGTAATGGTTCTCATTCTTTGCCAATGCTGAGATTTCCTTGGACGTCAACAAGTATGTCTGAAATACTGTGTTTTGAAGAGATAAAACTCTTTGTTGAGTGAAGTAGCTCTTAGCCATGAGAAAAAGCCCTCCTCCCAGTTTCCATGGAAACAGACATTAGGTTAACAATAAAGTGAACAAACTATTTTAAATAGTCATTTGAATCCTTCCTTGGTCAGGAATACAGGGCCATCAACTCAGCTTACACCATTTTGATCTGTATCTATACACACGTATGCACAGAGGCAGCTCCACAAGACGAAAGGAACACACTCATTATGAGGTCAGGTTTTACTGCCCTTCTGGTCTCCCTGCAATGCAGGGACAACTCAAGAAAAATCCATAATTGTTACCAGTGCATGTCCAGAAGAAAAAGATGGTTTCCTCCAGTCAGGTTTAGACCGACACCTCCAGCCAAGAGAGAAATTAGCATAACCTTCAAAAGGAAGCACACCATTCACTTTACACAGATTCGGTCTCATAAAGCATCTCTCCTCCTGTCACAGGTTCAATACCAAGATCAATAATAAGCAACATGTTCTCATCAAATGTCCTTCTGCAGTCATAAAGGCACTGTTTCGAAACTCTGAGATGCTATTTTCCCTATCTCACCTTTGAGAAGATTCTCATTTAACCTTGTTTTGGTGAGTCAATCTCAAGACATTAATTGCATGCCTGCCAAATATATGAATACTACCATTCAGAGTATTGGGGCTACTCAGTTCAATACACTTTCCATCAACCAGACACTGTCTAATCCACTAGTCCCCCACCACTGCCATGACTCTCCTGCTGATCACTCAGCTGTGGTTTGGTCCCTCAGTCATGTCTGACTCTTTGTGACCCCCGTGGACTGTGACCCCCGTGTCTACAGGGGGTCACAAAGGCTCCTCTGTCCACGGGATTTCCCAGGCAAGAATACTGGAGTGGGTAGCCATTCCCTTCTCCAGCAGATCTTCCCAACCCAGGGATCAACCCCAAGTCTCCCCCTTGGCAGGTTGATTCTTTACCACTGAGCCACGAGGGAAGCCCTAAATTCCCATCATCCATAATTAGATGTCTTTGAGAGGAGAGTGAAAAAATTGGCTTAAAACTCAACATTCAGAAAACTAAGATCATGGCATCGCATCCCATCACTTCATGGCAAATAGATGGAAACAGTGAGAGACTTTATTTCTGGGGGCTCCAAAAGCACTGCTGATGGTGACTGCAGCCATGAAATTAAAAGACGCTAGCTCCTTGGAAGAAAAGCCATGACCAACCTAGACAGCATATCAAAAAGCAGACATTACTTTGCCAACAAAAGTCCGTCTACTCAAAGCTATGGTTTTTCCAGTAGTCATTTACAGATATGAGAGTTGGACTATAAAGAAAACTGATCACTGAAGAATTGATGCTTTTGAACTGTGGTGTTGGAGAAGACTCTTGAGAGTCCCTTGGACTGCAAGAAGATCCAACCCGTCCATTCTAAAGGAAACCAGTCCTGAATATTCATTGGAAGCACTGATGTTGAAGCTAAAACTCTGATACTTTGGCCACCTGATGCGAAGAGCTGACTCACTGGAAAAGACCCTGATGCTGGGAAAGATTGAAGGTGGGAGGAGAAGGGGACGACAGAGGATGAGATGGTTGGATGGCATCACTGACTCAATGGACATGAGTTTGAGTGAGCTCCAGGAGTTGGTGACGGACAGGGAAGACTGACATGCTGCAGTCCATGGGGTCGAAAAGAGTCAGTCATGACTGAGCGACTGAACTGAACTGACTGTTTTCCCACTTCCCTCCATCTTTCCTCATATCAAGATCCCACCCATCCTTCCAGGCTTGCTTTTTCCACAAAGAGTTTCTTGATCCTAACCAGTTCTGTCCTTACTCTTTTTAACCTACATATTTTATTCTCTTAGAGTATTTTCACACTTTGATATGTACCCCTGATAAATGTCAAAGGATCAAAAATACCTAGAGGGATCAAAGCTATGTATATTTTTCAAATGAGCTATGTTAAAATTTTCTGTGTAATCGGGAACAATCTGCTCTTAATTATAGAACTCAGCTGTGATCAGCTCGTACCTGAGGGCCCCTGGGGCTGTTAAATGCCTCTACCAAGTCCATTCTCTGTTTAGGGTTGACAGAGCCATCGATGGTGGCATAAGTAAATCCACATTTCTTAAGATGCAAGGCTACAACCTTCAGCATGCTGGTCCACTGCGAGACAATGACACTGGAAGAAAAGAGAAAACAGAAAACCAATGCAGATGAAATAAATTCATCTGCAGGGCTTCAACACCTGCTATCCATACGATTCAGTTATCAAATGTGGAAGAAGGAAAGCCTTCTGATACCTAAGGGTACACACTTAGGTGACATAAGATTATAATGCTCCCAGTTATTTCTATATCCAGTCTGCAACTTATCTTGTGCGAAATGAAGTCAGAACAAAGTGGTGGTAAAACTAAAGTGACGGCTGCAGCCTCCTATTATCTGGGGCCTAGTTCTCATCTAGAGGAGGTCTGTCCTCCTGCAGAAAAGGAGGACAGGCCCCTCCCCTTGCCAGTCAGAACCATAAGCCTCTAGGGTTTCTCTGTTCCCCCCATTCTGTGCTATAATTAGAGTTTTATGTGTTTAGATCAAAATCTTTCTGCTCTACAAATGCAGTGAGTAACACAGAGTAAAGTAAAACAATGACTGAACCTCCTGCATCCCCCGCCCCCAGCTCAGGAACAGGCCCAGCACTGTGGGGGCTCCCAGTCTGACCACACCCCACTCCCTCCATCTCCCTCTGTTATTGTCTTGCTTTGTTTAAGATGCTTCTTCTCTGCTCTTAAACACCTCTTCAGATCCTTAGCTTACTTACATCCTCCAAGGATTGCCTTCGCAACCAGTGTCAGAAATATTTTAATTAGAAATCATAGGGAATTTGTGCCGTAACCTCAGTACTTTCTGCTGAGTGTGACTCAAGGTCCTTGATATAAAAAGCTAAGAATTATAACCATCCACAATATCCAATTTTCTTGCATAATTAAAAGCAACACTTGGATAATGAAATAACACACTTACCTCTTCTGGGACCCTGAATTTCTTCGGACTGCCTCCAATTCTGCCAACAGAGATGAAATCTGGGAAAAGATTGAATTAACATAAGTAGGTTTAAGCAAATTTGCTTTTCCCCATTTTCTCTCCCCTGAATGAAAGAATCAGTCTCCCCTAGGGTCTCTCAGCTTTAAGTATTACTCCTCTCTGGTTCCCTCTCCTCTCTGCAGCCAGAGGACTATTTCCAAAATGCAGGCTTTTTATTTTCTTTCGCTGACTGAAGACCCTCCAGTAGCCTCCCACAGAGAATAAAGCCCAAGCTCCTTACAGTGACCTCCCAGATTCTCATTCCTCTCACATCTCCAGCCTTATCCGTCACTACATCCAAATGATGCTTGGGTGATACCAACATTCTCCCTCCACTGAGCCGTGCTTTGTCTCGTCTTTGTCCATTCCGTTCTCTCTGCTCAGAACAGCCTTAGGTGCCAGCTTAATGTCATTTCTTGGAGGTCCTCCCCAATCCAAGGTGCCCACTGACTATACACCTTTTCTTTCTATTATCATGGTCTTTTTAAAAAATTATATACTAATTGCTTATTAGTTATCTCTTGCTTTCAAGGCCAGAGATGCTCCAAGGAGGCAGAGCTGGCATGTGTCTGGTTCATCTGCACCCTTAGCACCCAGCACACTGCGGGACCACAGAAGATACTATCCTAATATTTGCAGAAGGAGAAAGTAAAGAGCCTGACCCAGTCTGAGGTCTAATGCAGATGGTGTAGAAGAAAACCTTTCCAGATTGAGGAACACTTGCTCAAGCTTTGCGACAAGCTCCCTGGCTATTTCGGAGAAGGCAATGGCATCCCACTCCAGTACTCTTGCCTGGAAATCCAATTTATCCAAAACCGCTCAGGGCACATTCAAGTCAATGAAGGATCAGACAGTAAGAACACATGGGCAGGACCTCAAAGAGTGACTGAGTTCATTCTTCCTGACTGCTAAGGTGAATGACCTTTCTAAAGTTTCTATGAGGCCTAGAGGTCATCTCCAGAGTGGTAGAGGAGGAAGAGCATTAGCCTAGGAACCAGGAGATGAACAGCGTTCCTACTTTGCCATCACAGGGCTAGATCACCCTGAAACTCCTAGGGAAGAGTTCAGCTTCCTCATGGGGGAAAGGAGCTGAGCCGGAGCAATGGAGACGCACTTAGCTCTTTCCCTCTATGCTGCCGTGACGTTAGTGGTAACCTATAGAGGCCCCCACGTGAGGCTGCGTTCCAATCTGAACATGACTGGGCAGGAAGACAGTCACAGGACTGTACCATTTTGAATCAGTAGGAATTTAAAAAGCACATACATGAAGTGCCTGGTGTTCTGACAACTTGAGAAAGTTATCAGAAATCAGAAAGTTGACAACTTATAGAAAGTTCTTGAATTGCCACATAAAAAACCTAGCCATAGGTATTTTGAAGAAAAAAAAATGCAGTGGGAGAGCAGGATTTATGGTCTGTGAGCTGTAGACTAATTCTAATAACATTCTGTATGAGTTTTGGTTTGTGCTATCAAACAAACTCCCTTCCTTACGTGAAACCACCTTAAGAGGTTTGAACTATGATTAATGGGTTCACATTAAGAAGGCTTGTGAATCATTAACTGAGTATCAGACAAGTTGTGAGGAACACAGGTTATTAGGAATGGGAGGGTTCAACCCATCTGCTAACTGAGGGTGGCAGGGCCTGAAACCTGGCCACAGAGGGTGCTCTTTTCATGTTCCCATCAGTTACTGATGGTGAAGACCTAGGTAAATATTTTTAAAACTCTAATTAAAAGTAACTCCATTCCCTTGGCAGTGACCTCCTTCCTCAGGTCAGTTCAGTCACTCATTCGTGTCCAACTCTTGGGGACCCCATGAATCACAGCACACCAGGCCTCCCTGTCCATCACCAACTCCCATAGTTCACTCAAACTCACTTTCATCGAGTCAGTGATGCCATCCAGCCATCTCATTCTCGGTCGTCCCCTTCTCCTCCTGCCCCCAATCCCTCCCAGCATCAGGGTCTTTTCCAATGAGTCAACTCTTCGCATGAGGTGGCCAAAGTACTGGAGTTTCAGCTTTAGCATCAGTCCTTCCAATGAACACCCAGGACTGATCTCCTTCAGAATGGTCTGGTTGGATCTCCTTGCAGCCCAAGGGACTCTCAAGAGTCTTCTCCAACACCACAGTTCAAAAGCATCTCAGTGTCTTATCTTTTTGCCTTTTCGTACTGGTCATGGGGTTCTCAAGGCAAGAATACTGAAGTGGTTTGCCATTTCCTTCTCCAACTCCCGTGGGAACAGAGTGACTAATGAGGACAGAAGGCTGGTAACAATCAAACCTGGCAGACCGAAGCCTCTCAACAAAGGAAAGCAATTGGCGCTCAGACGTAAGACATTGTCTCAAGGCTCAGGTCTTCGCGGTTTTCCCAAAACAAACTGCTCACTTGCCCAGGCCCCGTCGCCAGTGTAAACCTGACAGGCTCTCTCCCCAGGAATCCATGCCAGAAATCTGCCTTGATGTGAGAGGTGGGCCCAAGCCACTCTCTGAAAGCCCACTTCAGTTCTATTTGTGAAATGAAACCAGAATTCAGGACTAGAGGGAGAATTTGACCAGCTAACATCTGGTAGCTCCAGCTCTGCCATCAAATGGCTGGACCCACTTGGACAAATACAGGGAAATACGTGAGGAGCTGAAGTCTTTCCACTAGAATAGAGGTCATCATACTACCTTGGTGCTCTCTCTCTTGTCATCAAAAAGCTCCGTCTTGAAGCATTTGCCATTAAGGGAAACGGAGGCGGACTGCTCTGAGTCGTGGAATTCGGACAAGGTCAAAGCACTGAGCTGCTCCTCCAGGGAGAGGGCCAGACCTTCACTCTTCAGCTCCGTCGGATCCAGGGCCTGAGCAGAATCAGACAGGGGAGGCAGCAAGCCATGGGACTTGCAAAGTGCTGGCTGTTCAACACGGCACGTGGTACAATGCTCTGTGATTTGCCATTAGTACCCCGGTGAGTAAACCCAGACTAAAATGAAGTCTTACAAGTTTTTCCCACTAGATCAAAAATAAACCAAAGTGGAACTTTTTAGAAAATTGCCAGACAGACTACAAGATTATTCTATTTGCCCCAGCTAGAAAGATAGTTAATGAAGCTATTGATAATCAAGACATAATTTACAGTACTACCAAAAAAAAAAAAAAGACACATTACTTCAATGCCTCAAAAAAATATTTCAATAAAAACTTTTTAAATAAAAAAAATTTTCAAGTACTAAGTAGGTTTTTTTTCCTGTTTGTAAAAATGATATATGCTTATTATAGAAAATCTGGAAAAGTTCAAAAGAGTATAAAGAAAAGAATCGTTGATAACCAAGGAGAAAATAATATAAATTTTAACTGCCAAGGAGGAAAAAAAGTAACACATTTCTCTTTTTTTCATTGAAGTATAGTTAATTTACAAAATTCTGTTAGTTTTGAGCATACAGCAACGTGATTCAGTTTTATATACATATATATTCTTTTTCAGGTTCTTTGCCATTATAGGATATTATGAGATACTGAGTTTAGTTCCCTGTGCTATATAGTAGGTCCTTGTTGTTACCTATTCAATATATAGTAATATGAATATGTTAATCCCAAACTCCTAATTCATTCCTCCTCCGAGCCCTCTGCTATCCCCTTTGGTAACTGTAAGTTTGTTTTCTATGTTTGTGAGACTATTTGTGCTTTGTAAATAAGTTCATCCGTATCATCTTTTTGGATTGCAGTTGTCTTTCTCTTACTTACTTAATATGAACTCTCTAGGTCCATCCATGTTGCTGCAAATGGCATTATTTCATTCTTTTTTTGACTAATATTTCATTGTATGTATGTATGCATATTTGTACATATATATATATATATATATATATGTGTACATACCACATCTTTTTTACCCATTATTCTGTTGCTGGACATTTAGGTTGCCTCTATACCCTGGCTACTGTAAACAGTGTTGCTATGAACACTGGGGTGCATGTACCTTTTTGAAATAGCTTTCTCTGGCATGTGCCCAGGAGTACAATTGCTGGATGGTGTGGTAACTCTATTTTTAGCTTTTTAAGGAACCTCCAAGCTATGTTCCATAGAGGCCACATCCATTTACATTCTCACCAACAGGGTAGAATGGTTCCTTTCTCTCCACACCATCTCCAGCATTATTTGTAGACTTTTTAATGACACTCATTCTGATCAGTATAAGGTGGTACCTCATTGTGGTTTTGATTTGCATTTCTCTAATAATTAAAAATACTGAGCATCTTTCAATGTATCTGTTGGTTATCTGTATGTCTTCTTTGGAGAAATGTTATGTGGATCTTCTGCCCATTTTTTGACTGGACTGTTTGGCTTTTTGATATTACCTGTATGAGTTATTTGTGTATTTTGGAAATTAATCCCTAGTCAGTGGCATTGTTTGCAAATATTTTCTCCCAGTCCATAGGTTGTCTTTTCATTTTGTTTATGGTTTCTTTTGCTTTGCAAAACCTTTTAATTTTAATTAGGTCCCACTTGTTTATTTTTGCTCTTATTTCCATTACTCTAGAGAACAAACCCAAAAACATATTGTTGCAATTTATGTCAGAGTGTTCTGCCTGTAACATATTCTTCTTAATTATGAATGTGTCTCTATCCATTGTAGAGACAACTTTTCCAACTGTATAAATACTTGAGTTTTCATAACTAGACTTATTAGCTTTATGACACCCTAAAATTCCAAAGTATTCGCAAATGGTTTCCTTTTTAATGAGGTACTATTTTCTATTCTAAAATAAAGCTATTTTAAAAAATAAAATAAATAAGAAAAACTGTTCTCAACATCATGGGAATTATCTCAAGATCACTAACGATTAAAATACAGTAAAATAAGCAGTCTCCTCTTTGCTGCCCCACCAACATACAAAATACCCTCAAATCCCATCTTGCTTGAGCCCAGCTACAGGAAACGGAGGCGGCCTTCTCCGCAGCCCCTCGGGGCCCCACACAGACCCCCTGCTTACCGACTTCAGCAGAGACAGGTGGCAGCAGCACTGGCGGAGCCTCAGCAGCTGTGACAGTATGTGGACGGTGCTGGAGGTCGCCCAGGTGGCTGCCAAGGAGGGCCCAGGCCCGCTGGACCCAAACTCCTGGGCCACTTCCAAGAAGGAAAACAGACACAGGAAACAGTACAATGTTTAAAACAGAAACATGGGGAAGAACCCTGAACTAAAGGAGGAGATTTGAAACCTTCTTTGATCTGAGGTTCAATAACACTGTTGTAACTCACTTCTCTACTAATGAAGAAAAACGAAATACTCATTTTCTCTACAGACCTATTGTATCTGCATTTTAATAAAACAGATTTCGGAAATAACTAAAAACAAGCTTACATCACCAAGTCTGGTGCTTGCAGATGATTATATTTTACTTTAATTTGAGGTTCCAAGCTAAGGTCAAGTCTCTGCTATCAAGAATTCATGACCCCCGCTCCACGCCACCCATTTCTGTTTACCAAATCTGCATCCACATTTTCACGAGTCTCTATTTAGAAGTGTCCCACTGCTCACCTCTATTGAATGGGTTGTCAGGGCTTCTTCCAGACTGGCTGCTCCCACTCTCATGTCTTTTTAGATAGTACTGCAGAGCCAGCCTGCCTCAGATCAAGAAACGAAATGCACATATAACAGTCACTAAGACCAAACAGGTTTACCATGGTCACTGCTTAACTGTGATAGTGGTAGGACCTTGACAAATTATAAAAGAGGACTTGTTGGACTTCCCTGGTGGCCAAGTGGTTAAGGGTCCACCTGCTAATGTAGGGGACATGGGCTCAGTCCCTGCTCTGGGAAGATCCCACATGCAGTGGGGCAACTAAGCCCGTGTGCCACAACTTCTGAGCCTGCATGCTTTAGCCCGTGAGCCTATGCTCTGCAACAAGAGGCGCCCCTGAAATGAGAAGCCAGTGCACCACAAGGAAGAGCAGCCCCCGACTGCTCCAATCAGAGAAAGCCTACGTTCAACAACAAAGACCCACCACAGCCGAAAATAAGCTAATTTAAAAAGCCGTGAAAAAGTGGACTTGTTAAATGAAGGCAGGCTCACAGCAAGCACTGGCCAAAGGTAATACAAATAATTACTTTAAAAGCTAAACCATTTAAAAATGAGTAATAAATATTAACAAGCTTATTGATACTATAAAATATTAGTATTACATTCTATATCATTTAATATTAAATCTGTAACAGTAATATATTATTATTTAGTTAAGATTAACATTAAAATGTTTATTAATAAATATAAGATCTACAAAGAGAAAAAAATCACTTTGGAAGGTTTGATGAAAAGCTTCTTAAAAGCTCTGGTGAGAGGTTGGATAACAGGTCAAAGAGATGTCCTAGGTTGGCCAATACTTTCCTAACACAGCCCCACAACAACCAGAAAGACCTGGTGACAGTGTGCACACCCTAGACCTTCTATGCAAGAAAGCCAGTGGCGAACAGGTTTACTGTGTATATGAGACAAAGGTGAGCTGGGGGCGAGGTGAGAGAACAAGGGAGCTTTCTTAAAAAGGAACACAGATATTCAGCTTGTCAATAATACTGTAACTGCAGTTAGAAGACCCTTGACTCAATCCCAAGCAAGAACAAGAATAAAACAACAGCTGTTAGAAGGTGATTCTTCACAGCACATACCTCGATCTTGCAAAAAGGACACTATAAACAGTCTCTTCGTCTTCAGAGAGTTTTAAATGGTGCAACTGAAATTTACGCTGGGGCAGCACCACCTGGAAGAGTAAGACAAAAGTAGCTGCAGTGAAGTTCTACAAATTAACTGAATATTACAGAGCACGTTCCCCAGAGCTGACACTGGAAATCTAGTCAACCCTTGGACGGTAGCTCCCGCCCTCCCCTGAAAGCAGAATGGCTCTAACACACCACAAAACAGGCCAGCTATGACCCCGGGGGCAGGACAGCAACGCAAGGGCCTCTGTGTAGGAACATGGGAGACTCAGAAGCCCCTGAAGCAAAGGCCACGGCAGTGCGAGCAGAGTCAGGCCGAGGCCCCTGCTTCGGGCCACCCCCACACCCACCCGGGGCAAGAGCCAGTGCGATTACCAAGGGCTTGCCGGTGGAGTCCAGCTGGTCCTTTGTTCTCCTCAGCAAAAGGCTCCTGGTTAAGATATTTAACCGTTCTCCTCCTTTCTTTGAGCCATTGTCTACTTGACTCTTCCACAGATTAAACTCATCAAATGGAGAACAACGGAGAAATCTTTTTCATTAGAGAACAGGAAAGAAGCATGCGAGGATGGAGGAGAGAGTCCAAGACAGACATAAGATGAAAAGCAAATTAGGTTTTACATGTCATCCCAATCAATGTTAAAAGTCAATTTCATAGCAAAGCTCTGCTAGACAGAGCAAAAGGATCCAAGTCAATAACCACATCATAAAACCACATTATAAAAATGTGCCCTTTCCCATTAAATTGTCTATATCATCACAATAGGACATATAACCAATAGCTAGAATTCATTCCTAAAGGTTCAAAGGCTAATATAGAAATTCTATATCCTCTTATGAGCTTAAATAAAAGCAAATAGTTAATAATCAGCATTCTTTTCTGTTTGCTTCAAATAAATTGTAGCCCTGACCTCAGGCCATATGTTTTCAAGCAAAAGTAGCTCAAAACATTACCAGGACTGAAGAAAGTGACTTCTGTTTCCTTTAATTTAACTGGTCCTGTATTCTTCCACATAGAAGGACTGCATGCCATAAAAGTCCTGTATCAGCCAGTCAGTCAACAAATTATATTCTCATAAATACTAATTCCCTTGTCCTTTACATGTTGACAGATTTGTCACCTGCTACACACGCTAACCTGGTATACACACTGCTGATAGAGATAGGAAATAATCAGGAAGGGTTACTGACGGGGCTCACATCTACCTCATCTCAAAGAGTTTACTCACTTCAGCAGTGAATACATGTCCAACAAGTTGTTCTGAATGGGGGTTCCAGTGACAGCCCAACGGGCTTGGGCCTGGAGCTTACACACGGCCATGGAGGTCTGTACCCGGGGATTCTTAACATTGTGAGCTTCGTCCAATATGATTCGAGCCCACACTACTCGAAGCAAAGGTGATGACATACCCTGGAAGAAACACAAGTGAAATCTAGCAAAAATATAGGAAAACATGTGTGTCTTCCAGGAATAAGGGGAAATAAGTGATGAACAGGGAGGCCTGGCGTGCTGCGATTCATGGGGTCGCAAAGAGTCGGACACGACTGAGCGACTGAACTGAACTGAAGCAAACTTCAAAGACTCACTCTTATCTTCAAGTTCCAGGTACACCTTGAAATAAGGATTAAGTTTAAGAAACCAAGAGCAGAAACTCAGTGAGTACAAATAAACAAGTCACTTGACTTCCCCACTGTTGAGCATAAGATGTTTAAGGGTAAAATGTTTCCTGATTTTAGTATTCTTTCAACCCACTTTTGAGCAATGGCCACAGGTAAGGGATACACTAGCTGTCAAGGCTGCAAAGTCATTCAATCAATAAAATATTTACTCACTTTCCCTTAATTTACAATAGTTCACTAAAAATTTACTAAAAGTCTACTTGTTTTCTTTTCTGGCCATACCACACAGCATGCATGGTTCCCCAATCAGAGATCAAACCCATGCCCCCTGCAGTGGAAGCGTGGAGTCTTAACCCCTGGGTCACCAGGAAAATTCCCTAAAAGTCTCCTTTTACATGTAAGATACTAAGCCAGACACAAAGATCATTTCTTCTCTTCAAGGAGTTCACAATCTAGCTAGGGAGAAAATATAAAACAAGCATAAAGATCATTATATACAATGTATATACAGCAAGTCCTACTAGATGATTTAATACAGAACAGTAGGAATCTAGTGGGTCTTGCTCACTGCTGTTTACCTGAAATAGCATCTGGTACCAGTAGATACTCAGTATTTGCAGAATGAATGGAGTGTCAAGGTATAAGCCAGCAGTAGGTGCCAGGAGATGCATTTGAGCACAGAGGGCAGCAAAGCACTCCATTCAGAGGGAGAATGGCTCAATAGCACAAGAGTATGGAGGGAAGTACAGCCCTTGGTACAGCTGAGCATGGGGTGCTTCTGGAAGGGAGGCGGGCAGGTAGGGGACGAGGGACACTCAGGAAGGGCAAGACTGTACAAGGCCAAAAAAGTCATTTAAAGGAATGAAGCTTTTAACCTGAAAGCTAAGAGAAACCATTGAGGAATCTGAAAAGTTAATCATCTGCAAGAAGGCAGAGCTGGTCGTGACATGGGTAAGCACTCTAGTCAGTTCAGTCACTCAGTCCTGTCCGACTCTTTGTGACTCCATGGACTGCAGCACACCAGTTCCCTGTCCATCACCAGCTCCCAGAGTTTACTCATTCATGTCCATCGAGTCGGTGATGCCATCCAACCATCTCATCCTTTGTCATTCCCTTCTCCTCCCGCCTTCAATCCTTCCCAGGATCAGGGTCTTTTCAAATGAGGCAGTTCTTCACATTAGGTGGCCAAAATATTGGAGTTTCAGCTTCAGCATCAGTCCTTCCAATGAATATTCAGGACTGATCTCCTTTAGGATGGACTAGCTGGATCTCCTTGCAGTCCAAGGGACTCTTAAAAGTCTTCTCCAACACCACAGTTCAAAAGCATTAGTTCTTTGGCACTCAACTTTCTTTATAGTCCAACTCTCACATCCATATGTGATTACTGGAAAAACCATAGCTTTGACTAGACAGACCTTTGTTGGCAAAGTAATGTCTCTGCATTTTAATATGCTGTTTAGGTTGCTCACAGCTTTTCTTCCAAGGAGTAAACATCTTTTAATTTCATGGCTGCAGTCACCATCTGCAGTGATTTTGGAGCCCCCCAAAATAAAGTCACTGTTTCTGTTGTTTCCCCATCTATTTGCCATGAAGTGATGGGACCAGATGCCATGATCCTCATTTTCTGAATGTTGAGTTTTAAGCCAACTTTTTCACTCTCTTCTTTCACTTTCATCAAGAGATTCTTTAGTTCTTCTTCGCTTTCTGCCATAAGGGTAGTGTCATCTGCATACCTGAGGTTATTGGTATTTCTCCCGGCAATCTTGATTCCAGCTTATGCTTCATCCAGCCCAGCGTTTCACATGATGTACTCTACATATATGTTAAATAAGCAGGGTGACAATATACAGCCTTGACATACTCCTTTCCCAATTTGGAACCAATCTGTTGTTCCATGTCTGGTTCTCAATCTGTTGTTCCATGTCTGGTTCTAACTGTTGCTTCTTGACAGGCATACAGATTTCTCAGGAGGCAGGTCAGGTGGTCTGGTATTCCCATCTCTTGAAGGATTTTTAGTTTGTTGTGATCTATACAGTCAAAGGCTTTAGCATAGTCATTTTAGCAGAAGTAGATGTTTTTCTGGAACTCTCTTGCTTTTTTGATGATCCAATGGGTGTTGGCAATTTGATCTCTGCTTCCTCTGCCTTTTCTAAATCCAGCTTGAATGTCTGGAAGTTTATGGTTCAAGTAGTGTTAAAGCCTGGCTTGGAGGATTTTGAGCATTCCTTTTGCTAGCGTGTGAGATGAGTGCAATTGTGTGGTAGTCTGAACATTCTTTGGCATTGCCTTTCTTAGGGACTGGAATGAAAACGGACCTTTTCCAGTCCTGTGGCCACACCTGAGTTTTCCAAATGTGCTGGCATACTGAGTGCAGCACTTTCACAGCATCATCTTTTAGGATTTGAAATAGCTCAACTGGAATATCATCACCTCCACTAGCTTTGTTCGTAGCGATGTTTCCTAAGGCCCATTTGACTTTGCATTCCAGGATGTCTGGCTCTAGGTGAGTGATCACACCACCATAGTTATCTGAGTCATGAAGATCTTTTTTGTATAGTTCTTCTATGTATTCTTGCCACCTCTTCTTAATATCTTCTGCTTCTGTTAGGTCCATACTATTTCTGTCCTTTATTGTGCCCATCCTTGCATGAAATGTTCCCTTGGTATCTCTTAATTTTCTTGAAGAGAGCTTTAGTCTTTCCCATTCTATTGTTTTTCTCTATTTCTTTGCCTTGATCACTGAGGAAGGCTTTCTTATCTCTCCTTGCTATTCTTTGGAACTCTGCATTCAAATGGGTATATCTTTCCTTTTCTCCTTTGCCTTTTGCTTTTCTTCTTTTCTCAGCTATTTGTAAGGCCTCCTCAGACAACCATGTTGCCTTTTTGCATTTCTTTTTCTTAGGGATGGTTTGATCACTGCCTCCTGTACAGTGTCACGGACCTCTATCCATAGTTCTTCAGGCACTCTATCAGATCTAATCCCTTGAATCTATTTCTCACTTGCACTGTATAATCGTAAGGGATTTGATTTAGGTCATACTTGAATGGTCTAGTGGTTTTCCCTACTTTCTTCAATTTAAGTCTGAATTTGGCAATAAGGAGTTCATGATCTGAGCCACAGTCAGCTCCCAGTCTTGTTTTTGGTGACTGTATAGAGCTTCTGTATCTTTGGCTGCAAAGAACATAATCAATCTCATTTCGGTATTGACCATCTGGTGATGTCCATGTATAGAGTCGTCTCTTGTGTTGTTGGACGAGGGTGTTTGCTATGACCAGTGCGTTCTCTCAGCAAAACTCTGTTAGTCTTTGCCTTGCTTCATTCCCTATTCCATGGCCAAATTTGCCCGTTACTCCAGGTATCTCTTGACTTCCGAGCTTTGCATTCCAGTCCCTTATAATGAAAAGGACATCTCTTTTGGGTGTCAGTTCTAGGTCTTGTAGGTCTTCATAGAACCATTCAACTTCAACTTCTTCAGCATTACCACTTGGGGCACAGACTTGGATTATTGTGATACTGAATGGTTTGCCTTGGAGACAGAGATCATTGTGTCATTTTTGCGATTGCACCCAAGTACTGCATTTCAGACTCCTCTGTTGACTATGAGGGCTACTCCATTTCTTCTAAGGGATTCTTGCCCACAGTAGTAGATATAATGGTCACCTGAGTTAAATTCACCCATTCCAGTGCATTTTAGTTCACTGATTCCTAGAATGTCAACATTCACTCTGCCATCTCCTGTTTGAGACGCGCCATGCCGTGTGACCATGAGCCATGCCCTGCAGTGCTATACCCTGTAGAGCCATGCCCTGTGGGGCCACCCAAGATGGGCGGGTCATGGTGGAGAGGTCTGATACAGTGTGGTCCACTGGAGAAGGGAATGGCAAACCACTTCAGTATTCTTGCCTTGAGAACCCCACGAACAGCATGAAAAGGCAAAAAGGTAGGACACTGAAAGATGAACTCCCCAGGTCGGTAGGTGCCCAATATGCTACTGGAGATCAGTGGAGAAATAACTCCAGAAAGAATGAAGGGATGGAGCCAAAGCAAAAACAACATCCAGTTGTGGATGTGACTCATGATGAAAGTAAAGTCCCATGCTGCAAACAGCAATATTGCATAGGAACCTAGAATGTTAGGTCCATGAATCAAGCACTCTAGAGATCACCCGAAATACAAGAAGCTGTGAATATTCTATTGCACTAAGAATAAAAGTGTATGCAAAACAGTAGGTTTTGGAACAACAGTGCATTTTCAGGGGGGAAAAGCCCATAAGAGTTATGCAATAAAGCCCCTACATAACTGAGACTAGCCTGGACACAGCAACATTCAGGTTTTTTCCCCTGGTTATTGTTTAGCCTCTGGCCCATTGTAGCCTTTTTCTTTGCAACCCCTTTTCCTGGGAGGTGGAGTAAAGGCAGGGAATAATGCCTTAATATCAAAATACTAGTCCTGACACTGATACAAAACATATCCTGAGAGTACAGCCCAAAGACTCTCAAACAAGCACTGCAACAAGTGAAGCTTCCCTATGTTTACACCATTATCAGCACAACTGCAATGTAGTCATTATTTCTAAAAAACAGCAAATTGCATCTCCACCTTCAGCACTGAGGAGGATGCCTACAAGTAAAAAAAGAAGGGACAGAGGAAAGAACTCTGTTTCCACAGGAGAAGCAGTACAAATGCTCACAACCCCAGTAGAGGGGACCTCTGATGCTGTGAAAAGGCTCCTGTTAAACAATCTGTGGTTCCGACCCTACTTCCTCAGCAGGACCCATGCCTCACCTCCACACTGGGGTTTGCACCCGGGATCTGTTCGTCTTGTTTCGCTGTGGGAATCTCCTTGGCCAGGAGGCTGTAGGTGGTGATCACGATGTCATATGTGGAGAGGCTGCAGATATAACACAAAGCAAATGGTAAACCATCCAGCATGACTCTGACAAAGCGAGACAGAGTTGATTTCCTTCACAAAAATCCCTCCAGCAGAACTCATTAATTTGTGTCAATTCACACACACACACACACACACACACACACACACATACCCTGCAGAGGTAAATTTTACACACTTGATTTCCTTATCACTCACCACTGGTCATTTTTACAGACTATTCACTGTAACTAGAAGAGCCCCCCTCTTCCCAGCCAAGTCACAAAGGATCATCTCTGGCTGAGGTCAAATTAAGCTTGATGAGATCTGACAAGAACAGAAAGTTGGGCAGGACTGGAATTTAATATTTAGTTAATTTGACACAGATGATTCTAAAGTCCCAAGGAAGTAAGAAAACTCTGAAGTACTGTTCATCTTATATCGATGGTGCTTTCTCCTCATTGTTCTGTAATGGATTCATGAAAACCCATTCATCTAGCTTTGACATTTGGGCACAAAAATACACTCACCTCGCCTATACTCTTTAAATGTAAAGATGCTTAATGAAAAGCATAAATCTTTTTCCAAGGAAGCTTAATATTGTGTACCTGAGAGAATTTCAGTAAATACTTTCGATAAAGATGACACGTGAATATGGACAGGCAGTGATGCCTACTTTTTGCCTTAGCATCATATAAAGGTGTATTATTGAGAATGATTCCCATCAGTCAGCTAGTGTACTCAGGACACCAAACCCAGTACAATCAAAATGCAAATCATATAAGATGGAACTGCCTTCTAAACAAAAATCTATAGTACTCCATGCTCCAGAAGGCGTGCAGGGTGGCCACTACTGCCCTGATTCCTTTCGTCTGCTGAAATGACTACCAGTCATGAGAGCTGGTGTGGCCTTAAGACTTAGGATCACCATTCTGGCAATTCACCCCCGAGAGACTACTGTGTTGTTCTTTAAGAGAGAAAATATCCAGTATCAGAGGTTGGGGAGAGAGATTACTTAGACGGAAAAACAACTCAGTTCTTGACTAGATCAGCAAGTATTCAATCCAGACCATCATATCAGAATTAAGAACAAAAAACAGGTCCTTTAAAACCAAAAGACAAAGAACAGGACTACAATCACCATCTGGGGAAACGCTTTCTTTCCTCCTTCCTGGTCATCCCCCTTCAGGAATTCAGTTAGGTTTAATCCTAAACTTTTGAATCTAAACTTCTTAGATGGTTCACATATGAAAAATACAGCCATAAACATTTAACTAGCATATATCAACTAATCATTAATATTACATCAAGATACTCTGTTAAGACTGAGTTGGTTCCGTTTACACTAACAGAAAAAGAATGTGAATTTGGAATCAGATATTCAATCATGACATAATTGTGACATATCCCTTTTACAAGGGGAACTCTGCTACTGCCTAGCTGACGATTCAGGCATCTCAGGCTAACTTGCATGGCAGCTTGGCGACGGGATATAGCTCAGAACACCAATCCCTCTCAAGATGCATCCCTCAGCATAGGCAAAGGCTGTCTGATGCATCCCTCAGCACAGGTGAAGGCTGTTTGGTGATGACAGTGCCCGTGGTTTTCACAAATACCATTAGCCTTGATTAAATGAAATACCAGAGAGCACACAAAGGTCAACATGACCCTTCAGCCAAGACGCTGGATATCTCATACTGACGGCAACATTTCTGCACTTACACTTTTGCATGTTGATTCCGGTTTGGCCCATGATAGAGACAGACTCTTAATCTGTTGTGGCTCACATGTTTCTCCACCTCATTTTTCCAATGATGGATCAGAGAAGCAGGACAGATGATTAGTGTTCCATGAGAAGTGGACTCAGAGGAGTCTTGAGAGGGGGGAAAAAGATCAACACCTAGTTACACTCATTAACTAGCTTTAACTTCTTCAAGGCATTACCTCTTTTCCTGACTGATGTCTATTCATTTAATCAATATTTTTAACAACTGTTGCTCTTGTTTCTACATATAGCTTACACCTTGGAGATACTGCAGGCTGGGATCCAGACCACAGCAATGAAGTGAATATCACAACAAAGAGAGTCACACAAAACTTTGCAGTTTCCCAGTGCATATGAAAATTTATGTTTACACTACATGATAGTCTATTAAGTGTTCAATAGTATAATATTTTTTAAAAAGTTGCATAGTTTAATTTAAAAATACATATTTATTGCTAGACAGTGCTAACATCATTTGTAATCTTTTTACTGATGGAGGGTTTGATCTATTCCAACAATTACCAAAATGTGACATGGAGACATGAAGTGAGGAAATGCTGGTGCAACAACAGTGCCAAAACCACAGGGTTGACACAGACCCTCAACATGTAAAAACAAAGCAAAACACTATTTGTGAAGTGCAATAAAATGAGGTATGCATGAAGTAGAATAGAAACTGGAAAAAAATAATCTTTTAACTCAAAACAATTATTTGTTTCTTTTCCCCTATAAAAGTGGAAGAAAGAGAGGCCAAAAAGGGAGAGGAGAGTGGCTAGTACATTACTTCAGTTTAAAAAACCAAAAAACCTCAATGCACTTTCCCAGTGGCGAGAAGATAGAAGCTGGGTCATTTCCTAACTCTTTGTTGATTCATTAGAGGGCAGTATTATTACTTTTCTTTGAAAAGCATACCTTAATTACATTCATACTGAAGAATAAGTACCAAATCCTCTAGGATAAGCAAACATTACTTCAGAACCAGAAGGTGATGGCATGTTTGTACCTGTGCCAGTACAATCAAAATGCAAATCATATAAGATGGAACTGCCTTCTAAACAAAAATCTATAGTACTCCATGCTCCAGAAGGCGTGCAGGGTGGCCACTACTGCCCTGATTCCTTTCGTCTGCTGAAATGACTACCAGTCATGAGAGCTGGTGTGGCCTTAAGACTTAGGATCACCATTCTGGCAATTCACCCCCGAGAGACTACTGTGTTGTTCTTTAAGAGAGAAAATATCCAGTATCAGAGGTTGGGGAGAGAGATTACTTAGACGGAAAAACAACTCAGTTCTTGACTAGATCAGCAAGTATTCAATCCAGACCATCATATCAGAATTAAGAACAAAAAACAGGTCCTTTAAAACCAAAAGACAAAGAACAGGACTACAATCACCATCTGGGGAAACGCTTTCTTTCCTCCTTCCTGGTCATCCCCCTTCAGGAATTCAGTTAGGTTTAATCCTAAACTTTTGAATCTAAACTTCTTAGATGGTTCACATATGAAAAATACAGCCATAAACATTTAACTAGCATATATCAACTAATCATTAATATTACATCAAGATACTCTGTTAAGACTGAGTTGGTTCCGTTTACACTAACAGAAAAAGAATGTGAATTTGGAATCAGATATTCAATCATGACATAATTGTGACATATCCCTTTTACAAGGGGAACTCTGCTACTGCCTAGCTGACGATTCAGGCATCTCAGGCTAACTTGCATGGCAGCTTGGCGACGGGATATAGCTCAGAACACCAATCCCTCTCAAGATGCATCCCTCAGCATAGGCAAAGGCTGTCTAATGCATCCCTCAGCACAGGTGAAGGCTGTTTGGTGATGACAGTGCCCGTGGTTTTCACAAATACCATTAGCCTTGATTAAATGAAATACCAGAGAGCACACAAAGGTCAACATGACCCTTCAGCCAAGACGCTGGATATCTCATACTGACGGCAACATTTCTGCACTTACACTTTTGCATGTTGATTCCGGTTTGGCCCATGATAGAGACAGACTCTTAATCTGTTGTGGCTCACATGTTTCTCCACCTCATTTTTCCAATGATGGATCAGAGAAGCAGGACAGATGATTAGTGTTCCATGAGAAGTGGACTCAGAGGAGTCTTGAGAGGGGGGAAAAAGATCAACACCTAGTTACACTCATTAACTAGCTTTAACTTCTTCAAGGCATTACCTCTTTTCCTGACTGATGTCTATTCATTTAATCAATATTTTTAACAACTGTTGCTCTTGTTTCTACATATAGCTTACACCTTGGAGATACTGCAGGCTGGGATCCAGACCACAGCAATGAAGTGAATATCACAACAAAGAGAGTCACACAAAACTTTGCAGTTTCCCAGTGCATATGAAAATTTATGTTTACACTACATGATAGTCTATTAAGTGTTCAATAGTATAATATTTTTTAAAAAGTTGCATAGTTTAATTTAAAAATACATATTTATTGCTAGACAGTGCTAACATCATTTGTAATCTTTTTACTGATGGAGGGTTTGATCTATTCCAACAATTACCAAAATGTGACATGGAGACATGAAGTGAGGAAATGCTGGTGCAACAACAGTGCCAAAACCACAGGGTTGACACAGACCCTCAACATGTAAAAACAAAGCAAAACACTATTTGTGAAGTGCAATAAAATGAGGTATGCATGAAGTAGAATAGAAACTGGAAAAAAATAATCTTTTAACTCAAAACAATTATTTGTTTCTTTTCCCCTATAAAAGTGGAAGAAAGAGAGGCCAAAAAGGGAGAGGAGAGTGGCTAGTACATTACTTCAGTTTAAAAAACCAAAAAACCTCAATGCACTTTCCCAGTGGCGAGAAGATAGAAGCTGGGTCATTTCCTAACTCTTTGTTGATTCATTAGAGGGCAGTATTATTACTTTTCTTTGAAAAGCATACCTTAATTACATTCATACTGAAGAATAAGTACCAAATCCTCTAGGATAAGCAAACATTACTTCAGAACCAGAAGGTGATGGCATGTTTGTACCTGTGCCCCTGTCCATCTGCACGTGCACACAGGTTGCTGCCCTGCACAGGGACAGAGGACCCAGCTGCAACAGTGGTCAGTGGAGGCCCTGAGGGCAGATGGCCAGATTCTTTGACTATCTAACCAACTGAGAAATGTATTTGTGTACATCCAGTTTACATGTGGTGTCATCTATATATAATATACAGGACCTTTAAAGTACTTATACAGTTATTACATTTTAAAAGCAGAGACAGAAATAAGAGAAACTCCTTAGAATCTGGAAATTTCTGGAATTTCAGAAACATGGAAAACTGTCCACTACGGTGGCTGAAGTCTGAATTTGTTACAGATCTTCCTTTAGAAAACAATATTTTAATTATTTGGGTCTACCCTGTAGTTATGTTCTCAACATTAACAAAAATAATCATTAGGTTTAAACCAACATTTTTAGACTTTTAGCTGCCACCGTAAAACTGTTTCTAACCACAGGCCAAGCTAACCTTATATTTAAAGGAAAAAAATGATCACTTCTAGTTAGCATATTCAGTGTCAGAAATGATACTATAGGAAAGTAACAGTTTTCCAAAAAATTAAATATGACCAAAGGCATCCTTTCATGGCTGAAAAACTTCCACTCCCCACTGCCTCCCGTGATTTAGGAAGCAGCAGGCTAGCAAGACACTTTGGAATACCATTTTTGGAAAGCCAAGTCAAAGCCGTGGTTTTGTCCTTTTCTTTGCTTTTCTTTTGGGTCAGGATGAGTGCAATCATTGTCAGGGTTTTTCCTAACCCCATATCATCCGCTGGAAAATGAAAACAAAAATAGGAGAGGTAATTACTTTGGGCAAGGAATCAGTTCCACTTCGAGAGAGGCCGTCGGGGTGGGTATCAGCCTGGTCTCTCTGCTGTCAGCACCACCCCAGTCACCATGCTTTCCCTCTTCTAAGGAAGTCTTTGTCTTATTAAAGTGAACACTAACTCTTGCCATTTATTTTGCGATCTAGGTCACAGACATTTATTATGACCTCTGTAAAATTTAAAACTTATTATTTAGATCTTATTTGAGTCTCCGTGTTTTATTGTTACTTATCCAATACATTCATTGCTATCTCTCTCAGTTTGATGATGTTGCCTGTGTGTATGTTAGTCTCTCAGTCATGTCCAACTCTTTGCAACTCCATTGACTGTAGCCCACCAGGTTCTGATGTCCATAGAATTCTCCAGGCAAGAATACTGGAATGGGTTGTCATTCCCTTCTCCAGGGGACATTCCTGACCCAGGGATCAAACTCAGGTCTCCTACATTGCAGGCAGACTCTTTACCATCTGAGCCACCAGGGAAGCTCCAGATGTTGCCTAGTCATCTTATTTATTACCCTGCAAAAGCAAAAAGGTCCCAGTAGATATATCCTGCTACCCACTTTACTGCAATTCTGGAGTTAGAGTTAACTCAAGACAGTCCTCACCATCCCCTTAACTTATTCATCAGTGAAGGTCATAAATTAGCATTTCTTAGGTACCATCAACATACTTGTTACTAAGCTTATCCAATTTACTATCTATACCCTATAAAAATGGTATTATCTTCTTCTTAACGGTTTAAATATGCATTCTGACATAAGCAGAATTAAATGTCACAACATGGGCTCTGGTTCAAGTTCTGGCTCTGCCACTGTGCAGAGGAGTTACCACAGCAGCTGACTGCTCTCCTCTGAAAGGCCAGCTTACAAGGCGGGCTCTCGGCTAGCATGTGGAAACTCACTTCAGGAGGGAGCCCCCACTTCCCAGACTGGGAGGAGCGGCTCACTACACCTTAACTGCTTGGACCCACAGTACAGTTTATACTGAATGCCTTCTTTCCCTCTGGGAATCTAGAATTTCAGTACCTGCCAGCCTGAAGCTGCCTATGTGGGTTTTTATCCCTCAGTAAAAATCCTGGGTGCCAAGTCTCTAACAAGCTTCCGTGGCTGGCAACGTTTTACCTGTGTTTTCATACGTTGCTGCTGGGAGATTAAGTACACAGAGTGACTCCACTGGGACAGGACTTGAACCCAGTTTCCCCCAGACTGTGCCCCATGTGCCTTTTTCCCTTGCTGATTTTGATTTATATCAAATCAAAATAACTAAACTATTATTCAGTTTATTTGACTGCAAGAAGTTACACCCATGAATATGATGCTGGGAAAGACTGATGGGGGATGGGGGGCGACAGAGGATGAGATGGTTGGATGGCACCATCAACTCAATGGACATGAGTTTGGGCAAACCCTGGGAGACGGCGAGGAACAGGGAAGCCTGGAATGCAGTCCACGGGGTCACAGAGAGGGACATGACTTAGCGACTGAACAGCAACATATGACTGTGCATTCTAGCAAATCATCCAACCAGAAGGTGAGCTTGGGGACCAAGACACAGCCACTTATTAGCCGTAGTGGACCTCTGTCACATTTTCTGGAAGTTGAACACCTTGGAAATTTTTAGTGTGGATGAGGCTCCAAAGCAGAGCCTGGAAAACTTGCTTCCTGCCTCCTCTGTAGCTAAGGCACCAGCAGCGAGACCAGGCTCTACAGAGACTTACACTCACAGCAGACTGTTTCAGATGTGAGCAACTTCAGAAGATGAGGCTCCCCGTGAAGCCCTCTCAACAGGAAGGGGTGGAGACAGCAGTGTGTGGCTCCAGGGAGTGGTGCTTTCCTCTACTGCTCCGAGGCACGGAGCAGCCATATCATTCTCACACGACATTCCACTGGTAACTTGACTCTGCCCATTGCTCCTAGAAGTCTGGCCTTCAGCTTGGCCCTCCACATCTTCCAAAGGTTCTGTGGGCCACCAGAGAATAAACTCTCCCTCTGCTTCATCAGCCAGAGTCAGTCTCTAATGCCTGCAGCCAAGAATCGACTGATCCTATGGCAGTGTACTCTGGAGCATGTAACTTAAACTTCCTGACTGATGTTATGGCTGCGTACTCTGGAGTGCACAGCTTAAGCTGCCTGACTGATGCTATGGCTGTGTACTCTGGAGCATGCAGCTTAAAGCTTCCTGATTGATCTTATGGCTGTGTACTTTGGAGCGCACGGCTTAAAGTTTCCTGACTGATGCTATGGCTGTGTATTTTGGAGGGCGCAGCTTAAGCTTCCTGGCTGATCCTATGGCAGTATACTCTGGAGCCCACAGCTTAAGCTTCCTGACTGATCTTATGGCAGTGTACTTTGGAGTGCGCAGCTTAAGCTGCCTGACTGACCCCATGGCTGTGTACTCCGCAGCACGTGGCTTAAGCTTCCCACACTACAGTTTCCTCATCTGACAAACAAGGTGTTAGAGTAGCTACCCACAACAGTTGTTGAGAGGACTGAACAAAGCAATGTCTTTGTGGGCTCTTATCCCAGTGTGAGACTCACCCAAAATTCCTCCTTGTGGCTTCTGGCTTTCGCGCCATAGCAGCCAGGCTAATGCCTGCTTCTGGTGTGGCAGCAAAGAGATCTGACAAAGGCAGTAACCGAAAGTTAGGTTCCGATTTCTGATGCAAGGCCATACTGGAGCCTGGCCACACGGACTCCCTCCTCCACTTGTTTATTCTCTGTAAGTGACCCTCCCAATATTCTAGCTGTCAGATAAGCCGCTCACTTCACCTTGAAGTCCTGGACTCCACTCTCTCCCTGAGACCACCCCGTGTCCTGGCCTGCCCACAGTTACCGTTCATGCCGATGGCCCAGCCTGTCCACCAGCGGCTGCCTCTGGCACTCTCAGGTGACTGCTGCTTCGTCTGCTTCATCAGCCCAAATCAAGAGCTCCGAGTGGCCACCCCACTCCCACCAGCCGCTCTGCGGGCTCCTCCTCGTCCTCTCTTCAGCGCGACTCTCCGCTCTGCGGGCACTGTCTCAGTCCGCAGTGCTAGTCATAAACGATGGCCCCTTACCTGGGGGCCTCCCTGCTAGTCTTCCCTTCATCCAGTTTATCTGGAATTCGGTGACATAAATAACTTTCTTAAAATATCCCTGCTCAAATTTCGACAGTGATTCCATAATTTCTCTTAAGCTGTGCTATGCTTAGTCATGTCCAACTCTTTGCAACTCCAAGGACTGTAGCCCGCCAGGCTCCTCTGTCCGTGGGGATTCTCCAGGCAAGAATACTGGAGTGGGTTGCTGTGCCCTCCTCCAGGGGATCTTCCCAATCCAGGGATCGAACCCAGGTCTCCCACATTGCAGCAGATTCTTTACCATCTGAGCCACCAGGGAAGCCCAAGAATACTGGAGTGGTTAGCCTATCCCTTCTCCAGGGGAATTTTCTGACCCAGGAATCAAACGGGGGTCTCCAGCATTGCAGGTGGAGTCTTTACCAGCTGAGCTACTAGGGAAGCCCTCTCTTATGCTGCTGCTGCTGCTGCTGCTAAGTCACTTCAGTAGTGTCCGACTCTGTGACCCCATAGACGGCAGCCCACCAGGTTCCCCCGTTCCTGGGATTCTCCAGGCAAGAACACTGGAGTGGGTTGCCATTTCCTTCTCCAATGCATGAAACTGAAAAGTGAAAGTGAAGTCGCTCAGTCGTGTCCGACTCTTCGCAACCCCATGGACTGCAGC
>SJYT01077850.1:119769-183976 GCA_006410635.1 Cephalophus harveyi
TCGTGTCCGACTCTTCGCAACCCCATGGACTGCAGCCCACCAGGCTCCTCCATCCATCGGATTTTCCAGGCAAGAGTACTGGAGTGGGGTGCCATTGTCTTCTCCGCTCTCTTATGCTATCCTAGTCTAAATTCCTCCACCAATGCTAGGCTCCATAGCAAGAGGCTCTTTGTGCTAAGTTACACCACCTGCTGCTCCCAGCTCAGGTGCTGCTGTTACTTGATCATCACTTAATAATATCAATATCTGATCTTCCCTCCAACCACCACTCCCTCTCACTGGAGTATTTGGTTTCTACCCTATTTAAAGGCTGGCAGTTTCTTTAAGGCACAAATAATACTGCTGACCTAGAAAAACTTTTCCTTTGTTTCAAATGCCTTTGTACTTTGCATACACTTCACAGTATGTGACAATGCACATTTTCTGTCTTACAATGATTGTCTAATCATCTTACACTGACTGTACACGCATTTTTACTCCAACTAGTTCATTAAAAGCAGCAATTTGTCTGCATCCCTGTGGTGCCTATTGAAGCTCAATAAATGATAAATGCATCTGTTACTGCTACGGACATATAACTTAATGATGTTAAGGAAAAAAAAGTGTTTTTTATTTTCACTGCTGAACAGAAAAAAAGCAAACGCCGTAAGGGAAACCACTTGAGTGTGATTTGTAGAAAAGATATGTCAGAACGGCTCTCTGGGACTTCCCTGGTGACAGAATGGATAAGAACTCACTTGCCAGTGCAGTGGACACAGTTTCAACCCCTGGTCCAGGAAGATTCCACAGGTCCTGGAGCAACTAAGCCCAGCACCACAACTACTGAAGTCCACATCCTGGAGCCCATGCTCCACCTCAATGAGAAGCCTGCGCACCTCAAGGAAGAGCAGAACACCCTCGGTGCATGCAACCAGAGAAAGCTCATGTGCAGCGACAAAGACCCAGAGCAGCCAAAACTAAAACTACATAATAAAATTTTAAAATAGTAAATTAAAAAAGAAACCAAAATGGACTATTTAAAGAAAAACAACGAAGAATGGCACTCTGGTAGGCACTTTCCCAACGGTGGGGCCCCCTCCTCATGGGCTCTAGGGCATTATCCAGGATTCTCTGCCCTGCGGGCCTTCCCAGCTCACCTTCAGCCCAGCTGGATCCTCTGCCATGGCGGTCTCCTCAGGACAAGACTCAAGAGATCGATGCAGCTCATCAATGGCTTCACTTGTGATCTTCCACACTGCATGAAGGCCATTCTGGCTCACAGTGCCTGCAGACAAATAGAGATTGTGAGTATTATGTCCTGACCAGAGCTGCAAAAAGGCAATTCATTATTTGCCAGATGATGGATCTGTGTGGGCTAAAAATTCTTGCCTCCAGATTCTCCTAGCCGCTCTGGCTCCTTTAGCTTCATTCTCTGTATGTCTGTCTTTTAAAGTTCCCATTAATAAGTGCTCTAATAAAGGACAAAGTAATAGAAAGTATAACTAAAATATAAGATAATCTATAATATTTTTTTTTTCAGCTTTGAAGAGGTGGCAGAGAAAACAATACCATCAGAATTTTTGGAAAAAAAGATCCCTGGGGCTGGATTCCAAGAAGAAAAGCCAGCAATAGAAGAGACCAAGCTACAATAAGTTGTCAAACTTCAGGCACAGAGTGAGCTCCAAATATGCACATCCCAAGATGCCTGCACTGCACCGGGAATACTTCAGTGTTGGAGACCACTCCTTCTATTAATACACAGAGAACTTCTACTCAGGTTAGGTAATAAATACAAGCACCTTAGCTGGTTGCAAATTTAGGGATGAAGTACCCAAATAACAGATTTCTAAATGAATAAAAATTAATTATCCACTTAAACGTTAAAATGTTTTTAAATGAAAATCTATTTTAATGGGATTCTTTCCTAAACATATTACATAACTTCTTACCTTAATAATCCACCTTAATTTCTCTAGGCAACTCCATCACCATGGTGATGACTGAACGATGCTGTCATGCAGCAGTGTTCTTCAGTCTGGAGCATAGCTAAGCTGTGCCACTGGACTAAATATGTTTTCTTTTTTGTTTCAGTGGAAGTAGTTAATTCACAACACTGTGTCAGTTTTAAGTGTATAGCAAAGTGACTCAGTTATATGTATTTTTTCATATATATTCTTTTCCATGATAGGTTATTATGAGATATCCCAGTGCTATACAGTAGATTCTTGCTGCTTATCCATTTTACCTATATAAGTACATTTTCTCTGTGCCCTTTTAGAGGGATCCTTGTGTCACATGGCACCCTGTCTATCCCTTACCCTCTTCTGACTACTGCTTTTCAACTTTTCTCCCCTCCCTCTGGTTTTCTTTTTTCTCTCCTTTTCCTTTCCACAACCTGAGCAGTTCTCAGGAGAAAACTGGCTTTTGCTTTTCTCATCGCTGTCAGCCCACCCGAGTTCCTGTGTCCTGGTCAGTAAACCATATGATCATATTACATAGTTGAGGCTCTTCTGGGGATCCTTTTCCTGCAGCTGCTTCAGAATTCATTGCTGTCTGTAGAGTTCAGGAGGGAAATGCTCATTTAAATAGGGTGGTGCTGCTCTCTGTGGGTCTACTGGTCACGGTCACTTACTCCCCTGCCCTGCCTCAGCGCGCACACACACACACACACACACACACACACAGGACTACAGACATATCCACTGGTTTGCCTTCCTCCTCATGATGTGAGTTTGAGTTTTCACTCACAAACATTTAGTAGATGACTCCCACATGCTGGCCACCAAGCTGGTTGATTAAGGGCCATGAACAAGGTCAATGAACAGGGCAGACACAGTCTCTGCTCTCAAGAAGATCTAAATTACACTATAAAAACTCAGCTGAGCACCACCAGCTTTAGTACACAAGACAGGATGGCTTCTCCCTTCTCATGGACACAAAGGCATCTACGAGCAGCACTTAACTTGTAGGCGTAGCTATTCCCCCCAGGGCCAGGCCCTCGGATCTCACCTCCACAGCACTGACCAGACCCTCCAGCAGCTTCCTGGTGGGCAGCCTTCAGTCCTTGAGAGCCCAGAGGCCAGAGATCCTGACCCTGCAGGGGTTTGGGAGGCACCAAGTGGGGAGGGTTAGCGGTCTCTTTGGTGAAGTTACTCTGCTGAGGTTCTTGAGTGTTACTCTCCTCCTTAGTGTCTGCTCAAAACACAGGGAAGAACAGATTACACTTCAGAAAAGTGAAGGAATTCTATGAGCGAGGTGAGGTCAAGAGGGTGGGATCACCATGAGCAGGGGAAGGCTTCCTAGAGAGTGTAGCATTTAAAGGGCTTCTTAAACAATGGGAAAAGACTTGAGTCCACAGGAAACAGGAGGAAATTTTTATCAATCACAGAAGCTCTGAAACAGACAACTTAAAAGGAAGGAAGGAAGGAAGCTCTGAAACAGACAACAAGCTGGGCAGGTGAATGCATCAACCTATTCCTTTAATGTCAGGAATTGTTCCTCAGATTTTAAAAAATTTTTGTTTTAAGTATTTGTTGAATTTGTTACATTGCTCCTCTTTTTATGTTTTGGGTTTTTGGAGGGGTGCGGGGCCACGTCGGAGAAGGCAATGGCACCCCACTCCAGTACTCTTGCCTGGAAACTCCCATGGACGGAGGAGCCTGGTAGGCTGCAGTCCATGGGAGATGTGTATAAGAGACAGCCCCATATCNNGCGGGGCCACGCGGCATCTGGGATCTCAGCTCCCCGATCAGGGACTGAACCTGCACCCCCTGCACTGGAAGGTGAAGTCCTAACCCCTGGACAGCCAAGAAAGTCCCCCAACCTCTTCTTCATCGAAATGGCTCTCGAATGTCTCGTGAAGTTCATGCAAACCCCGGGTTCAGGGGCAGAACCCCCTTTACCTTGCTCTGGGGAGAGGGTCAGGGCACTGAGCGCTTCCTCCAGCTCCTGAATTTGCTTGAACAACTTCTGACCCTTGTCTGGAAGAGCCTGGATGTTCACCGATGCCAGTGTGCTCTGGAAAACAGATCCTATAAAATGGGTCACTTGCTCCTCTCGAGGTGTCAGAGGTAAACTTTCAGATTAAAACAGCCTAGAAAGCTAAAACTGTAGCATTCGTCTTTTAGCTATCTGTGTGCAAACCAGAACCTTTCTTCTTTCTAAACCCAGCTGATTTACCAATCCTGAACATACGAACACAGCAAAAGGCAGAAACTAAACATCCATCTTCCTTACATTAACATATTTCACTTGTTCGTGGCGCACCTTACTTGCCCACAGCAGGCAATGCTCCGACCTTATAAAGAAACACACGTGGTAGTTACCTTCTTTTGTTTCAGTTGTGTTGTGAGGAACACACGTTGGGCTGTCGGGTCTGAACGTTCTCCCTTCTTGGAAACACTCGAGGCAGAAGCAACTTTTCTTTGCACACTCTGACCAGGGAGCTTAAGGTCCTTCTTCTCCTGTGTGTCTGGAGGCAAGTCAAAGAGTAAGGGGCTCCTCAGCTTAGACGAAACAAAAACAACGTCATCGTCCTCACCGCCACCACTGCTTGTGTCAGCGTCTCGCCTCTCTCCTGCGGGGCGCCCTGTGGCCAGTGGCGCAGGCTGAGCAGCTGGTTCCTTTGGAGCAGGCATGTCCCGGGTCCCTGACTGAGCCTGAAAATGGCCCTGGAGCAGACTCTTTTGGAGGGTCTGTGTGCTTGGGTCATTCCCTGTCTTTGTTTCTCTAGCCTCCCAGCTCTTAGGGTGCTCCTTGTGGATGTGCTCCCCTTTCAGGGGCTGGCTTATTGAGTGCTCACTGTGAACAGTTTGAGGCAAAGGCTTAGTTTCCTTTTCTGTCGGAGGTTCTGATTCTTTTTGGTCAGAATGACTCTCACTGTCTGACTTCACCTGAAATGCAGATGGTTCTCTGAACCCATTTCCACAGACCTGTTTGGATTTCATCTCTAAAAGGTTTCTTTTGTGCATCCCTTCTATCTCCTTTGCTTCACACTTTAACTCTGTCTTCTCCCTTTGCTGTTTGTCTTGAACTGCAGATTGTTTCTGCTTTACTCCCAGGCCAGATGAGAGCTCTTTCTCCGCCCAGCACTTAGATTCCGGCTTCTGTTCCTTCTTTTGATCCAGGAGTGGATCTCCCTTTTCTCTTTGCTTCTTATCAACTGTCTTTTCCTCATCTTCACCTTTGATGAACTGCTTCCAGACGGATGGTTCTTGATTCTTATCAAGTACCTTGAACGGGTTTCTCTGCTGGCTGGAAGGATGAGATGGCTCAGAGGCAAGCTGAGACTTACTGGTTCCAGAATGTTCTTTAGAATTAGGATCCTAAAAAACAAAGGAAATAATCTAATCTTAATATAAAATATGAATGCAACCTTCACACCTAGAAGGCCTTTCTTCAGAGGAAATGGAAAGAGTAAAAGCAGTAAAAGCAGTCCAGTTTTTCTAAATGTTCCTGGGATCATTTCTTGCTCTAGAAAGGACTGCCAAACTCACACAGTGTTCGTTTCTTACAGTAATTTCAATGCTTGGTTCCTTCTCTGTCCGTGATCACTGCTTTTACAGGTCCCAAGGAAAAGCAGTGTCCAGGTCAACCTGTTTTAATAATATCAATAGCCACAATGTGTATTTTTCATGAAAATGACTCTCTCAAGATGAACTTTTCCCCAAACCCAAACAGCTCTGATTTTGGCTTTAGGATGGTTTCATGGTGCAAATCTTGAACCTTAAGTCCAAACTATCCCTCTACAAGTCTCAAGACCTCCCTCAGTCTAGTTCCTCATGTAGTAGACATCTGCAGAGTCTCTCCTAGTTCTCACATTCCAGAAGCTTATGAATTACACCCAGTTTATACAAACAGCAAGTAGATATCAGTCTATAAAAACATGCTGAGACTTCCCTGGTGGTCTGGTGGCTAAGACTTCATGCTCCCAATGCAGGGGGTCTGGGTTCAATCCCTGGTCAGTGAACTAGATCCCACATGTCACAACTAAAGATCCTGCATTCTACAACTAAAATAAGAGTAGCCAAATAAATATTTTTTTTAAAAGTCCTGAGGTTAGTCAAGTAAATTTAAATTTTTTCCCTAAATAGGAGAATGCTAACTATAGAATGAGCTTCCCTGGTGGTTCAGATGGTAAAGAATCTGCCTGCAATGCAGGAGACCTGGGTTCGATCCCTGGGTAGGGGAGATCCCCTGGAGAAGGAAATGGCTACCCACTCCAGTATTTTTGCCTTGAAAATTCCGTGGACAGAGGAGTCTGGCAGGCTATATATATTTCATGGGGTCGAAAAGAACTGGACACAACTGAGTGACTAACACTATTACTAACTATAGAATGGATAGATATTTATGTATGACTGAGTTCCTTCACTGTTCACCTGAAACTATCACAACATTGTTTGTTAACTGGCCATACTCCAATATAATATTAAAAATTAAAAAAAAAAAAAAAGATCCAAATAGTCCTTTGAATCAAGAGTCCCAACAGGGTCTACCTTGCTGAAAGAAAAGAACTGTCTTTCAGAGAAAGTACGATGAAGACCAATCAGTTTATAATGGACTTTAGGGTCTTTTCAGATGATCCCACAGGTTAAACATCTTTACATAGTCAGATCTGAAAACAGATGAATAATTCATACCTGCCATGGGATATTTCCACACCACTGTTTCCCCTCTGCTTTACTTTTAACACATCGGAAGAACAACCTGATAAAGTATAAAACACAAATAATCAAGTTTGTGAAAATCCATTAAAATAAAAGATGAACTTGTTTCTAATTCAAGAAACCCTTTTATTTGATAACAGCTTTGAAAGGTCACTTGAAACCAATTACTTTTACATGTACTCCATTTAAAAATTTTAATTTAAAAATTTTTTACCTCATAGGATATTTACAAGACCTGAGAAGTGAAAGAGTACAGATGTCATAGTAACCAAAGGGTATTCATAGATTAATTCTTTTAACTCTACAGAATGACTGACATGGGAACACTGATCCACAAGGGCTGCTAAAATCAGAAAAAAGGAGATAACCAGACATCATGTGTCCCTAATGAGAAGCCACAATACTTCCTATAAAGTAAAACAAAAAAATAAGCCAAATCAAAACAAAGATTTCCCGGTTATCCAATGGTTAAGACTGCACCTCCTCTGCAGGGGGCCTGAGCTCCATCCCTGGTCTGGGAACTAAGACCCCACAAAACTTATAGTGGCGTGGCCAAGAAAAAAAAACTAAGACAAAAACGAACCTGAATCTGGTCAAACCCCTGGGTCCAATTAACAATTTACAGGAAATGCAAACAGATGAACACACAAAACTAGACCAGGGGATGTAATCTGCAAACTCTTAACAGTGGGAAGTGCTATAAGACAAACAACTTGATTCCTTCAATAAGTAAATCACAAGGGAGAAGAAAAAGACTGGGGGGACCTAGTTAAGAGATGTAAAAAAAAAAATCAATTAACTGCAATCTGTAGACCTTATTCGAATCTTGACTTAAGCAAACGAGCAAAAACTACCAAAAATAAACTGTTTATAGTATTTAGGAATCTTCTGGAAATCTGTACTCCAATTGGTTAAAAAAAACAGTCCATATTTTTTACAGCTACGCACTGAAATATTTATAGAAGAAATGACATTATGTGGGATTTGTCTCCAAACATGGAGGAGCTGGTGGGTAGGGTGCAAGGATATAGATGCAGCAAGATTCGCCATGAGTGTGACTGTTGAAGCTCACATGCAGTAATTCTATCCTGTCTACTTTTGTATATGTTTCCAATCTTTCATTAAGAAAAAAAAAGACTGACTACAGGCCTATATCCCAGGGCAAGGCAGTCGCTGCTCACACAAACACTACCTATATTCCAGCTATGCAAAAATGGCTGTGCTGTCCCGAGCTCAAACTAAGCTACACACTTCTCCATCCCACTGGACTTTGCACGTGTACCACTCTCCATCCAAAGAATATCCTCCTTACCCCTACTTGCCCACCATTACCCCATCACCAGCTATCAATCCTACAGGTCCCTCCACACCCAGTTCAAGACATACCACCTTTGCATGCTCTCTGCCCTGTTCATGCACTATATTGCTTCTGTATTTTTGTTGTATATAGTTATATTATGCTTATATCTGCCTGTCAGCAACTAGAAGGCGATAACTCTCTCTCTATTCCTAAGCCTCGCTGTTTGTACATAACAGTTAAGTATTGCTGAATTTAACAGAACCAACTGAATTCTTCCTTACCCCAAATAACTCCTCAAAAACATTTAATCAGTTAAATAAGAGCCTTTGACATATGTATTCCATTTAATTGTTTAAATAAGTAAAATGCTCAATCAAAAAGTATAAAATAACAGTGAAAAGCACCTCCTCTCCATCTGTTCAGTTCACACCCCTCCCAAGAAACCATTTCTCTTAGTTTTTGGTTTGCCTTTCCAGAGATAGCTTTAATGAATATTCAGGTCAATGTATTTTCTTTATTTCTTCCTTATTTACTCAAGTGGGTAGCATAGTACGCTGTGCTGTGCTTAGTCGCTCAGTTGTGTCTGACTCTTTGTGACCCCATGTGCTGTAGCCCGCCAGGCTCCTCTGTCCATGGGGATTCTCCAGGCAAGAATACTGGAGTGGGTTGCCATGCCCTCCTCCAGAGGATCTTCCCAACCCAGGGATCAAACCCAGGTCTCCCTCATTGAGGGTGGATTCTTTACTGTTTGAGCCACCAGGGAAGCCCACGAATACTTGAGTGGGTAGCCTATCCCTTCTCCGGGGGATCTTCCAGACCCAGGAATCAAACTGGAGTCTCCTGCATTGCAGGCGGATTCTTTACCAGTTGAGCTACCAGGCAAGCCCAGGTAGCATAGTATGCATACTACTAAATATCTTGCTTTTTTTAAAAACACTTAACAATGTGTCTTGGAGATTTTTCTATAAAAACATATACATAAAGGACTTCCTTATGTGTACATATTTTCTACAATTGCACAGTTTTTTACATAGCTGCAGTTTTCCATTATAAGGATGTTCCATTATTTGTTTAACCAGACCCCTCTGGTTATTTCCAATCCTTTACTATTAAAAGCAATATCACAATGAATAACCTTTTGCATATGTCATTTAACATGTGTTTTAATATATCCATTGGGCAACTCTCTATACTTCATGCTGTATATTAGAGCCTTCTCTGTTTTTCTTCACAATTAGCGTCTAGATTTTATTAGCTCACTTTTTTTCCTTTCTACCTCATTAAGCTCAATTTTATCTGCATCAATTCCTGCTTTCTGTTTTCTTTCTGTTTAATTTCTTGTCCTTTTTCCAGCTTCTTAAATTAGTACTGTGATACACAACACAAGGGCTTCACTGGTGGCTCAGCAGCAAAGACTCCGACTGCCAATGCAGGAGACGTGGGTTCGATCCCTGTGCTGGGAAGATTCCCTGGAGAAGGAAATGGCATCTCACTCTAGTATTCTTGCCTGAGAAATCCCAGGGACAGAGGAGCCTGGGGAGCTACAACCCATGGTTGCAGAGTCAAATACAACTTAGCGACTAAATGACAAATACAACACAAATCACAACAGTCTGAATCCTAACTCAAAATGAATCTTGAGCAGATCACAACCCCTCAATGCCATTACTTCACTTGGATGTAAAAGCAAAGATAACAAGCTCCAAATGGACAAGTGTTCCATAAGAGTGAAAAAGAAGACACGGATTTTCCTAGTGGCACAGATGATAAGAATCCACCTGCCAATGCCAGGACATGGGTTTGATCCCTGGTCTGGGAAGGTTCCACATGGCACAGAGCAATTAGGCCCGTGCACCACAACCACTGAGCCTGCATGCTCTAGGGCCCACAAGCCACAGCTACTGAGCCTGCATCCTGCAACTACTGCAATCTGTGCACCTAGATTCTGTGCTCCACAACAAAAGAAGACCCACAATAAGAAGCCCACACAAGCCTCTAGAGAGTAGCCCCCACTCTCCACAACTAGAGAAAGCCCATGCAGACAACAAAAGGTCCAATGCAACCAAAAAAAATTATTTTTAAAAAATAAAAAAGAAGAAAGGACCAACTCCTTTCATACAAACTCATAATTTTCTCATTCAAGTTCACAATAAAAAACCTGTGTTGGTTTCTTTAATTTTTTCTTATTGCAATAAGAAAATTTAGTTCTGGGCATATAGTTCTAAAAATTTCTGAAATGCCTTGATTGCAAAAAACTCAAAGGCTACTATTAGGGAGTACAACATTCAGAAAACAAAGATCATGGCATCTGGTCCCATCACTTCATGGGAAATAGATGAGGAAACAGTGGAAACAGTGTCAGACTTTATTTTGGGGGCTCCAAAATCACTGCAGATGGTGACTGCAGCCATGAAATTAAAAGACGCTTACTCCTTGGAAGAAAAGCCATGACTAACCTAGATAGCATATTGAAAAGCAGAGACATTACTTTGCCAACAAAGGTCCATCTAGTCAAGGCTATGGTTTTTCCAGTGGTCATGTATGGATGTGAGAGTTGGACTGTGAAGAAAGCTGAGCGCCAAAAAATTGATGCTTTTGAACTGTGGTGTTGGAGAAGCCTCTTAAGAGTCCCGTGGACTGCAAAGAGATCCAACCAGTCCATTCTGAAGGAGATCAGCCCTGGGATTTCTTTGGAGGAAATGATGCTGAAGCTGAAACTCCAGTACTTTGGCCACCTCACGTGAAGAGCTGACTCATTGGAAAAGACTCTGATGCTGGGAGGGATTGGGGGCAGGAGGAGAAGGGGACGACAGAGGATGAGATGGGTGGATGGCATCACGGACTCGATGGACGTGAGTCTGAGTGAACTCCGGGAGTTGGTGATGGACAGGGAGGCCTGGCATGCTGCGCTTCATGGGGTCGCAAAGAGTCAGACACAACTGAGCGACTTAACTGAATTGAACTACTTATGAAAACAAGTCAAGAACAAATTCTTGCTGTTGAAAGTATATCAAGTACCTGAAACCTTAACTGAAAAAATATTTTATAAATAGCATGTATTTTAAAGCCCAAACTTCATAGACTTTCAGGAGAAGGGCAAGATTTGGAGAAAGAGGGAAGTAAACAACACACAATGAGCATCAACTATGTGCTGGGCACACTGCAAAAAATGTTTCTGCTTACATTTTTATTAAAAACAATCTAGAAGAGCTTCTGTTTTTACGATAAAAGTTTGTCATGTTTATTAAATTGTAAATCAATAGAGAAAGCGGTGGAAATAGATTGTCATAGAGAAAGCAAACACTGAGTCCACTATGAAAAAGAGCGTAATTTCTACAGTGTATTCGTTAATTATCTTCCAAGGCATAGGTTATAAACAAGAAAAATGAAGAAACCAGCTAGGAGTCATTCAAGGCCAAGTTCAAGTCTCAATTCCTCCACTTTCTCAGTAACCTTCATCAGCCTTAATCTCTTACCTTTGGTTTTACAGTCAGAGAAACATCTGTTATTCGAACACATACAATTTAGCACTCTAACATGCAGATCAGACTGCTCACCAACCTTCCTGTGTCTAACTCTTAGCCCAATCGTGTCTTAGGGCCCTTAGAAATACGGGTTCACTTCTCCACATGCAGCAATGAAAAAACATAAAGCTGGATTTCTACCTCACCTTTTACATAAAAATTCAAGATGGAACATAAATGAACAGAATAAAACTGTAAATGTTCTAGGAAAAAAAAACGGAGATGAGTATTTTGGCAATCCTAACGTAAAAAGGGAATGACAAAATCCTGCAGCTGAGAGATAAAGGATTTAGTAATTTGACTACATAGAAGTATTAAATGTCCATATAGTAAAAATACCATAGGCAAAATTACAAGACAAAAGACAACCTGGGGAAAGGAATTGCTGTACACATCATAAAAGGCTAATATCCTCTCCATGGGCTTCCCAGGTGTCCCAGTGGGCCTGACAAGGCAGGAGATGCAGGAGATGCTGGTTTGGTCCCTGGGTCAGGAAAATCCCCCGGAGAAGGAAAGAGCAACCCACTCCAGTATTCTTGCCTGGAAAATCCCACGGACAGAAGAGTGTGGGGGCGTTACAGTCCCTGTGGCCACAAACAGTCAGACACAACTGAGTGAGTGAGCACACACACATAATAACATTTCCATACAAGGATTACTCCTGTGGTCCAGCACAGTGCATGATACTCCACACACCTAGTCACAGAACTGGCTTTGTTGAGTGGGATTCTTTATGGGTTGCTGGAGCCCGAGGTCCTTCTGCATGGGTCTGGCTCACGTCCCAGTGCCTCTCTGTCATCAGCCTAGCTAATCAGCATTGGGTTAGATAAGCTGCACGCCAATTTTACCCAGTAATCAACAGACCACAAAAGGGGTGTCCTAGATGTGCGCAGATTCATATGCTATTAAAAATGAAGCATTTTGGGGACCTCTCTGGTGGTACAGTGAATAGGAATCTGCCTACCAATGCAGGGGTCATGGGTTCGATCCCTGGTCTGGGAAAATTCCACATGCCTTGGAGCAACCAAGCAGGTGAGCCACAACTACTGAGCCTATTTGCTACAACTACTGAAGCCCGCATGCCTAGAGCCTTTGCTCGACAACGTGAGAAGTCACTGCAGTGAGAAGCCTGAACCCTGCGACGAAGAGTAGACCCTGCTCTCCACACCAGAGAAAGCCCGTGCACAACAATGAAGACCCAGTGACGCAAAAAAAAAAAACAATCTCCTAAAAAAAAAGTAAACGCATAAAAGTATTTTGACCATCCCAGTACAACCAGTTATTTAAAGAACTAAAACCTGTTTTACCAATCTATAGATGAAGAATATTACCATCTATTTTGATCCTTGAGAATAAAAGCTAAAAGACAGAGAGAGAGGGAAGAGAGGAGAGAACAGAACTCAGGAGCTTGATGACCATATCCCACATCTGTCTATCAACATGTGCCACATCATTCAGGTCAAGGCAGGAGCTCTTCTCTCTGGTTTTACTGAGCAACAATCATAGTTTTCTTTAATGCCCAACAACAGGGTCATGGCTGAAGGGCCAGTCAAATGCTGGTGAGTGGTACCATCTGGTGTTTAGTAAGAGAACTACACAAAAAAGTAGCTTCATGCCAAGGTAAGAAAAATGGGCACCTTAGTGTTACTTTGGTTCACACCTCCCCTTCACTAATCTGGTACAACTGTCTCCTAGCTAGGTTAAGCATTAAACGTAACAGTACTAATCCAAGGATACAAAGTCCTTTAAGTTCTTGAAAAGAAAACCCAAATCTGGGGAAGAAAAGCTTGGGCTCCCTGATGTCTTTCTCCAGAGTGCAGGGATTCTGGCTAAATGCTTTACTGTCTATTAAGGAAGTCATCATCCATAGATACATTAGCTATTTCTTTTTTAAATTTTCAGCCTATACCACCTATCAGGGTATACCTGTTGGATTTTTTGCTGTTTGGTTTTGTTTTTTTTTTTTGCTTTGTTGTTAATTTGTTGTGTGCTGTAGAACTGTATTATATTTGTGCTAAAACAATCTTTTCAAAGCTCTAGTTCAGTTCAGTTCAGTCGCTCAATCATGTCCGACTCTCTGCGACCCCATGAATTGCAGCATGCCAGGCCTCCCTGTTCATCACCATTTCCCAGAGTTGTAAGTTCCTTTTAATAAGTGTTCTAGACTTGAGCTAAAAGAAATGCATTCAAGAATTCTTTTCCTATTTTTTAAATAATGAGCACCTCAGCCTCGTCTACCTTGTGTGAAGAGTAATAGAGACAAGTTTTCAAGATTCTATCCTCAGCCTAGACCTCTCTTTGGAGCTGCCCACTCACTTTTCCAGCCTGCTTCATGTGTATAAGACACATTGAGTCCAAAGCTGTATGTGTTAGCCATCCTTTACTGATGTTAACTTTCCTTCCTTGTTTTGCTTAATGGTAAACTCACCCAACCAGGAAACCATTTCCTGAGCACTGACCATGTGCTAAACACCAAACGAAGTGATCACAGGCATGACTGCACTGACCCTCACAGCCCAGGGAATCCAGTGCTACCGTGACCGCTATCCCAGCTGAGTAAATGGAAGAACTGAAAAGTGAAAGTGAAGTCGCTCAGTAGTGTCCGACTCTTTGCAACCCCATGGACTGTAGCCTACCAGGCTTCTCCATCCATGGGATTCTCCAGGCAAGAATACTGGAGTGGGTTACCATTTCCTTCTCCAGGGGATCTTCCCGACCCAGGGATTGAACCCAGGTCTCCTGCACTGGAGGCAGACACTTTAACCTCTGAGCCACCAGAACATGCTTAACCACCAGGAAACATGTTGTATCAATTCTCTTTCAGCAAGTGTTCTCCAGTCTGTGTGTGTGTCAGTCCCTGAGTCATGTCTGAGTCTTCTCCACCCCATGGACTGTAGCCTGCCAGACTCCTCAGTTCAGTTGCTCAGTCATGTCTGACTCTTTGCGACCCCATGAATCGCAGCATGCCAGGCCTCCCTGTCCATCACCATCTCCCAAATACTGAAGTGGGTAGCCATTCACTTCTCCAGATCTTCCTAATCGAGGGATCAAACCCAGTCTCTGGCACTGCAGGCAGATTCTTTACTGTCTGATCCACTGGTCTAAGCACACCCAACTCTACTGCCAGGGCTTCAATCCAAATTCATCTTTCACTTAGAGAAAGTGGGTGTGCCTGGAGTTGGTTAGATCTAGGCTCAAATCCCAGGGGCTTCCCTGGTGGCTCAGTGGCAAAGAATCTGCCTGCCAGTGCAGGAGACATAGGTTCAATCCCTGGGTTGGGAAGGTCCCCTGGAAAAGGAACTAGAAACCCACTCCAGTGTTCCTGCCTGGGAATCCCCATAGACAGGGAAGCCTGGTGGGCTACATTCCATAGGATCACAAAACAATCAGACACAACTTAGTGCCTAAATAACAACAACAACAAGGCTCAAATCCCAGCCATGCCACATTATAATGCTGGGACCTCAAATTCCTTTTCTAACCTCTCTAAATGTTTTCTCATCTGTCTATAAAACAGGGACACTGAAACCTATCACAGTAGATTCTATGGAGAGGTCATGAACATGCCATGTAGTAGGCACTCTACAGCCCCAAATAGTTCAGTGGGCCCCTTGCCTCCACTGCCATCACTTCCTAATCTAACTTCCATAGTTCCTTTTTTGATGCAAACTGAATAAAAAATTCCTCAGTGTCTTCCTACCACATAGAACAGTATTTCTGTATGATCCAGGGCCCCCAGTAGTAGGTAAAGGAGATTGTTTTAAATTCAGGCACTAAAGGCTTCCTGACCCTACTGTACTAGCAGGAAACAATAGAAAAGTGAAATTTTTAAAAATTCCACTTATAAAGATTTCTCTGGTGGTACAGTGGATAAGAATCCACCTGCCAATGTCCCCCCCAGGGGACACAGCTTGGATCCCTGGTCCAGGAAGATCGCACATGTGTGGAGCAACAAAGCTGGTGAGCCACAACTACTGGGCTGGTGCTCTGGAGCCCACAGGCTGCAACTACTTAGCCCACATGCTACAACTACTAAAGCCTGAGAGCCTAGAGCCTGTGCTCCGCAACAACTGAAGCTGCAGCAATGAGAAGCCTGGCACTGCAACCAAGAGTGGCCCTCACTCACCAAAACTAGAGAAAGCCTGCGCATAGCAACAAAGACCCAGCACAGCCAAAAATTAGTAAATAAATGATTTTTTAAAAATTCCATTCATAATAAGAGTGTCAAGAAACATAAACACTGAGGACTAAATTTAACCAAAAGGGTATATAGCACTCTATAATCAGAACTATTCCACAATGCTAAAAGAAATTTTAAATGTCATAAGTAAATATACCATGCTCATGGCCTGGAAGATCAAGATTAATATCAGTTCTCCCTACACTGATCTATACAGATTCAATAGAATCCCAACTGAGTTTTCTGAGGAAACTGTAAAAGGTGATTCTACATTTTATATGGAAATGTAAAGGACCCAGAATAGTAAATCTTGAAGAGGAAAGTTGGAAGCCTCACAGGATCTTATCTGATCATGCCAGGATAGGCGAAAAGATCAATGGAAGAGATTAGCGAGTCCAGAAATAGATCCACACATGGTGGTCAACCAATTTTTCACAAAGGTGCCAAGTGTTTCCATGGGAAACATTCAAAAACTGGTGCTGAAACAATTGGATGGCATTCATTCGATACTACATGAAAAAATAAACAAACTTCTATCTCATAAGGTATGTCAAATTAATCGAAGTAGGGCACAGAGAGAGAGTGAAAGAAAAGCCTGGCGTGCTGCAGTCCATGGGCCTGCAGAGCTGGACAAGACTGAGCAACTGAACAACAACAAAAGGTGTAGACTAAACCAAAAAGTCATTAAAAAAATAAAGAAAACAACTATAAAACTTCTGAAAGAAACCACTGAAGAACTTTATGATCTTGAGATAGGCAAAGATTTCCCACAGAAGACAAAAAGCACAAATCATAAAAAAAATGATAAGATTGGATTTCATAAAATGAAAAGTTTCTACTCTTCAACAGACAGTCAAGAAATTCAAAGCCACAGACTGGGAGGAAATATACACAATATATATATCTGCCAAAGGACCTGTGCAGAGAATACATAGGAACTCTTCCAACTCAATAACAAATACAATTTTAAAGATAGAAAAAATCCCGCAAAGTTACACTGTATGATTCCATGTATGTAACACTTTGAAATGACAACATTTTAGAGCTGGAGATCAGGTTCATGGTTGCCAGGAACATGGTTGTACAGAGGGAAATAAGAGGAAGGTGGGTATAGTTACAACAGGGCAACAAGAAGGATCCTCTGGTAAAGGAACTGCTCAGTATCTTGACTGTTGCGGTAAATACACAAAAGGTGGCTCAGTTGGTAAAGAATCTGCCTGCAATGCAGATCTAGGTCCAATCCCTGGGGTGGGAAGATCCTTAGAGAAGGGAATGGCAACCCACTCCAGTATTCTTCCCTGGAGACTCCCAGACAGAGGAACTTGGCAGGTTACAGTCCATGAGGTCACAAAGTGTCAGAGATGATGGAGCAACTAAGCATGCATGCATGCGCATATGATAAAGTTGCACAGAACTGAATGAGCACCGAAGAAGTGATGCTTTTGAACTGTGGTGTTGGAGAAGACTCTTGAGAGTTCCTTGGACTGCAAGGAGATCCAACCAGTCCATTCTGAAGGAGATCAGCCCTGGGATTTCTTTGGAAGGAATGATGCTAAAGCTGAAACTCTGTACTTTGGCCCCCTCATGAGAAGAGTTGACTCATTGGAAAAGACTCTGATGCTGGGAGGGATTGGGGCAGGAGAAGGGGACGACTGAGGATGAGATGGCTGGATGGCATCACTGACTCGATGGACATGAGTCTGACAGAACTCTGGGAGTTGGTGATGGACAGGAAGGCCTGGCGTGCTGCGATTCATGGGGTCGCAAAGAGTCAGATTCGACTGAGCAACTGAACTGAACTGAAATGTATATCTACCATTAGGTAAAGTCTGCAGAGGATCTCCTTGTACTATTTCCTAAGCTGCCTCAGTTCAGTTCAGTTGCTCAGTCATGTCCGACTCTTTGCGATCCCATGAATCACAGCACACCAGGCCTCCCTGTTCATCACCATCTCTTGGAGGTCACTCAGACTCACGTCCATCGAGTTCGTGATGCCATCCAGCCATCTCATCCTTGGTCGTCCCCTTCTCCTCCCGCCCCCAATCCCTCCCAACATCAGAGTCTTTTCCCAATGAGTCAACTCTTAGCATGAGGTGGCCAAAGTACTGGAGTTTCAGCTTTAGCATCATTCCTTCCAAAGAAATCCCAGGGTTGATCTCCTTCAGAATGGACTGGTTGGATCTCCCTGCAGTCCAAGGGACTCTCAAGAGTCTTCTCCAACACCACACTTCAAAAGCATCAATTCTTCAGCGCTCAGCCTTCTTCACAGTCCAACTCTCACATCCATACATGACCACTGGAAAAACCACAGCCCTGACTAGACGGACCTTAGTCGGCAAAGTAATGTCTCTGCTTTTGAATATGCTGTCTAGGTTGGTCATAACTTTTCTTCCAAGGAGTAAGCGTCTTTTAATTTAAGCTGCCTATGAATCTATAATTATCTCAACAAAAATTTCAATTAAAAAAATGGGCAAAATTTTAAACAGATACTTCGTCAAAGAAGATATACAGAAATAGTAAAAAACTACATGACACAAAATGGCTTTCATAAATGGTATTCAAAATGGTATTCTGGGCAATAATAAAGAATGAACTACTGATAGATACAACTACATGGACAAATCTCTATAGACACTGTTACATAAAAGAAGCCAGATACAAAAGAATACATGCAGTATGAATGAAAACAGTGATCAGCTATGATAGATGCGGGATTATCTAGATGGGATCCAATGGCACTTAATGGGGTAATGGAAATACATATTCTATATTTTGACTGGGATCTTGGTTTTAAGGATGGATATATACCTTTCTTAAAACTCAATCAGAAAACAAACAAAACTCAACTACTTGAACACTTAAGAACTGTGCATCTTACTGCATGCATAACTCAGTAAAGAAATATAGTAGTACAGGCAGTTTTCAGTTATATAAAATTGTGAAGATGGTACTTGAGTGCCTATATTCAGTGGGGGAGGAATCAATCTAGAATATATAAATTTCAAACTGTCATATAAAGACCATTACATATAAATGTCATATAAAGACCACTACATATGGCCCCTGCCTTTCTGGCCAGTCTTATCTTCTGAATTCTCCACTTAAATATATACTAAACGACCACTGAACAGAGTTTCCCTGATGGCTCAGTGGTAAAGAATCTGCCTGCCACTGCCAGGGACATGGGTTTGATCCCTGGGTCAAGAAGATCCGCTGGAGAAGGAAATAGCAACCCACTCCAGTATTCTTGCCTGGGAAATCCCATGGACAGAGGAGCCTGGCGGGCAACAGTCCATGAGGGTCGAAAAAGAGTTGGACATGACTTAGTGATTAAACAACAAACAAAAAACCATTGAACCAAATGTTTGCAATTACTTCATGCTCTGTATACTAATGCAGGATACTGACCAGTCTGTTATATACGACCTCTTTTCTGCCCCTAGGGAATTCCTACTTACTTTTCAATCCTCATGACAAATATCATCTGCCACCTATATAGATTTCCCTGCCCTTCTTCTGAGTTCCCATAGAAAAGGAAACTAGTTATTGATGCTTAACATACATTAGACATTTTTACACATTACCTAGAGGCTCATACGGTAAAGATTCTGCCTGGAATGCGGGAGACCCAGGTTCAGTCCCTGGGTGGGGAAAATCCCCTGGAGAAGTGAATGGAAACCCACTCCAGTATTCTTGCCTGGAGAATCCCATAGACAGAGGAGCCTGGTGGGCTACAGTCCAGGGGGTCGCAAAGAGTCGGTACAGGACTGAGCAACTTTCACTTTCGTTCTACTACCAGAACGAGAAAGTTGACAAGCAAGTGCAATTAATGACTGTTGGTGAGCTGATGTTATTGGCTACTTGAAAGCTGGAGAGGGAGGGAGGTGAAGCAGTTTATCCAGAAATTAACCAGAGGTCAGGCTTCTCACATCAACAAGTAGCTCAGAAGTTAGGAAGTGACAGTCCAGAAGATAATCTATACATACAGAAACACCATTTGTTTTTTACTGACTTTTAAAGACTAGTCAATCCTAGGAAAACACCTGACCATAATCCTTTCAGGCAAAGGAAAACAAAAACATACACACTTAGCTGTTCCTTTTGGACACTTACCTGTATTCTTTCTTGCCCTGTGATAGAGATAGACCCTGAAGCTCTACTACAAAGTCCTCATGCAATAAACAGTGAGAAACAGGAATGCTAGAAGGGGAAAAAAAAAATGGAAATTTGCGTTTTAGGAGGCATAGAGGTCAATAACCTAAAATGAAATCTAAAATATGTGTTTTAAACATAAGGGCCCATGTATAATCTCTACTGGGTTTGTAAATCCCACATACTTTCTTGTCCATGTGCATTCCTCTAGGGAAAGGGCCCATCTTTTCATCTTTTCTCATGCCCCCAAATAAAGTTTGACAATAAACACACCTATCTTTTTCCTGAGGGTTCAAGTTTAAAATGATATTGTGCTGCTGCTGCTGCTGCGTCACTTCAGTCGTGTTCGACTCTGTGCAACCCCATAGACGGCAGCCCACCAGGCTCCCCGTCCCTGGGATTCTCCAGGCAAGAGTACTGGAGGGGGGTGCCATTGCCTTCTCCAAGCTATGTACCACTATACTGTGATTCCTCCAAGCTGTGAATTTTTCCCAGGTTCTCCTATCATCCTTTTCCCTCTAATAACCTGTTAGCTGTCACTCAACAAGGGGACTCTGGCAACATATTCTACTAATTACACTTCATGCTTGATTGGCCTAAGTTTAACTTCTCCCTTCCAACTTCTTAGTAGGAAAGAATATATTTGAGAGTGAAAATCTAAAGTACTCTCATATGACCTGTGGCATTTTCCTTCTTTTTGCTTATAATCTGGTTACCAGACATATTCTAAATGGGTCAAATTATCAAATAACCATCTTTGAGTCAAATATTATTATACTAGTTTGTATAGCAATATGTTCTTATAAATGGTACTTTACATAAGGGCATTTTCCTTTTCATTTAAAACCAAATCTTATGCTTCCCATTAATATTTAATTTCTACAAATCTGAATGTGCTTTCATGTCTCATGCAACTTGAGCTAGGTATTGAACCTAAGAAGCTCCATATACATATTAGAAATGAAACCGTAAACCCTGACATAATGATGTTTATAGCTTGAGTAATTTGTTTGGTCCCTTCTATCTTAAGATTTAACACTAATTTAAATAAAGTCATTTTGTATTTAATTTAAATGGATCCCAGTAATTTCTTTCAAATGAAAAAACAACTCATTAGAAGGCTACGAAAATAGTTCCTCTAAAAAATTTAAATATTTCCTCTAAAAAATTTATTTTCTAAATCTGAAAAAAGGTAAAAATCTTCCGCTTAAGTTTCAAAGTGTAACAAAAACACAAGTCATCTAAATCATGCAGGGAAAACATGAGAAGCTAATATATGTGTTGGAAAAAAAATATTTTCTATTGATATCCATAGTGTCTTACACATGTAGAAAATGCCTTTTCTAAACCAAGTTCAGTAGAAAGCAGGAAAAAAATGCACAATTTTGTGATAGTCTAAAATTTCACATAGAAACTGTGGACACCAGGTACTATGAAATACTAACAACACTTATGAAAACAGTATTTTCTCACTTCAGAGAATATGCTTATTATTTCTCGGTCTCGGCTTTTAATTTTGTAAAAACTAGAGTGCTGAATCAGATTGCTCATGTCTTTTCAGCTTTAATCCCTAATTTGTTTTTTTCCAGTATCGAACTCACCACTTAAATGCAGAGAATCCTGTTTTTAAAGGGTCCCATTAATCTGACTACCAGGGTGTTTTAACCTCATTTGGAAACCAATTCGGCCTAGTTCAGTTCAGTTCAGTCGCTCAGTCGTGTCCGACTCTTTGCGACCCCATGAATCGCAGCACGCCAGGCCTCCCTATCCATCACAATTCGGCCTAAGACTAGTGTAAAGCTGGAGCCAATTATTTTCTGCTATGTCTGCACGTTCTCAATTATAAACGGGGTGGGAGTAATGTCCCAACAGGAAAAGGGACGGTCAAGGCCAGGCCAGTGAACCCAGAACTGAAAAGGTCCAGAAGGATCCAGATGAAGCCAATCTTCCAGATTATAAATGAGAGCCCTGGCGGCCCAGAGAGGGAAAGTAAACAGTTATGGGTCACATAACAAGCAGTAGCGGAGCGTGTCCCTAACATGCCGGGGATTACCAACTACTTCAAGGGCCCTGGCTCTGCAGACCAGGAGTCCCAGCTCTCCTAAAAAAGCCAATCTTCCAGATTATAAATGAGAGCCCTGGCGGCCCAGAGAGGGAAAGTAAACAGTTATGGGTCACATAACAAGCAGTAGCGGAGCGTGTCCCTAACATGCCGGGGATTACCAACTACTTCAAGGGCCCTGGCTCTGCAGACCAGGAGTCCCAGCTCTCCTAAACCTTTTGGGCAGCGGGGAGCCGGCGACTCCTCCTGAGTGGCCACGCGCAGACCCAGGGAATTGTGCCTAGCTCGGAGACCTACTCGGTGGCCCGCACAAAGTTGCATGTGTCCGCCCGGCACACGTAGAAGCTCTTTCCTTTATTCGGGCCTTCTCGGACGCCGGTCTTCAGAAGACATAAAGTCCCTAAGGAGAGAAGATCGACAACGGTTACATCACGCTAGGCTGGCAGACCCCTTGGACCCTTGGACCCTGACCTCCTACCATGCTCCGGACACCTAACTACTTCCATCGCGCTCCAGCTTTCCTCTTCTCCGAAGCCACCGCCTCTCCCAACGCCTGCTTCCGCCTTTTTCTCCGCCCTCCTCATTCAGAAACCTATCGTCACCCACCTCCTCCACTCTTAATCCCCCATAATTCACCGCCGCGGCTTTAGCCACACCCACCCTAACTACTATCAGCCAATCAGACGGGAAATGTGCTCACCTCCAACCAAACACTGCCGCCCTGAGATTCGCGGCGCGCCGAAATCAAAAATGGGGCGGGGGAAACCTGGTCTTTGGCCGGTCGGAGGGGCGTGGCTGAAGCTGGAGTGAGTTTTGGAGGCTGGCGGGGCTTTCCGGCGGAGAAGGCAATGGCACCCCACTCTAGTACTCTTGCCTGGAAAATCCCATGGGCGGAGGAGCCTGGTAGGCTGCAGTCCAAGGGGTCGCTACGAGTTGGACACGACTGAGCGACTTAACTTTCACTTTTCACTTTCATGCAATGGAGAAGGAAATGGCAACCCACTCCAGTGTTCTTGCCTGGAGAATCCCAGGGACTGGGGAGCCTGGTGGGCTGCCGTCTCTGGGGTCGCTCAGAGTCGGACACGACTGAAGCGACTCAGCAGCAGCAGTAGCAGCAGGGGCTTTCCGGAGGAGGGAAGTTTTGCGAGGAAGGAACTGGTCGACTCGACCTTGCACGCATTTAAGACCTAGAGGCATCCCTAGAGGAAGCAGGCATTACAGACTGCAGAGAGGAGCTCTACAAAGAAGACTCTCTTCTTCCCGAGGCCGAGAGCGCCTAGAGCTTCGCGGTCTTCGGGATGCCAGGCGGGTCCTAGCGCTGGTGGGCGCTCCGCCTCCGCGCTCGAACACTAGGGAGGGGAGTCCCAGAGAAGCCGCCGCCTCAGGAAGAGGCGCTGGATTTGCATGTGGAGGCGAAGCGGGGTGCTAGTGCGACCCATTGGGGCGTCCTTTATAGCTAAGCGGTGAACTGACATGTCTGTTGTAGAGCAGGCCTAAAGACTTCTCTAGAACCCACAACACAGTCCTTACCCATACACGTCTGTCTTGACAACCTGGTGGGATGTGCAGCACTTTAAGAACCCCGAGATTCAAAAGTTTGAGTGAGCCCCCCCCAGATTAGAGAATTAGTGAGTGGGCAGTTGGCCGACGGTGCTCAGAAAACTGCCTCCTGTGTGTACCGTGTGTTCTCTAGGCACTCAGTGTAGGAGACCTGAGTTAGAAATGTCAAAGTGGAAACAACGGGAGGAATAGATCGCCTTTGGTGAAAGGGAGTTTTGTACTGTACATTTTGTATTGTCAGACTTTTTCTATTAGTATGTGTTTGTAATATTAAAAATCGAGGATGTAATTAAAAGAAAGGGGACTATTTGAAATCGAAATCAGATCTCTTAGTCAACAAAAAGGGAGGAATAGGAATCAGACATGGCAAGAGAGACTGCTTAATCTTACAACTATTGAGGACCATATGTACAGACATATGGTGTGGCGTGTGTAACTGTATTTACAGAGACAGTAGGACAGGAAAATCTGCAAGTTCTAGGAAATCTGAGCTATATGGTGAATGTAAATGTCGTAGGGAGCCAGAGGACGGGAGACAAACAATTCTTCTTGTTTATTAAGAATTAAACAAGTTCTTAATAAATAGCTTTTTGTATACCCAATGTGGACTAGGTGCTTAGGAAATATACAATCCATTTACTCACATACAAAGTTTAAGACGGCTATTCTAACCACAAAGAACTTGCTCAGTATTTGGAGGAGACTGATCTAGCACATACTGAACACTTAAATAACAATGTAATAGCATTTGAATGGCATGATGAGTGGACATCCCAGTAAACTCTTAGGATTAAAGATGTGTCTGGAAGCAAAGTAGAGTAAGTTTATACATAATTATCCCTTCTGAAACACCTATAGATAAATGTAGAAATAGGAAAGGAGTAAAAAAAACAAATAGAGACAGTTTCATTATACCCAGATTGTAATTCTTGCATTGGGAGATTTCTATTCATATATTTAATAAATGCTATATTAGAACACATAGACCATGAATATTGGATTTGCAGGACAAGGGGCATGATACTTTAATTATTTCTTTAAAAATGCCTTTTTGAAACAAGACAAAATTAGGGCCTCTTAAATGTCCCATTAATTTATGGACCCTTATTTTGAGTAAAGTTGAGACTTTGAGTTTGTTTTGCTTTGAAACTTGATGTATTCAAAAATGAATGCGTAGGCTAGGTCCTAAAGCTCAGTGGTTTAAATCCACAGGTTAATGAGCTAATAAATTATTTGTGCATGGAGGTGGTCAGACATAAAGTATGTGATGGAATTATTCTAAAACTCGGTTGTGGTAATGGCTACACAACTGTATACATTTCCTAGGACTTGGGGAACTATACAGTTTAAATAGGTGAATTCTATTGTGTCTATTCTTTAGTAAAGCTGTTAAAAACAGTGTGTAGGCAATACCAAAACATCTGCAAGGAAAAGAAAATCTCGGCTCAATCACCTAAATGTTTCAGCATCCTAAGGGCTCTTTAGTTTTAGATGGTATTAATCCTTAAGCAGACTGGTTCTCTGACCTGTGGAATAAAATCCGGAGTGGTACAAACACACCTTTTAATTCTTGGGAAATAAAGCCGTTGTATATTATCTAGTCAGCATTGTGCTTGGTGGCATATATTAAACATGAAAGGCATCTATAAGATACTGGTGGTGAGGGTATCAGCTGGAAGTCACCCCTTGACTTTCTTGTCACTGTCTGGTTTTTCAGTCACTAAGTCATGTGCGACTCTTTGTGACCCTATGAACTGCAGCACACCACACTCCCCTGTCCTTCACTCTCTCCTGTCTGTTGAGTGAGTGATGGAAATAATCAGCAATTTTAAGTTTTAAGTTATTTGTAAAATTCACGTTCTATGAGGATGAGATGGCTGGATAGCATCACTGACTCGATGGATGTGAGTCTGAGTGAACTCCAAGAGATGGTAATGAACAGGGAGGCCTGGCGTGCTGCGATTCATGGGGTCGCAAAGAGTCAGACACGACTGAGCGACTAAACCGAACTGATGCAACTGATGCCTCCCAAAATCTTGGCTTTCTCTGCCCACCGAAGCCAAATAAAAAGTATGGAAAGAGACTTTGGAGGAAATAGAAAGGTGGCTTTAATCCTTGGCATGTGGAGGGGAGACAAAGCATTCTCAAGCCCCCACTCCAATGAGGAATCTGACGGATTATATGGATGAAGGCTCGCAATCAGAGGTTGGTGACGACCAAAGCTGTTCAAAGGTGTAAGAATCTTTCATTCTTCCTTTTGCATTATTTCAAAAAAATGGTCACAGGCTGGCGTCAGGTAGCCCGGTAATTGGGTCCATTGTCTTCTGTGTATTGTACTGTGGCCTTCTTTCTATTAATGTAATGCAAAAAGAGAAAAACTACAAGGGATGGTCTCCAAGAGAGTGCTATAAAGGTGAGCACCAGATATAGGATGTAATTAGCATAGAGTTAAAAGAAGTAGGTGCAGAATGTAGCTCATCCAGCGCTAGAGGGCAGAAAAGCAAACTTAAGTTATAGACAATAATTAGGAATGGTTACAGTGAAAACTAGGAATGATCAAGCCTGCTCACTGTTCTATCTTCTTTGTTCTCAGGAAAGAATAGAAAAACTCATTCCTCTTTTTTACCTTTTCACTGTTGTAAACATTAAGTTGTCCAAATATACCTCTCCAATTAGCTGATAATTTAAGTTTATTTCGATTTTATATCCCTCTGGGTTTTTGCTCATTGCTTTGGCGTGGGGTAGGAGGGGTAACTAATTTTAAAGAGTAGGTAAAGGATTTTTTGTCCCTATGAGGCATATTTACTATAGGGAAACATCACTGTAGCCTACTTCTGCAGTATATTTTGAGGTATGTGCTTTTTCTAAAAAAAAAAAAAAATTTATTTACTTATTTTTGGCTGTGCTAGGTCTTTGTTGCTTCATGTGGGCTTTCTCTAGTTGCAGCAAGCAGGGGCTACTCTCGAGTTGCAGTGCGCAGGCTTCCCATTGCAGTGGCTTCTCATGTTTTGGAGCACAGGCTCAGTAGCGGTGGTTCCTGAGCTCTAAGGCATAGATAGGGTCAGTAGCTGTGACGCATGGGTTTAGTTGCTCCGTGCATGAGGGACCTTCTGAGAGCAAGCGTAGAACCTGTGTCCCCTGCATTGCAAGATGAATTCTTAACCATTGAACCACCAGGAAAGCCCTGAGATAAGTGCTTTTACAGACAGCACTTATAAGTGATTTTAATTCACACAGCTACCCTGGGAGCAGGGATTCCTTTATCCCCACTTTAAAGAATGGAACACGAAAGTTTAGAGAGCTATTAGCCACTTTTTTACAGAGCCCCACTTGAACTTTGGAACGAAAAGATTAATCATTTCCTGGCTCAAAGTCACAAAGCTGACATCAGACAGATCAGGAACTGGAAGTCACTTTGGAGGGACTCCTATCCCAGTTCTTGCCACCACAGTATTTTTAGGAAGCATAAATTGTTCACTGATGCATTCAGACATTTAACCTGTGCATAGCCAAGCATTCAGATACTGTGTTATACAGATGCAGCTCAACAAACCCAAGGAAACGAAACAAACCAAGTCCTGCTGTTTTATAAATGATCACTAGGTAGCAGCATATTAACATAAAAACCGAACACAAGGTCCACTTCTGTTTTCACGCTCTTTTGTGATAAGCAATGGTAATTCAGTTTCATTTTATTTTGTGCCTTTCAAATATATGACCATTTTAAACTTTACCATTGATAAAAGCATAGTCAAGATGAGAATATAGTAAGGACAAATTTGGTTATTTGGAAAAGGGAAGAGATTTTACAAATTCTTTTGTTGTGCAATATTTTCTATTAGGTTCCAAATATCACTGGTGTTAAATTATTATCCCCAAAATGGTTCAAACCTGGCACCCCTTCTCTATTTTTGTTTTTCATTAAGTATACTAGTCAGTACTTTTTAAAGTAAATTTATAAAATTGTGCAACAATCATCACAATCTAGTTTTAGTACACGTCCATCATCCCCAAAACTTCCCTCAAACCTGTGTATACTCAACTGACACAACACCCTTGTTCTCAATGAATTGAAGGTTTTTGCTTCATCTTGAGAAAGAATTCAGAGAGGTAGCAGGGAGATTAAGAATGTAAAGTGAGAATTTATTTAAGCTAGAATATGCTTTCAGACATTTCATGGCAAATAGATGGGGAAACAGTGGCTGACTTTATTTTTCTGGGCTCCAAAATCATTGCAGATGATGACTGCAGGCATGAAATTAAAAGATGCTTACTCCTTGGAAGGAAAGTTATGACTAACCTAGATAGCATATTGAAAAGCAGAGATATTACCTTGTCAACAAAGGTCCATCTAGTCAAGGTTATGGTTTTTCCAGTAGTCACGTATGGATGTGAGAGTTGGACTGTGAAGAAAGCTGAGCACAGAAGAATTGATGCTTTTGAACTGTGATGTTGGAGAAGACTCTTGAGAGTCCCTTGGACTGCAAGGAGATCCAACCAGTCCATTCTAAAGAAGAACAGTCCTGGGTGTTCATTGGAAGGACTGATGTTGAAGCTGAAACTCCAATACTTGGCCACCTGATGCGAAGAACTGACTCATTGGAAAAGACCCTGATGCTGGGAAAGATTGAGGGCAGGAGGAGAAGGGGGCGACAGAGAATGAAATGATTGGATGCATCACCGACTCAATGGACATGAGTTTGGGTAAACTCTGGGAGTTGGTGATGGACAGGGAGGCCTGGCGTGCTGCAGTCCATGGGGTCGCAAATAGTCGGACACGACTGAGCGACTGAACTGAACTGAACTGATGCTCTCAGACGGAAAGGAGGCAGACAGGTGAGGCGTTGCTGTCCTGGGTTTCTGTGGCAAGCCAGTTTTGAGGGGCATACAAATGAAGGGATGAGATATTTCACTGGAGAAGGAGGAGTTTGGGGATCACACTGTCATATTCCCTGATTTTCATCCCAGCTCCATCTTCCCAAAGGGAGGAGGGATTTTTATCTTTTATAGAAGCGTTGGGCTTCCCTGGTGGCTCAGTGGTGAAGAATCCACCTGGCAGGGCAGGAGACACAGGTTAGATCTCTGGTCTGGGAAGATCGCACATGCCACAAGCCATGCGCCACAATTACTGAAGCCCACGTACCCTAGAGCACGACAAGAGGAGGCGCCACCGTGAGAAGCCTACCACAACTAGAGGGTAGCCCCTGCTTGCTGCAGCTAGAGAAAAGCCTGCACGGCAACAAAGACCCCGCACAGCCAAAAATATATAAACACATACAATAAAATAAAAAAAGAAGAAGCACCACAGTGTCAGTGCATGATGGGTACTTCTTATCTGCAAGGCTAATTTTATTGTAATGAGATCATAATGAGCAACAGGTTACATTCCTATGCAGGAGATTGCCACCTTCCCTCACCTTTCTTTGTATGCTTCCATGGCACTTAACATCCAACATCCTGTGTATTTTCCTGTCTGTCTGGAGGTTTCTGCTTTTCTTTGTCTGCCCCTGGACCCCTGCTGTTTCCTGCCACCCAGCCCCTTCCCCCAGTTCTCTGCTCATACCTAGCTACCTGCCTGCTATAAGAACCCCAACACCAAGGCCGCCACTGATCTGTTTTCTGTGTTTATAAATACGCCTTTGGGGAACATCTCTTATAAATAGAGTTTACAGTATGTAGTCTCTTGCCTCTGTTTTCTCTCATTTAGCACAATGTTTTGGAAGCTCATCCATGTTGTAATGCACATCAGTGTTGCACTCTTTTTATGGCTAAATAGTATTCCATTATATTCATCACCAGTTGACAGATCTTTGGATTGTTTTCCCTTTGGATTTATTAGGAATAATGTTGTCATGAACATTAACAAGTCTTTATGTGGGCATTTGTTTTCATTCCTCTTCTGTAGATATCTTTGAGAGGAGTTGCTGGTCAGGTGGTAACTTTATGTGTAACTTTTTAAGAAATTACCAAGCTGTTTTCCAAGTGGTGGTACCATTTTATAATCCCAGGAGCAACATATAAAGGTTCCAAGTTCTCCACATCCTTACCAACACTTGTTATTTTCTTTCTTTTTTATTATAGTCATTTCAGCAGCTGTGAAGGGGTATCTTATGTCAGCCTTATTCCTAATGACTATTGAGGTTGAGCTCCTTTTCATATGTTTATTAGCCATCATCTTCCTCTTTTATGATGGTCTTGAAAGGCTTTTTCCTTTAAAGGTTTGTATGAAACAAACCAAAAAGCAAAAATGACATTTGCTGTTGTTATTGATCAGTCACTCAGTCATGTCTGACTCTTTGCAACCCTGTGGACTACATACAGCACGCCAGGCTTTCCTGTCCTTCATCATCTCCTTGAGTTTGCTCAAACTCATGTCCATTGAATCCTTGATGCCATCCAACCATCTCATCCTCTGTCATTCCCTTCTCCTCCTGCCTTCAATCTTTTCCAGCATCAGTGTCTTTTCCAATGAGCCAGCTCTTCGCATCAGGTGGCCAAAGTATTGGAGTTTCAGCACCAGTAATGAGATCATAATGAGCAACAGGTTACATTCCTATGCAGGAGATTGCCACCTGCCCTCACCTTTCTTTGTATGCTTCCATGGCACTTAACATCCAACATCCTGTGTATTTTCCTGTCTGTCTGGAGGTTTCTGCTTTTCTTTGTCTGCCCCTGGACCCCTGCTGTTTCCTGCCACCCAGCCCCTTCCCCCAGTTCTCTGCTCATACCTAGCTACCTGCCTGCTATAAGAACCCCAACACCAAGGCCGCCACTGATCTGTTTTCTGTGTTTATAAATACGCCTTTGGGGAACATCTCTTATAAATAGAGTTTACAGTATGTAGTCTCTTGCCTCTGTTTTCTCTCATTTAGCACAATGTTTTGGAAGCTCATCCATGTTGTAATGCACATCAGTGTTGCACTCTTTTTATGGCTAAATAGTATTCCATTATATTCATCACCAGTTGACAGATCTTTGGATTGTTTTCCCTTTGGATTTATTAGGAATAATGTTGTCATGAACATTAACAAGTCTTTATGTGGGCATTTGTTTTCATTCCTCTTCTGTAGATATCTTTGAGAGGAGTTGCTGGTCAGGTGGTAACTTTATGTGTAACTTTTTAAGAAATTACCAAGCTGTTTTCCAAGTGGTGGTACCATTTTATAATCCCAGGAGCAACATATAAAGGTTCCAAGTTCTCCACATCCTTACCAACACTTGTTATTTTCTTTCTTTTTTATTATAGTCATTTCAGCAGCTGTGAAGGGGTATCTTATGTCAGCCTTATTCCTAATGACTATTGAGGTTGAGCTCCTTTTCATATGTTTATTAGCCATCATCTTCCTCTTTTATGATGGTCTTGAAAGGCTTTTTCCTTTAAAGGTTTGTATGAAACAAACCAAAAAGCAAAAATGACATTTGCTGTTGTTATTGATCAGTCACTCAGTCATGTCTGACTCTTTGCAACCCTGTGGACTACATACAGCACGCCAGGCTTTCCTGTCCTTCATCATCTCCTTGAGTTTGCTCAAACTCATGTCCATTGAATCCTTGATGCCATCCAACCATCTCATCCTCTGTCATTCCCTTCTCCTCCTGCCTTCAATCTTTTCCAGCATCAGTGTCTTTTCCAATGAGCCAGCTCTTCGCATCAGGTGGCCAAAGTATTGGAGTTTCAGCACCAGCATCAGTCCTTCCAATGAATATTCAAGACTGATTTCCTTTAAGATTAAATGGTTTGATCTCCTTGCAGTCCAAGGAACTCTCAAGAGTCTTCTCCAACACCACAGTTCAAAAGCATCGAGTCTTCAGCGCTCAGTCTTCTTTATGGTCCAACTCTCACATGCATACATGACTACTGGAAAAACCATAGCTTTGACTCTACGAACCTTTGTTGGCAAAGTGATATCTCTGCTTTTTAATATGCTGTTTAGGTTTGTCATAGCTTTTCTCCCCAGGGACAAACGTCCTCTAATTTCATGGCTGCAGTCACCATCTGCAGTGTTTTGGAGCCCAAGAAAATAAAGTCTGTCACTGTTTCCATTTTTCCCCGTCTATTGCCACGAAGTGATGGGACCAGATGCCATGATCTTAGCTTTTTGAATGTTGAGTTTTAAGCCAACTTTTTCCAGTCTCTTCTTTCACCTTCATCAGGCGGCTGTTTAGTTCCTCTTCACTTTCTGCCATTAGAGTGGTGTCATCTGCATATCTGAGGTTATTGATATTTCTCCTGGCAATCTTGAATCCAGCTTGAGCTTCATCCAGCCTGGCATTTTGCATGATATACTCTGCACATAAGTTAAATAAGCAGGGTGACAACATACAGCCTTGACGTACTCCTTTTCCNAGTTCCTCTTCACTTTCTGCCATTAGAGTGGTGTCATCTGCATATCTGAGGTTATTGATATTTCTCCTGGCAATCTTGAATCCAGCTTGAGCTTCATCCAGCCTGGCATTTTGCATGATATACTCTGCACATAAGTTAAATAAGCAGGGTGACAACATACAGCCTTGACGTACTCCTTTTCCAATTTGGAACCAGTCCATTTTTCTGTGTATGGTTCTAAGTGTTGCTTCTTGACCTGCATACAGGTTTCTCAGGAGGCAGGTAATGTGGTCTGGTATTCCCATCTCTTGAAGAATTTTCTAGTTTGTTTTGATCCACACAGTCAAAGGCTTTAGCATAGTCAGTGAAGCAGATGTTTTTCTGGAATCTCCTTGCTTTTTCTGTGATCCAACAGATGTTGGCAATTTGATCTCTGGCTCCTCAACACTTTTTAAATCCAGCTTGTACATCTGGAAGTTCTTGCTTCATGTCCTGTTGAAGCCTAGCTTGAAGGATTTTGAGCATGACTTCGCTAGCATGTGAAATGAGTGCAATTATGCAGTAGTCAGAACATTCTTTGGCATTGTCCTTCTTTGGGATTAGAATGGAAATTGACCTTTTCCAGTCCTGTGGCCATTGCTGAATTCCATCCTGTGGCCATTTTCCAAATTTGCTGGCATTAATTTTTATTAGCTCAAGGAGACTGGAGAAATATTAATGCATAATGTTAATGTTTGTATATTAAGTGAGAAAATTGAATATATGCTATAATATAGTTCTGTGGGAAATACATATATATATATTTTGGCTGTGCCACCACATGGCATTTGAGGTCTTAGTTCCCTGACAAGTGATAGAACCCATGCCCCCTGCAGTGGAAGTGCAGCAGAGTCGTAATCATTGAACCACCAAGGAAGTCCCCTGTGAGAAATATTTTAACACTAAGCTATTAACTTTTTATAATTGAAGTATAGTTGATGTATAATGCTATATAAATCACAGGTGTACAATGTAATGATTCACAATTTTAAAAGGTTATTTTCTATAGTAATTATAAAATGTTGGCTATATTCCCCCTGTTGTACAATATATCCTTGTAGCTTATTTTTTTTTAATACTTGTATAATTAGTTTATTTATTTGCCTGTGCCAGGTTGGGTCTTATTTGCAGCATGCAAACTCTTAGTTGTGGCATGTGGGATCTAGTTCCTGGACCAGGGTTCAAACTCAGGCTCCCTGTATTGGGAGCTCAGAGTCTTAGCCACTGAGCCACCAGGGAAGTCTGCCTTGTAGCTTATTTTATACCTAATAGTTTGTACCTCTTACTCTTCTACCCCTGTGTTGCCCCTTACTTCTTCCATTTTTTCACTGGTAACCACTAGTTTGTCCTCTATATCTGTGAGTCTGCTTCTTTTTTGTTATGTTCACTAATTTGTTGTATTTTTTAGATTCCACATATAAGTGATACCCTACAATGTTTTTCTCTGACTTACTTTGCTTAGCATGATGCCATCCAAGTGCATCCAGGTTGCAGCAAATTCTTTTTTATGGCTGAGTAGTATTCCATTGCTGGAGAAAGCAATGGCACCCCACTCCAGTACTCTTGCCTGGAGAATCCCATGGATGGAGGAGCCTGGAAGGCTGCAGTCCATGGGGTCACGAAGAGTCAGACACAACTGAGCGACTTCACTTTCGCTTTTCACTTTCATGCATTGGAGAAGGAAATGGCAACCCACTCCAATGTTCTTGCCTGGAGAATCCCAGGGACGGGGGAGCCTGGTGGGCTGCCATCTATGGAGTTGCACAGAGTCGGACATGACTGAAGCGACTTAGCAGCAGCAGCAGTATTCCATGTGTGTGTGTGTGTGTGTGTGTGTATCATATCTTCTTTTAACTTCTTTTAACAAACTATTAACTTTTAGGACTATATTCCATTTATATACCTCTGAGAGATTGGATTGGGTGCAGTTTTCATTTTCTACTGCTCACATGTATTGCTCTTATGACTTAGAGAAAATCCAATAAAGATCTTAAAAGCAGACACAAAGGAAAAATAACAAAGAAATACACAAAATTAATAATGATGCCAATTGAAGGTGGAAGGATTATTAGTAGCTTTTTTCTCTTTCTCCCCCTTTTACTATACAGCCTGCAGTATTACAATACTGTTGGGTAAAGTGACTGTGGGAACCACATCTCCACACCTCACCACAGCCCCTCTTAAATCTGCTTAGTTCTTAATCTAGCTATTCAATCCTGATCTTCCAATAATTGATCCTTTATTTTATTTTTTAAAATTCATCCCATTTCCTTCTTGGTATCTAATTTCAATTTTATAGCAAAATCCGTCTTCCCTTAACTCTATTCTAGTTATTATTTTGCTTAATTCTAACCATATCCTCAGTTCCAATTCTAAATATTACTAGAGAGCAAGGACATTTCTCACTTGTTTTCTAAGACCTTTACCTCTTTAGAAATTATAGATAACCTAGAGTCTCAAGGTTATCTATAATTTCTAAAGAGGTAACAGGTCCTAGAGTCTCAAGGATGGCAACCCACTCCAGTACTCTTGCCTGGAAAATCCCATGGATGGAGGAGCCTGGTAGGGCACAGTCCAAGAGGTCGCTACGAGTTGGACACGACTGAGCGACTTTCACTTTTCACTTTCATGCATTGGAGAAGGAAATGGCAACCCACTCAAGTATTCTTGCCTGGAGACTCCCAGGGACAGAGGAGCCTGGTGGGCTGCTGTCTATGGGGTCGCACAGAGCTGGACATGACTAAAGTGACTTAGCAGCAGCAGCAGAGTCTCAAGGTATCCAAGGCTCTGAACTTGTTTGCTGGAATTCACCCTGAGCTGCACTTCTTCTGGAAGGCAACAAATGACACGAGGGTAGATCCCATGTTCTCAAGTTGAGAATGAACACACTGCCCAGTGCTCCAAAGGCTTCCGCCATGATGTTCTGAGCCTCACTAGAGGCAAAAGTACTGGAGTGGTTGCCATGCCCTCCTCCAGGGGATCTTCCTAACCCAAGGATCGAACCCACATCTCTCACGTCTCCTGCATTGGCAGGCAGGTTCTTTACCCCCAGTGCCACCTGGAAGGCTATGGAGGTCCTTCCTAACTGATCTCTATCTCAGCACCCTGTTTGTAGTCAGTTGTCTGCTTACCTGTTGACTGTCTCCTCCATTGATTACATAGGTAGGTGCCGAGAGAGCAGCTTCTGTTCTGCTCACCACTCACTGTATACACAGGACATAGAATTTCAATATATACTTTTTAAGTGGAATAAATTAAACCATAGAGTGGAAGAGACCCCAAAGTCATCTAGTATGTCCTCCCAATTCCCTCCACATCTTTCCTAATGAGTTCAAGATAGAAACTTTGGGTCACAGCAAATGCTGTATTTGGATATCTCAAAATGTCAATTAATTCTAAAGTATATTGAGTAGAAATCTGTCTTTCTGTCTGAAACTTCCCTTTACTTGTCATCTGGAGGTACACGTAATAGACTTAATTCTTTTCAATGTCACTTTCAAATATTTGAATATGACTATCTCTTCCTCCCCACACTCCACACATATTCTCATTCCTCAGAGAAACTGCTCCAACTGCTTCAATTACTTCTCCCCCCACCAGACCCCCTCACCAGCATTTTTCAATGAATATTTGCTTAATTTGAGGCATCTCAAATAGAATTCAATATGAAGAATACTGTGGGGTAATTATCTCCCCTTTTTAAAAAAAATATGACCACTTTATGTATGTAATAAAAGCTGCAAAAATTGTTTTCTCTCTTTTCTAACAAATGTCATGCTAGTAATTTATATCAAGAGTGCAATCAGCCAAAACCACCGGTTTCATTTCTCATGCATGTACTCAAGTCTCCCTACCTGGTGCATGTAATTGCTTGTACTTAACTATGGCTTCCATCTTTCATCTTGTTAGTTCTGATCCATCATTCTAACCTGTCTGGATCTCTTTGAATCTTGTCCCTGTAAGCTGACTTATTAGTGCTATCTCATGGCTCTTTGTCAACTGAACGCTTGACAGGCTTGCTCGTTTTGACTTTATCCAAGTTGCCAGTAAAAATGCTGAACAACGCAGACACATTAGCACAACGTGGACAGATCTCTTCCAGGTAAACATGGCGCCTTGGACATCACACTTTGGGTTTGGTCATTCAGTCAGGCATGGAGTCTCATTAATGCATATTGCTCCTTTTTGTTCAAATGCCTCACTGCAGGCCATTCACGTTCTATCTGTATAGCTATCCCTTGATGTCCCAGCCTGCAAAGCATAGGAGAAAAGGAAGTGAGGCAAATCTGGGTGACTTTTTTTCCTTGGTGAGCAGCACCGGAAGCAGCCTAGAAGCCGCAGGGGGATGTGGTTCTTCAGGATGAAGGCTTGTGCTTTGCACTGACCTAGTGATTCATTCAGTCACACCATCTCCTGTCTCGTTGATTTGCCTCACAGCACCTCTCACTTCTCACTTCTCATATAATCTGCCACCTGCTTCTCTCTCTTGGTCCTCTCTCAAGATTTACATGCATTTGGATGAAGGCTAGGAAGTTCTAAGGGAGTGATTTGCTACAGTCCAAAGATGAGAAGAAGAAGAGCTAGTAATCCTTTTGATGAAGATCTGAGGCAGCCTTCCTGGGTAGCCCAGGACGTCCCCTTCAAAAGATGTAGCTCTTCTTAGCTCTTCAGTTCTTTATACTTTCTCACCCTCCCTTTCCTGGACTGACTCCCACCTTACTCTAAGCAGAAGTTGACGGGTCTGTTTCCACACACAGTAGACAGAGCTTTCTCTACTGTTCTGGAGACACAGTGAGCCTTGCCTCAGGGCCATGGGACTGCTGCCTCCCTTGGCATCTGAAGGGTTTCTTCCTGAAAGCTTTTTCCTTCAGAAGCCACCAGCACCTGGTGCAGGGCATCAAGAGAAGAGCTTGGATGGGGCCGGGGCTGTGAGGGTCTTCTTTCTGTAGTTTGTGGCTTTAATTTCTGCTTTCTTGCTCTGTGTGCTAATTGCCCGTTTCTTCTCTCCCATTCCTCTTTTTTTCTCATTTTTCCCCCACTACATCTCCTCCAACCCTTTGGTCCAGAAGAGACAAACCCAACATTAATGATTGGCTGTGGAGGATGATCTTCCAGGTTCTGTATATTCTCACCCAGAGCTCTGCAATAAGCAGTCGCTTTTCAGCCTGCAACTTTTTTCATGATGACACCATACCTGCCACTTCAGTCATCACCTATTTGTGATGGAAGAGCTGAAGCATGGCTAAGTGGGAGGTGGGAAAATGCTGCAGGTTTGAATGGCTTTGCTTCTAAGTTGTACACCCTACCCATGTGTGTGCATGTGCAATAGAAAATACCAAACATGTAGCACTCAGATAACTTTCTCCATCTGACACGTGTGACCAGGCATGAAGGGCTCAGGTACAGGGCAAACCACAGTTCAGGTCAGCACGTTGCGCTGTCAGATCTGCTGCGGGCTTAACTGTGTTCCCTTGAATTCTTATGATGAAGCTCTGCATCTCAGTGTGAGGGTATTTGGAAGTGGGGCTATTGGGAGATAATTAGGTTTAGATGAGATCATGAGGGTGGAGCCCTCGTAATCACATTAGTGTCCCTATAAGAAGAGATACCAGAGAGCCTCTGTCTGTCCATCTCTTTCTCAGTCCTGTGAGGACACAGTGATAAGTTGGCCGGAAGAGGACCCTTGCCAGTGACCTGGCACCTTGATTTGGGACTTCCCAGCCTCCAGAACTGTGAGGGAATAAATTTCCATTGTTTAAGCCACCCAGTTTATGGTATTTGTTACGGCAGCCAGGGCAGACTAATACAAATTCCCAAGCTAATTGTTCGCTATCTGCCATAACATTTGTTTTCCAAATGTGCCATTTGCACTCAAATCTACATGTAAATTGAATTAGCTAATTAATACAGGTATAAAATACCTCAGGATAGGAGTCCCTGGTGACTTCATTTCCCATTAATTCCTGTATATATATGTCTTCCCTTGGAACTCCTGGATTAAACTATATTGTCTTCTCATTTAACTGTAAAGCACTCAGACAATTTTATCTAAATGTTCTCCTGTCCCTGTTACCTTGATATCCTGACTGTTTCCTGAAACTTTACACCTATCTATCCCTAAATTAGCCTCTTGGACTGTAGGCCCATAAAAATGATCCCATTTTGTAGCAAAGCCCATGCTTTCATTTCATTTCCATACCCTGTCTCTCTGCTGTTATGTTAAAAAATTAGGACTTAAAATGTAAGTAACTGGTTTCCTTTACAGGAGTAAAAAGGATTAAAATGGCCAGTTTCTCGATGATGATAAGGATAATATCTAACATTTACGAGTATTCATTTAATCTTTATGACAAATGCTATGAAGTAAGGGATATTCTCTCCGTGTTTATGGATGAGGGAAGTGAGGGAAAGAGATTAACCACCAAAAATTACACATCCAGTGAGTGATATCATCAGGATTTGAATTTAGGCATCTAAATCCAGATCTCACATTCCTGACTACTAAGTTACCAGAACTTTCATTGGGCATACCATCTAAAAAGACCCAAAAATCAAAGTAGAAGATCCTAAGAGGGAGTAGTTAGCAGCCTGGATTTTGTTTCACTGCAGCTTACTTCTCAGGAGGATTTATATGTTGACTATTTCTTTTGTATAGAAGGGTTACTAAATATCACCTTGCCATTTAGCCTTCTGTTGCCAGATGGGAAGTCTCCTGGTTTACTTCATTTGAATGATTCATGCTTCATACCATACTGAATACTCTCCATCAATCAAGAAAAAGGTTTAACAAACTCACAAACATAGAGAAAATACTTGAGGCTGTCGAGGGCAAGTCGAGTAGAAGAGGGATGGATTAGGAATTTGGGATTAGCAGAAGCAAACTAGTATATAGGGGATGAATAAACACAAGGCCCTACTGTATAGCACAAGAAACTACATTCACTATCTTGTGATAAACCATAATGGAAAAGAAAATGAAAAAAAATATATATATATGTTTAACAGAATCATTTTCCTGTACAGCAGAAATTAACACAACATTGTAAATCAACTATACTTCAATATAAATTTTAAAATAAAAATAAAATTTAAAAAAATTCACTTGTTTCAAGTGAAGAGTTTAGACATGTGTGTTAGGAGCTGACATAAGACAGAGCCAGTAACCCTCACTCACTATGGATGCTAAAGGCCAGCCCACAGGCACTTCAGACTCCTGTAACACTGCTCAATTTTTTGCTTCCATAGTGATGCTTTTTACACAAGCATCCTCATTTGCCAATTTTAAGGCTAGAAGATATTTGGCCCACACATGGGAAACAAAGGGCACCCTAACACATGGATCCTTTTATTGGGCTGATTCTATCTTGGATATTGAGAACAGAAGAATCTTCAAACAATTTCCTACTGCTAGCAGTGTGGTACAAATAGCTGTTGTTGGACAGACCATTAAACAATACAAAGATTCCCTTAAGACAGACTTAAGAACTCATAACATCTGCCTTTAGTCATGGGAGACTGTAACAAAACATGCTCTCGTGTGTCTGTTTGAACAGCATCATCAGGTGGTGCAGACTAGCCATTTAATCAGCATGCACTGAGCTGAATGGAGATCTGTGGAAACCAGGACAAAGAGGGCAATGGGATCCCCTGCTCCTCCAGGCCAAATTGATCTCCTCTTTGTAGAGCTAACTGGCCTCAGAGAGCAAGTGGCAAAAAAGCACATGGCACTGTTTTCTGTCCCAACCATCCTCTCACTACCTTGTAAATATAGATCTTCGCTGGTGATCAGATGGTGGAATCCGCAGCAAGAGCAGTCATGCTGTGACAGAGCATTGTTTTTGGAGGCCAAGCTTGTGCTCTGCCCCTTGATGCCTGGTGACCTTACGCATAATGTTTACCTGCTTTTTCCTGGTTTGTGGTTAAATCTCCATTTTTTGCAGGTTGGTCATAAAGATCCAGTCATCATCACTCATGAACCCCTTTCTTCTTTCCTCTTTGAGGAAATGGATGATGTCAGTTATTTCTGCATGCCTAGCTCCTAGTGTATGTCTTGGCTTATGTTAGACATCAAAAAGTGCTTGTAAAATGTGTGTCTCATTTCTCTCATATTTTAAACACCTCTCTATATGTTGGTCATCTAGTTGATTCTTAAATGTTTTTTTAAAGAGAAAGATTTTTTAACTCAGGTTTAGGTTATTTACATATAAGCTATCTATTAAGTTATATATTAGTATTATTAGTATTAAGTTCAGTTATTTACATAAAATAAAGTACTCAATCTTAAGAGGACTCATTCTTAAGTAAATTTTTACATATCCATACAATCATGGAACCACCACTCAGATAAAGATAATAAAAAGCAATTCAGTTGCTTCAGAAGTTTCCTTCATGCTATTTATAGTCAAGGTTCCCCTTGCTAGGGAAAATCATTATTCTGACTTCTGTCACCGTAGATTCATTTTGCTCATTCTTAGACTATGTACCTTGCTGTGTCTGGATTCCTTCATTCAACAGTGCTGTGAGATTCATCCATATTGTCATGTACATCAGTAGTTAGTTCATTTTGTCCACTGTGCAGTATTCTGTGGTTTATATAAACTGTAATTAATCCACTCACCTAATGATGGACAATGGGTTTGTTTCCAGTTTTTAGCAATGATGAATAAAGGTATAAATATACTTGTGTACATCTTTTGGTGCATGTAGGCATTCATTTCTCTTGGGTAAATGCAAGGAATGGAATTACTAGGTCATAGGGTCATTGTATGTTTACTTTTATTAGAAACTATCAAATTATTTTACAAAATAGTTGTACAGACTTATACTCTCCTCAGCAATGTATTGAATTCCAATTCCTCCAAGTTCTTACATGAGCATTTCCTTCTTTTTCAATTTTATTTTTTGACCACACTGTGTGGCATGTGGGATCCTCGTTCCCTGACCAGGGATAGAACCTGTACCCCCTGCATTGGAAGCGTGGAGTCAAGCACTGGGCCAGCAGGGAAGCCCCTGTCTTACGAGCATTTGATATTGTCAGTCTTTTCAGTTTTAGCCATCTTGATGTAATGAATTTGGGTTTTCATTTGAGGGTTATTTATAACTTATGAACTTATTAATAATTCCTTTTCCAATGTGGTCCTCCATCTTAGTAAGTGGTTTAATGTGATAAATATGCTTCTAGTCAAAACATCTCTATCTGGCAGTCAGAGCTGCAGAATGAGGTACAGAAGGAGACTTGGATTCAAACATAACATGGTAGGAACTCCAAATTTCTAACACGTAAATTAAATGTAAAATCGAGTATCAAAAGATACAGTAAATAGAAAACCAGTTAAGATAATAAACAATGTAACTCTCTCTTGTCCCTACACTTATCAGTAGAAAGTTTGGTTAACAAATATTTACTAAACACTTCCCAGGTGGCTCAGTGGTAAGAAAAAAAAATCTGCCTGCCAATGTTGGGGCCATGGGTTCAATCCCTGGGTCAGGAAAATCCCCTGGAGGAGGAAGCGGCAACCTAGTCCAGTATTCTTGCCTAGAGAAATCCCATGGACAGAGGAGCCTGCTGGGCTAAAGACCATGAAGTTGCAAAGAGCTGGACAAGACTGAGCGACTAAGCATACATATTAGCTACCTCTGTGAGCTTGATAGAATACTTGAAGCTTTCTGATAATTTTGTTCCATGCTCAAAACCTTCACAAAATTGGTATTATCTTCATTATATAACTTGGAAAAGCAGAGATAGTTTGCTGAGGATGGCTACCTTGCTTTACCGTGGTACAACCACAGCCCTCACCCCAAACCCTCTCCATCACCCAAGCTGCTGCTTTTTCTAAGTTTATTTATTTTTAATTGAAGGATAATTGCTTACAATATTGTGTTGGTTTCTGCCATACATCAGCATGAATCAGCCATAGGTATATATACGTCCCCTCCCTCTTGAACCTCCCTTCCACCTCTCAGCCCATCTCACCCTGTAGGTAGTCACAGAGTACCAGTTTGAGTTCCCTGAGTCATACAGCCAGTCATCCATACTGGCTATCTATTTTACATATGGTAGTGTATATGTTTCCTTGCCACACTCTCCGTTCATCCTATCCTCTCCTTCCCCCACCCTCCCGCCACCTTCTGGTCCACAAATCTGTTCTCTGTGTCTGCGTCTCCACTAAGCTGTTGCTTTTTCAATCCTCCTAAAGGACAACTGTTCTTTCCCTACTAAATAACACTCAAATGACCCACCTTGTCCACCAAATAAGGTCCAAGTTCTTGTTTAAAAAAAGTTATTAAAAAAAGTTGGTTTAGAATTTGTGTTAATTTCAGGTGTACAGCAAAATGAATCAGTTATACATATATATATATATATATATATATATATATCCGCTCTTTTTAAGATTATTTTTCCATATAAACCATTACAGAGTGTCGAGTAGAGTTTCTTGTGCTATATGTGCGTGTGTGCTAAGTCGCTTCAGTATTCCTTTGTGACCCTATGAACTGTAGCCCACCAGTCTCCTCTGTCCATGGGATTCTCCAGGCAAGAATACTAGAGTGGGTTGCCATGCCCTCCTCCAGGGGATCTTCCTAACCCAGGGATTGAACCCTTATGCCCTATGTCTCCTGCATTGACAGGCAGGTTCTTTACTGCTAGTACCACCTGGGAAGACCCTTGTGCCATACAGTTCAGTTCAGTTCAGTTCAGTCGCTCAGTCATGTCCGACTCTTTGCGACCCCATGAATCGTAGCACACCAGGCCTCCCTGTCCATCACCATCCTTTGTGACCCTATGAACTGTAGCCCACCAGTCTCCTCTGTCCATGGGATTCTCCAGGCAAGAATACTAGAGTGGGTTGCCATGCCCTCCTCCAGGGGATCTTCCTAACCCAGGGATTGAACCCTTATGCCCTATGTCTCCTGCATTGACAGGCAGGTTCTTTACTGCTAGTACCACCTGGGAAGACCCTTGTGCCATACAGTTCAGTTCAGTTCAGTTCAGTCGCTCAGTCATGTCCGACTCTTTGCGACCCCATGAATCGTAGCACACCAGGCCTCCCTGTCCATCACCAGCTCCCGGAGTTCACTCAGACTCGCATCCATAGAGTCAGTGATGCCATCCAGCCATCTCATCCTCGGTCGTCCCCTTTTCCTGCTGCCCCCAATCCCTCCCAGCAGCAGAGTCTTTTCCAATGAGTCAACTCTTTGCATGAGGTGGCCAAAGTACTGGAGTTTCAGCTTCAGCATCATTCCCTCCAAAGAAATCCCAGGGCTGATCTCCTTCAGAATGGACTGGTTGGATCTCCTTGCAGTCCAAGGGACTCTCAAGAATCTTCTCCAACACCACAGTTCAAAAGCATCCATTCTTCGGCACTCAGCTTTCTTCACAGTCCAACTCTCACATCCATACATGACCACAGGAAAAACCATAGCCTTGACTAGACGGACCTTAGTCGGCAAAGTAATGTCTCTGCTTTTCAATATGCTATCTAGGTTGGTCATAACTTTTAGAAGGTCCTTATTAGTTGTTGTTGTTGTTATTTAGTTGCTAAATTGTGTCTCACTTTTCTGCAATCCCATGGACTGTGTAGCCCACCAAACCTCCTCTGTCCATGGGATTTCCCAGGCAAGAATACTGAAGTGAGTTGCCATTTCCTTCTCCAGGGGATCTTCCCCCATCCAGGGATCAAACCAAAGTTCCTGCATTGTCAGGTGGATGCTTTACCACTGAGCCACCACGGAAGTACTTCTTATTAGTTACCTATTTTATATATAGTAGAGTGTGTGTGTGTCAATCCCAATCTTCCAATTTAAGGTTCAAGTTCTTACCCATGTTCGCAATCTCTTTTCCTGCCCCTCCCCACTCTTAGAGTTTGTTACATTTCCATGTTTATCTCTCATTTCTCCCCTTCATAAATCTGACCCTTAAAATCAAACCAAAGATATTCTGCACATTGTGCTCTACATGGAACTATCTCTGCCCTCAGATTACTGTTTACTCCAACTTCTATCAAAATATTTCCTGACATTTTGAAAGTTTAAATGACACCTCTTTTGTGAAATTGTCTCTGATTTCTCATTGCCCACAGCACTTCACTGCACTGAGGGGGAGGTAAAAATTGAAAGCTAGCATGACAGAAGTTTGAACTGAGCCTACCAGGAATACCAATTTCTCCAGACCTGTCTGATGAGTGGGGAGCCTCCCACGAGCACAATCTGCATGACACACCTGCGGGAGAAAGGGGGCCTGGGATGAAGACGTTTCAGGGGTTCCTGTGAGCTGAGAATGGGAAGTGAAGAGCACAGTGAGAGGTTCGTTTCCCATATTGGTTCCAGATTGGCCAGCGTTTAGGCCCTATAGAGAAAAAGGAGACGATGAGTGAATGCTAAGGGAGCAGTGTTCACAAGAGAATCTTTAGAGATATGGGGGCAGAAGCAACCTTGGATCTGTCTGCAATCCAAACAGAGCGTCATGCAAAGACAGAATGAGGTTGGGCTCTCTCCTAATCTTAGAGTCCAGCTTTGGCATCTCATGGGCTCCAACATTACAAGGGGAGCCCATAGATCTGATCAGAGCAGTGGGAAGTCCTGTGGGAAGGGACTTGACTGTGAGTTCATCTGAATTCCCAGAATCTGATGAAAGCCTTAGAAATGCTTTAAGAATGCTTAATAGATGCCCAAGACTATGTGTAAGGACTTCCCTATAGCTCAAATGGTAAAGAATCTGCCTGCGATGCAGGAGACCAGAGTTCAATCCCTGGGTCAGGAAGATCCTCTGGAGAAGGAAATGGCAATCCACTCCAGTATTCGTGCCTGGAGAATTCCATGGACAGAGAAGCCTGGCGGGCTACAGTTCACGGGGTCACAAAGAGTCAGACACGACTGAGTGACTAACACACACACACATGACTCTGTGTAAACCTGGGGCAAAAGCCTGTAGAATTTGGATTTTTAGTGTTGATTCAATTTCATTTATGTGCACAGATAAGGAAGGCCTGGAAAAACTTGGGTTATGCAGATATTCATTTTATGACTTGAAATGGTTTAAAACTTATCTTCATGTAAGTATCTGATTTGATCACCTCATAACAACCATATGAGGTAGAATTAATTATCACTAGATTTTTCTGATGTTAGTGGATTTGAGCACAGTATTGATTGTGGAAAGAGTCTAGACTTACCGTCAGCAGGCCTAATATTGAGCCCTTTCTCTTCTACCTATGACTGGGTGATCCTGGACAAACCCAACCTCTCTGAGCTTTAATTTCTTACTGGCAGGAGAAGAATAACAGTTCATTTTGCATGGGCATGCTGTGAACCTCTGAGATGATGAACAACTCTGTGCAACTGTGAGAAATTATCATGGCACATGACTTTCTACCAATGGCATTCCCCTTCTGCCATGAATCAGTTGTTTCCATACATGTCTCAAGAGACTGAAAGTACCAAAAGGAATGTATTCATGCCTTATTCCTCTCTGTGTCATCTCATCCTGCAACTTAGGATGGTGTGGAATACCTCATGGTGATGTGTTTCTCATCTCCAGTGGGAATGTGCAGGAAAGGATTCATGCTTCAGAACTACTTGGACTAGACACCAATCCAGAGAGCCTAAAATTATTTTAATAAATAATCATCAGCTGTATAACAGAGACAGACATAGCTGCTCAAATCAAGCTTCCTAGGAACATAATACACGGCTAAGATAGAAGATAAGCTACTGAAAGAGAGCAGGGAGTGGCCAGTTTTTTCCATGAAGGGTCAGATAGTAAACATTTTAGGTTACTGTGGCAACCACTTTATTCAGCCATTATATCATATCAGCAGCCATAGATAATATGTAGGCAAATGAGAGTGTCTGTATTCCAATAAATTGCATTTTAAAAAACAGGTGGTGGGTCTGTTTTTGGCCTGCGGGCTACAGGTAGCCAATTCCTGAGGTAGAAGCTTGTCCTGTTGCCAAGGAGGATTTACTGACACAAGAAGCGAAAGTGGTGACATAAAAAAGTTGAAGTCACTGAGTAAAAGTAAAGACCTCTGTGAAGTCTAAAAAACTAAAAAGAACAAGCCCATAATCAGAGAGATCCCATATAAAATGCCTACTGAAATGGATAAAAACAATTTTATTCTAAAAAAGTTTGGAAAGGTAAAAAGAAACCACACAGGTTTTAGCTGCCAGAAAACTACTGTGGGCCAAACAGCATGATGTGACTTCTTAGAAAATCTAACGTGCTCCAGCCTCCATTAAGGAAAGCAGAGCATCCAGAACAAAACAAGGTGATCATCCCAGGCGGGGAGGGCTATGTCTGCCCAACTCACAATAGCAACCTTCACACCCAGGAAGCGCTCACTGGACAATAAATCTGCTCCAGGTGGAGCAGTTGGATATCTGAGTGTCTGTTCTGTGCAATCTCTGTGCTGAATTCAAATGTGAAGAACTGCTGTTTGAGCTGAGAGCTGAAAGGCAGTATCCAGGTAACGCAGAGAACAGTGTTTGGGGAAAAGGGTACCCGGGCGGGGGCAGCACTAGAATCTACTCTGATTCTCTGATGGAGCTCCATTCCACTCTTTCCCTTCAATATCCAATTAAAATAAAGGTTTCTGGAAAAAAATGATGGGGGTACGGAAGGCATCACACTTTCCTAGATATCTTAACATTAGCTTTGTTTTTGGAAAACATTGTTCCCTTTACCTGAGAGAGAAGAAATAAATGCACTAACCTGTTTAAGAAAACATTTGGAATATTTCAAATAGGGCTGCAAAAGAAGATGAATTCAAAAAACCCACAGGTCTGCAGTGGGAGTTCTCTTAGTCACCCATAATCCCCTTGCCAAGGAACTAATTATGTTTGGAGAAGACATGTGTGCCTGATAAAATAATTAAAAATAAATTGCTCTCCTTGGAAATCCAAATTAACGAGTGTTAGAGCAACCCTGTTGGTTACATAGATAATAAACAGACGTGTTTTCTCAAGTCTGTTAGGTGGCACTGATTGATTTCCAATTCTGGCTACAACAGGGCCTGAGCAGCTTTTGAAACAAAGGTGAAGGGGCCTCAGGCTCAGTGGGGACAATTGATCTCTCTTAGGGGATGGTGGTTGAAAGTCATCAGCCATGACACTCCCCATCCCCCAGCCCCTGACTTTTCCTGGCTGAGAACAGAGGACGCAGAGGAGCCAGGTTGACCCACTGCTCCCCCGGAGCTCCTAGTCGCTGCCAGAGCAGGGCAGGAGAGAAGCACTGTTAGCCCTCTGCCCTCACATACCTACCACAGCCCCTTTTCCTGCCACTCAGTGCTGTCAGGTCAAGGAAAATAAGGCCTTGGGCTAAGAAGAGCCAGGAGCCAGATGGACCTTTGGGTGTGGGAGGAAAGGGAGATTTGAGGCCTTGGGGAGCTGACTGGAACACTGTTGCAAAAATTAAAATTGTTTTTTTTTTTTTTACCAATGACTTACTAAGTCTTATGGAGAAAAAAGAAGAAAGAAAGGTTACAAAATACTTTATCATTCCATTAAGGAACCCATATTGATTAAGAACCTACTATGCCGAGCTTGCTTGTGAGTAGCTAGCTAGCTTTTAGAGAAGGGATGGCGATGGTGGAGGAGAAGATGGGATTTCTGTCCTCAAGGTTGTCACAGTCTGGTTGGGAGGCACATTTGATGTGAATCAAGGGCACATTCCCAACTTCTCTTGCCTTGCTGGGTTCAGGTCCTTTCCTATGCCTCTGATCTGGAGGCAAAGATCATCTAGAGCCAGGGGGGCTGGACCGCTGAGTATTCTCCAGAGAATCAGTGACCTAAGAGAGCAAGGCGGAAGAAACATGGCCCTGGAGTCTGCCATAGGATCTCACTTCATCCCCAGCAGCTGGGTGAGGGAGGTACTCTCTTTACAGGTCTTTCGGATGAAGAGCCTAAGCCTTGGGAGGTGTGGCAAATGTAAGACCTAGCTCCTAGGGGGATGCAAGGGGGTGATTAGATGAAATACAAAGAAACACTTAACTGTTTCTGGAACCACAAACAAGCTCAATACATGTTTCCTCTGAGTCCCAGGCACATTACCCCAGGCCACAGACTTGACGAAGGACAGAGCCAGGGGGTGCGCCTATCTCGGGCAGTCCAGTTCCAGTCTTTCCTCTTTGTGGGCACCTCTCAGGATTCAACTGTCTTCATCGTCGTCTTCCATCCCGTTTGTGGTCCTGCCTCCAGCCTCTTTCAAGTTCACCCAGAGGCTCTGTTCTTTCTGCACTCTTAGACTCAGAGCTGACAACTTCTTGGCCTTCCAGTACAGGCAGAGGAGGGATATGAGCAGGAAGAGGAGTATGACGAAGGGGCAGATGAACAGGAAATAGACTAAAGGTGCTGACGAGCAGATCCTGGAAGGAAATGTGGGCTCTGTACCAAAAAGGAAGAAAATAAAGAGAATTATTAGTCTCCAGCTTATTTGTACTCATCAATTATAAACACTTCTGGGATTTATTGTTACAGGAAAATATATGTAAAAATAACGGGGCCAGATAGCAGGGGGCCCCTTAAATCACACTCGAGGAGCCAAGGAAAGGAAGTTGGGAGAGGAGGGCTCTAGGGCAAAGAGCCAGGAGCCAGATGGACCTTTGGGTGTGGGAGGAAAGGGAGATTTGAGGCCTTGGGGAGCTGACTGGAACACTGTTGCAAAAATTAAAATTGTTTTTTTTTTTTTTACCAATGACTTACTAAGTCTTATGGAGAAAAAAGAAGAAAGAAAGGTTACAAAATACTTTATCATTCCATTAAGGAACCCATATTGATTAAGAACCTACTATGCCGAGCTTGCTTGTGAGTAGCTAGCTAGCTTTTAGAGAAGGGATGGCGATGGTGGAGGAGAAGATGGGATTTCTGTCCTCAAGGTTGTCACAGTCTGGTTGGGAGGCACATTTGATGTGAATCAAGGGCACATTCCCAACTTCTCTTGCCTTGCTGGGTTCAGGTCCTTTCCTATGCCTCTGATCTGGAGGCAAAGATCATCTAGAGCCAGGGGGGCTGGACCGCTGAGTATTCTCCAGAGAATCAGTGACCTAAGAGAGCAAGGCGGAAGAAACATGGCCCTGGAGTCTGCCATAGGATCTCACTTCATCCCCAGCAGCTGGGTGAGGGAGGTACTCTCTTTACAGGTCTTTCGGATGAAGAGCCTAAGCCTTGGGAGGTGTGGCAAATGTAAGACCTAGCTCCTAGGGGGATGCAAGGGGGTGATTAGATGAAATACAAAGAAACACTTAACTGTTTCTGGAACCACAAACAAGCTCAATACATGTTTCCTCTGAGTCCCAGGCACATTACCCCAGGCCACAGACTTGACGAAGGACAGAGCCAGGGGGTGCGCCTATCTCGGGCAGTCCAGTTCCAGTCTTTCCTCTTTGTGGGCACCTCTCAGGATTCAACTGTCTTCATCGTCGTCTTCCATCCCGTTTGTGGTCCTGCCTCCAGCCTCTTTCAAGTTCACCCAGAGGCTCTGTTCTTTCTGCACTCTTAGACTCAGAGCTGACAACTTCTTGGCCTTCCAGTACAGGCAGAGGAGGGATATGAGCAGGAAGAGGAGTATGACGAAGGGGCAGATGAACAGGAAATAGACTAAAGGTGCTGACGAGCAGATCCTGGAAGGAAATGTGGGCTCTGTACCAAAAAGGAAGAAAATAAAGAGAATTATTAGTCTCCAGCTTATTTGTACTCATCAATTATAAACACTTCTGGGATTTATTGTTACAGGAAAATATATGTAAAAATAACGGGGCCAGATAGCAGGGGGCCCCTTAAATCACACTCGAGGAGCCAAGGAAAGGAAGTTGGGAGAGGAGGGCTCTAGGGCGGCTTCTTCCAGCCCGACTCCCCCTCACCCAGCAATTTCCAACCACCAGAGGTTCTGATGACCTACTTAAAACTAACAGCCAGAAATGAAAACAAAACAAAAAAGAAAACCTCTCCTTTAATCTTCTTTCCTCAGAAAAGATATCTATAATTCAATCCTCGTTCCCAACTCTGTTGCCGATCCTGAATTTTTAACTGAGTTATTCCCACTGAGCGCGCACGCGCACACACACACACATTCGACACTGTCCTTATATAACAAGAGCACCCACAAATAAGCACCATCCCTTCCTGAATCTCCAAACTGGCCTCTCATCCCCTGGCAGCCCCGCCTCAACCCCACTCAGCCCCTTCACCTCCTACTGTTGCCTCTACCTGGTGAGCTCTCTGCTCCCCTATCATATCCTCATCTGTCATATCCTATAGCCTCTGGGTCCTGCCGGCCTCACTCTCCATCACACTGGCCTTCCCACCTTGCCTCAGGCACAGTTTTTCTCTTCTTTCTATCCTCTTCTCACACATACCTTTGTTTAGACTTCTTTCATTCCCTTTTAACCATCTTTGTCATCACAGTTACTCCAGTAGGTCTCACAGTGTCTCTGTTTCTATAGCCCCTGCAGTGCCTAGCACATGTGCCTTGATAATGCTTACTGATCTGAATTAAACTGGCTGGCCTGCAACCTCATGGGCAAAGGCTACTATATAAAGGCATGCTGAAGCATCTGGCAGCTGCAGCCCGCGGGGAAGTGCTATCAGCCCATAGACTCACAGAGCACGCACCAGCAGCCCCGAGGGCTTCCTGGCCCTGCTACCAGGAAAGCAAAGGCGAGCGGACTGCCAACACCACAGGCTCTAGGAAGCAGTGCCCTGAGTTACTAGTCAAAGGACAGGGACTTAGTCTCTCAGTGCAGAAAGACCCATGCTTAAAGAGACACCAACTATTCAATGCAGTTTTCCACTACGTTTATTTACAACAGGATATTCAAAATCAGGGCTGTTCTGAAAAATCTGATATTAATGGTAGCTGTGCTTTTATTGGAAAATTGCAATGACCTAAGCACTTTCTTCTTCAGAGGTAAAGCTATAGGATTCAAGAGATTACAGATGCTTAGAGATGAAGACAACAGGTTGAGATGTCCTTGTGACCAACTTCATGCTGCAAGAATTCCATTTTTGGCATTGCTAATACATTTTGTATCTTGAAAAAACATCTCTTTGTGGGAAGTCAAGAAAGAATCTAAACCTGGGTACAGCTCCTATATTTGTAAACTTCTGGAGGAGAAGGCCCATGTCTTACGCATCTTTTCCTCCCGTGTAGCACTTTGTTCACAGGTCATCAGTGGAGATTAAAGAATGAGACAATTGCATGAGTGATTTGCACACACAGGAACTCAGGGGTCACTGCCATGATGTTCCCCAGAGTACAGATCATCTCTGAACATAAGGCTGGCAGCTTTGAACAGGGCTGGCAAGGAGCTACAGGGTTTATTCCCTGGCTTTTCTCTGGCCTCATTTATATTCTCCACCCTAAATCTAGCTTTTGGTTTTGAAAGGGTGGGCAATGATAAAGCTAGATTTTGAATTTTCTCACTCCTTTTCACATCCTTCCTGACTCTTCTCTCCAAGGCCCTCCTATAATAATTCTTCTAGGTCTTATCTGAATACATTTGAAAGTATACAGTTAGGAAAAAGGTACAGAATGCAATGTTAAAAAAGAATGGTGCTATAGAGACCAGTGGGCAAGAGTTCCGGCCTTGCTACTTCACACTACTCATGTAGGGAGTCGGGACTGAGTATCTACTTTGTCTCAAAGATAGTTGGGTTCAAATCATGGCTCTACAACTTACCATTATTGACTTTGGACACGTTACTTATCCTCTCTTTCTAATCATTAGTTTCTTTGTCAATCAAATGAGGATAATAATTTCCAGAGTTATAATGAGATAATGCTTAGTAAAGCATTAAACAGTGCTTGGCACATTTGTTGAATCAACAAAGAATAAATATCAGCTAGAAAGCTACGAACAAAGTTAGGAAAATCACAAGCAAGTTTTCCCCAGGAGACCAGGCAGAAAAGAGGGCTGCAGGCCTGGCTCTGTCCTTCCACAGCCCAAGCCTCTCCCTTAAATCTCTGATCTCTCTGTCCCCAGGGCAGGGAGATATTCAGCTGAGAGTCAAATGATTACTTGTGAGACTCTGGCTTCCTTTTCTAATCATGGGAAGCACAGAATTGGGAGGTAAGAGTCCCACGGCACCCCTGTGTCACTGTTGCTAGGATGGTGGCATGCTGATGGGGAGACAGAGAAGGTGGAAAGAAACTTGGCTCTTGGATTTTTCTGCCACTGAGATTCTAACCTTCAGCATGAAGGGACTGCCAGAGGGCCTGACTATATAAATGGAGAGGAGGCTGCTTGACTTCGAGCAACCTGTCATCCAAGGACGACCAAACAGACCCCTCACAGTGCTGAATTGGCCCACAGCTAGAAGCTGTCAGCTCCAGTGCTTCTAAATGACCTCTCCTGGGAGGGCAGCCCTTGCTCTGGGTCCCACAGTCACTGTTCCCACCATCTGCCTCTCACCCGTATCTGGATGAGCATTAGTGACATTCAAAACCATTAAGGTTTGGCATTTTGAAGCAATCCGAGTAAATGCCCTGTGCTCCAAGCACAAGGCCTGTAAGGCAGAGCCAAAAGTGTAATGAGAATGCTTCATCACAAAGTTTAGGTTGTAACTTGTTTCTACCTTGCAGCCAAGCATATCATGAGGAGTGTTCTTGTCTGATACTACCCCAGATATACTGACTTTGGGCTTCCCCGGTGGGCTAGTGGTAAAGAACTAGCCAGCCAATGCAAGAGATATAAGAGACACAGGTTCTATCCCTAGGTTGGGAAGATCCCCTGGAGGAGGGTATGACAACCCACTCTAGTATTATTGTTTGGAGAATCCCAAGGACAGAGGAGCCTGGCAGGCTACAGTCCATAGAGTCGCAAAGAGTCGGACACAACTGAAGCAACTTAGCATGCACACATGCATACGGACTTTGGAGAAGAAAGGTTGAGGATAATGAGGGCACTATCAACTCCCCCTCAACCCCAACCCACCCTTGGGCAACTGACATGCCAGGTGTGGCCATGTGGGAGAGGTGGCTCCTGCCAAGAACTGAAGGCAAGGTTAGGTAATGTGATACAAGTACATCCCAGAATAAATGAGCCCCTGACAGCATTGGTTTCAACTCCATTAAGACTCGCTTGCCCATTCTTTCATCAGGCATTTGTTGAACTGAGAGCTATGTGCCAGTCCTTGTTGAAAGCACCAGGGTAGCATTGATAAATGACATGTCCTCTCCGGAAATATCAGTGTGATAGGGGCTCAAGTCTCCTATGAGGACTTGCTTTCTAAACATATCCTTACCACCCAAAAGCTGGGAAATAGTAACAAACACCATACTACCATAAATAATCCAGCACCCAGAAAGCCTTATAACCTTGCCTATTAATTAATCAGAGAATTCTCTAGAATGAGATACAAAATGATTCAGGTAGTTGTTAGCCCCTGCGTTGGCTTAGTCATAGCTAAGAAAGTAAGATGGAGAGAAAAATGCAAGGTGAGATCCATCAGGGAAACACTTCTCCATTTTCTGCTTCATAGGAGTCACATGCTTCATAGTTTTATTAAGTAGCCCCAAACTAACCCAACCCAGTAATGACAAACAGAGATGGTAGAAAACCATTTGAGAAGTGAGAACTGGTAGCCTATTGTATTTGATCTGAACTTTATTATATACAGAGCTGGTCCTGACCAGGAAGGCAGCTATACTGATTCAGTAAGTGTATTTGAGCATCTTCTGTGTGCCAGGCACTGTGCTAGGGCTGAGAACAAGACACTCAGTCTTTGCCTTCCCAGAAGATATTGTCTGGCCCTGATGATAGATGTTAAACAAGTGTGATGACTAAGAGACAAAACTAAGTCACTGAGAATGTAGCAGTTAAGTTGGTTGGTAAAGGATTAGTAAGTGTTGACCAGGGACAGATAACATGAAGGAGAATTCCAATCAGGAGGTGGTATAAATTCACTCAAGATGTTGGACTGTCAATCTTATCCACTCTCTTCTAAGCTTCCTCTTCTGATTCCCCAATGGCTCTTTTCTCTCTAGAATATAAACGTGCTCAAGTCCATACTAACTTCAAACCAAAACAGAACAAAGCAAAGCTTCAGTGAACCTCTTGCCTTTTGTTCTGTCTTCTCTCCTTTTACATCAAGGCTCTTGAAGGACTTTCCTGGTGGTCCCATGGTTAACAACCCACCTTCCAATGCAGGGGACATGAGTTTGATCCCTGGTTGGGGAACTAAGATCTCATATGCTGTAGTGCAACTAAGTCCACACACTGCAACAAGAAGTCCTTGCACCACAACTGGAGAAAGCCCATAAACCTCAATGAAGACCCAGTGCAGCCACACACACACACGCACGCGCACACACAAGCTCTTAAAAGCATGAGCTGGATTTGATGTGTCCACTTTCTCCCTGCAGTCTCATTTTACTACTTTTCTGTGATTGTCCTATGTTGTCAAACCCAAAGGGTATTTTCCTATTTTTGTCTTAATTGATCTCTTTGCACTAGCTGAATCTGTTGGCTTTCCCTTTCTTCTTGATACCTTTGCCACTTTTGATGTCTGTGATTCCACCAAACCCCAGTTCTCCTATCTCTGGCTACTACTTCCATTCTTCACAGGCTTCTCTTCTGCAATCCTCTGAGAAATAGTGGTATCTCAGGGGTCCATCCTTGGGCATCATTATAGGCTATAAGTTGATGATTTCTAATCTATAACTCTGGCAGAGATCTCACTTGGAAATTCCATAGTTTATTGGATAGATCTCCCTAGATAACTCACTGGTACTCCAAACTCATTTCCAGCCCAACTTACTCAAAATTGAACTAATCTTCTTCTTTAGATCCTTTTCTTATATTACCTCATCTAGTGACTGTCCCCACTATACCAGAAACCTGGTATTTATTCTTGTTTCTCTTCTTAGTCATGTCCGACTCTTCATGACCCCATGAACTATAGCCTGTCAGGCTCTTCTGTCTGCAGGATTCTCCAGGTAAGAATACTGGAGAGGGTTGCTGTGCCCTCCTCCAGGGGATCCTCCCAACCCAGGATTGAACCCGCCTCTCCTGCATCTCCTGCTTTGCAGGCAGGTTCTTTACTGCTGAGCCACTGGGGAAGCCACATACACATAATCAGTCTCTAAATCCTGAAGACACCATCTCCTAATATGGAATGCAGAGTGCTGTCCTCTCAGCCCTCATGGGCACTGACTTCATTTGGGCCTTCAACTTGTCTCACCTGGGCCCCTACAGTCAATTTCAAATAGTTCTCCCGGCTCTGTGCCTGCCTCCCTTCCAATTCACTTTTAACGTTGCTCCCATGGGGAGCTTTCTAAAATGCAGATCTGACATGTCAGTACCCTGCTTGAATTTGTTCAATGACACTCTGTAACTTCCATGATAAAGCTCACCTTTCCTGGCTCTGTACAGAGGACCCATTTGACAACAGTACCCTTTCCATCTCCTGAGTCTCCTCTCTTGCCATCCTACCACAATTTCTCTGATCATCTTGCATATCCTTTCTTTTTCCCAAAATATGTGCTTTCCTTTGTATAGGCCCCATACTCTGGGGACATTCCCAGATCTCCTCCCCACCTAGCCCTGCCTCTGCTCCCTCCTTAGTATCCTGAGACTGCTTCATTTATGCCTCCTATTACGTTGGACTCTCCTTCCCCTACCAGCCTCAGCTCTGTGGGAACAGACTTCATAATATATTGCTTTATGTGCCCTTAGAATCTCATATGGTTATTTATTGAACAAATTAAAATATCTTGCCACATAAATAGATACATACAAATGTAGATGTGTGTGTGCGTTAGCATGTCTGGAGGCATAAGGGGAAACTGAGGTAACATTTGTTAAGCACTTACAATGTGCCAGGGACTGTGCTAGATACTTCATATGCATTTGTATTATGACCCTCATTTTATGAGAAAGCTGAGTAACCAGGGGATGACTTCACAGCTAGTAGGGAGGTGACAGAGCAACAATTTGAGCCTAGGCTTCTCTTATTCCAAATGCTGGAATTTTTATTATCCCACGCTGTCTCCCCAAATACCAGAAAGGAACAGTCAGGTAGAGGAAGAGAGATGCTGTATTATAAAGATTGACTTGGGAACACGTTACTATACGTACAATGAAAACCCTCAGGTTCTTATGGCACAGGCTTCTAAGCACCTTCACTTGTGAAGAATACAAAGACCATTTGGTTTGTAACGCTTTCTTTTCAGAGTTCATTTTTTAAAAAAACCTTACACCTGCTTTCTAAGAATTCCACAAAGATGAGCAGTATACACACACACACACACACACACACACACACACACACACGCTATGAACAATCCCATCTGTCTCAGGAGAGATGTGCTTTTTAGTCATAGAATATAGGCTTTTTACAGTTATTATCTATTTATTCTACTACACAAACTGCTGAATCTACAGAGCCCAGGAATTCCAGTGGGAAAACATGTACAGAATATGCTCAGGGTAGGGACTTCCTACAATTGTTGGAATGGAAGAAAAGCTGATAGGAAAATCAATTCTGCTTGGAAACTTGGGAGAAGAATCCTGCTGAAGAACAGTCAGGGAGAGAGAGTGATGAACCCCAGGGAACAGGTTAGATAACTCTGATTTCCACTCCAGAAGCCAAGCCGGGGCTGGGATGCAACTATTACTACTCTGAGACAATGCCATTCATTCTCAGTAGCCCTCGTTCCCACCTATGTACTGTCTCCAAAGCTAGCTGGCACTGTAAGGAGGTCGTCTTTATTGATGCTTTCTACTCTTCCTCGGGTGGGGCACCAAGACCACACCCCTGCCTCTCCAGTGATCCTCTCTCACTCCAAGTGCAACCTATAACTCGGCTCTCGCCTTCTCCTTAAACCCCACCAGAAAGAAGTTGCTCGAAGGATGAGCAGGCTATGACATCTACCAGCTCATTGATCACCTGGGAAGATTTAGTGGTCTGGCTGGAGGAATTTTTGCTTAATGAATGCCTGTTATATACTTGGCACTGCACTGGCTGGAAGGAACCCCTCTTCTCCTTCATAACCTATTCTGCATGCCTCCTCACCCTACCCTCACCATCGGTCAGTAGTCTAAGATTGGAGTGTCAGCTAGGAGATAAAGCTGTCTGCTTCAAACATTATTTGGTTACTTAAAGGGATACAATATTGATGGCTTTTTTGTTTATGAGGGGAAGTGGGGGACGAGGTCAGATGCCCTTGACATTTAAACATCCATGCCAAAATCTCATGTAACCTTGTCTGTCTGAATGAGTTACTACTGAGAGAAATGGAGAAGTCATTTTCTTTCTGTAAATTGTGTTCAGCCTGAGAGGAAGCAAAATGTAGCAGGGCAGGAAGGCATAAGAGCGAAGACAGAGATTCTCCTGACTGTGAGCCGTGGCAGAGGAACCTCTGGTTACCTGAAGGCAGCACTCTGAGCGCCACAGGCTGTGACTCGTCTGATGCTTGGCTGACCCACTTGCTCGGGTTGCCGTGGAGCCACCACTCCGCCACCTTGCACCAGTATTTTCCAGCATCCTTCATCTCCACCCGCTGTAGCGCCAGGACAAAGTCAGCAGCGGATGAGCGGTAAGAGTGCAGGCGCCACCGGAGCCCCTCTTCGCCGTATTCCAGCAAGCCATCATGCTGCAGATGCACCAACATCCTTCTTCCAGAATCTTCTCTCTGCTGGTACCACATCACAGAGAACAGGGAGGCAGGGCCGATGGCACCCTCCAGGCTGCAGCGGATGGTCACCTCACTGTGCTCGGAGACATTTTCTGTCCGGGACCCTTTGGAGATGCGCACCTTACTTCCTAGGAAACAAAATGGCAGTAAATTTGAGAGGAAGCCAGACTTCAGACTGGACACCTCCTCTGAAAAAACTACTTTTCGTTGAAGTGATGCTGTCTGATAACCTTGAGATATCAGGTCCTTCATCTTCAACACTTTGCCTTGACCCCTGTCCTTCGTCCATATTTGCCAGAACATCCTCTGCTGTGAATCAAACCAGCCACTTTCATTCTTCAGCCCGCCTCTTGTCCACTGGCCCTGTCACTGAAAACCACCCAGGTTTGCAGGAAGCTCTGCCCTGCTGCTTTTATCAATACTTCTCCCAGGTCACCTCTCCCTTCTGCTACTTAGAAAGGTCATTGGAAACTTCCAGTCCTCTCCTCAAGTCCTGTATTCCATCACTACCCGCCCCCCCCCCTTTTTTTTTTTTAACAAATTACCCTCTTCCCATATACCTAGATATCAACCTCAGGTATGGACACAGGAAGAGAGGAGGTTAGGTGAGAGACTGAACATTTTCATACATGTGTTAGAACATCACTCAAGGGACTTCCCTGGTGGTCCAGGGGTTGAGAATTCATCTTGCAACGCAGGGGACACAGGTTCAGTCCCTGGTGGGAAGACTAACATCGCACATACCACAGGGCAGCTAAGCCCAGAGCTATAGCTACTGAGGCCACACCAAAAGATCTTGTGTGCTGCAACTAAGATACAACAGCCAAATAAATATTTTTTAAAAAAGAATACTATTCAAGGAGACTATTTACATTACTAGATTAGATTACGTTTTTAACAGATTTTGACATTTGCTTTTTTAAAATGTTTCCCTGTTAACCAGCAGGTGAGGACTTGGAAGGAAGGCTAGAGTAGTCACAAACAAAATAAAGAAATTATGTTGTAGTTGTTCAGTCACTAAGTCTTGTCCAACTCTTTGTGACCCCATGGACTGTAGCATGCCCGTCTCCTCTGTCCTCCACTATCTCTTGGAGTTTGCTCAAATTCATGTCCACTGAGTCTGTGATACTATCTAACCATATCATCCTCTGCTGCCCCCTTCTCTTTTTGCCTTCAATCTCTCCCAGCATCAGAGTCTTTTCCAATGTGCTTTCTAAGTCACTTTAGTCATGTCTGACTCTTTTGCAACCTCACGGACTGTAACCTGCCAGGCTTCTCTGTCCATGGGATTCTCCAGGCAAGAATACTAGAGTGGGTTGCCATTTCCTTCTCCAGAGGATTTTCCTGACCCAGGGATGAAACCTGCATCTCATATGTCTCCTGTATTGGCAGGTGGGTTCTTTACCACTAGTGCCACCTGGGAAGCCCCCTTTTCCAGTGAGTATGTGCTAAATTTTCAGCTCTACTACAAACATATTTATTGGTCTATCTTTAAAAGATTAACTGTGTCTGCTCCTAGATTATTTTATAGTTACATCTTTATTCTCTCCTCTTTGTAGAGAAGCGTGTGAAATATTAGTTTACACGGTACTGTCTCTGCTTCCTCACCTCAAATTACTCTCTACCTTATTGCCATCAGCTTTCCAATCCCATCACTATGCTCTGGCCAAGGTTCCCTCCCAGTAAAGGTGCAATTTCCCAACTCAAGAGACCCTCCAGGATTTTCTGTTCTCTCTGCAGTTTTTGTCACCAAAACTAATTTTCTTCTGAAATCCTCTCCTCCTTTGATTTCAGAGAAAACATCCCCACCCCCTCCTACAGCTGTGACTAATCCTTCTCGGTGTCTTTCCCTGGGGCCTCTTCCTTACCTTACTTCCTACACCAGGGTAACCAGCTAGCTACCCCCAGCCAGCCAGACCCAGCCCACAATTATGTTTTATTTGACATCTTCAGTATTTTAAAAGAATTTGAATTCATTATGGACAGTCCCAAAATGGGTGATGCCACCAAAAAAAGAGCTCAGGCATTTCTCGATAAACTAAAAGATTGGACAGCACTGGTCCCTCATTTCTGAACAGGAAGCACTGGCTTGAGCTAAGAAATGGTGTGCAATTCATTTTTTTTTTCAAGATTTTTTTGATGTGGGCCACTTTTAAAGTCTTTATTGAATTTGTATTGAATTTGTTATGATATTGCTTCTGTTTTATGTTTTGGTTTTTCGGCCAGGAGGCATAAGGGATCTTAGTTACCTGACCAGGGGTGGCACCCACACCCCCTGCATTGGAAGGCAAAGTTTTGTACACTGAACCACAGGTAGGTCCCTTGATGTGCACTTTTTAAAGGGGTGGGCACACATTATCAAGATTTAGCCTGGACAATTGGAAGAAAGGGATGCCAGCCACACAGATGGAGCATTGAGTGGGCCTAAGCCTTGTGGGACTGAGCAGCAGCAACAGAAAGCTTGTGGGATGGCCCAGATGATAGACAGCATCATGATGATACGGGACATGAGGATGATTTGGAACAAGTGGAGTGTGAGGGTCTCTGGGGCAGCGGAGCAGAAATGTGCAACAGGCAGTTGAGTGGAAAGGCCTGGAGTTCAGGAGACGGGGGCTAAGCGTAAAACACTTAGAGCTTGTTTCACTGAAGGTGGTAGCTGGGACCCAGGCAGTGTTTAGGAGGTTCTGAAGGGAGCAGAGAGTAAGAATAAAAGTGGGTTCATGTGTCCCTGAGGAACACGCACATTGAGTGGGGAGAGGAAGAAGGGCCTGAAGGGCATGGAGAAGGGGATCCAGAGCAGAAGGAAGAGACCCTCGCCCTCAGCTACTATTGTGCCCCTACTGCTCCCAACTGACTGTGAGCTCCTCAAGACTCTGCCTTATTTATCTGTGGAGCCCTAATTGCCTAGCACAAAGCAATGTTCTTTAGAATCTTATTTTCTGATGTTACGTTGAAAATAGAATTTTAAGTGCCAAACTAGATTAACTTATTTGCATTGTGCTTTTGGATCTCGGCCAGTTCCCGAACCTTAGATGTGACATTCATTTAATTTTAATCAACATTGGAGGTGACCTAACTGATGCTGACAGATCTAATCAACCCTGCCCACATTCAGACCACGGCACTCTTGGACCAATGCAAATGAGTGGAACGTCTATTTCATTTTTAAAGATCTCCTGAGGGGAGGAGATGCCCTCAGTTAAGCCATTCCAACAGTTAACCACTCTTATTTGCCTTATGTTGAGGCAGCCGTATGTTGAAAAGCAATCTCTCCACACATCCCTATAGAGTTGCACAGTTTCTGTTCACAGTGGGAGAAATATGCTTTGTATTACTCTTTCTCTGCCAAATTACAGTAGAGCCCCACTGGAATGACACAGCTTGTTATTATAGAGAGCTGGAGATACGATACCCTGGGTAGCTGCATAGACCAGGCTGCCAGGCTGAGAAGCCAACCATTCAAAGGGAACTTGTTCCCATCTAAACTTCTCCAAATCTCGGACTGACTCACCAGAAATGACTCCTACCTCCCCTGGTGTGCTATTCCGTCCTGCAGTCACTGTGCCGGTGGCCACTCTTCCTATAACTCTAGGTCATATTTTCACCTGCATATTATCATCCCATAGAACTGTTGCCCACGAGAAGGGGCTCATTCTCCAGAAAGATGCTAGAGAATACACTTGCAAGGTTTACCTGTGGGCCTGAGTTTCAATTCTGTGAGACCTGAGGTCTGTTCTCCAAGCTTGTGCCAAGTGCTATTTGTAGACCAGAGCCATTCCTCCACAGCACAGCGATATTTGCCCTGATCGCTGTCTTCCACATTCAGAATGTGTAGCTGAAACAAGTCTTGGGAAACTTTCTCAGCGTGGAATTTTTGTTTTCTCCATGTGGTCTGAAATTCATCCCCATATTTTACTACGTGGTTTTGGTCCACCTCCAGGATCCTCAGCCAGGATGCATCAGTGGAAATGGGAGAGAAGTACCAAGTCACGGCCAACTGGAGGTTTCCAGGGGATTGGGACAGGATGCTACACTCTACGTCAGTGTTGGAGTTGATGGGGATCTCTTGGACTTGACTGCTTGAATTCACCTTCAGTTTGCTCTCTAAATGAGAAGAACAGTACAATTATTCTTGTTACTTTGCTAGAAAATAGAACTTGAAGGTAGAGGGGACATTAGAGGTCAACTAAGGCCATAGCTCCTAGATCCATCAGATGTGTGAATTCTCTCTTTAGTAGCCCCACCAACTGCTCATTCAGCCTCTGAACAACTCACTAACAAAGCACCCATTCCATCTTTGGACATGCTGCCACTAGAGAATTTTTTCCAATATCAAGTTGAATCTTACTTTTTCATAATTTCCACCCACTGGTCCTAGTTCTACCCTGCCCTAAGAGTGGAATGGGGAGGGGAGGGCAGGGAGGAAGTATCGAGCCAGAAAGCCAATCTCTCCCACATGAAAATGCTTCAATATTAGATAACCAAAAAGGACCTACTTTATAGCCCAAGGAACTATACGCAACATCCTATAAAAAATCATACAGGAAGAGAACATATACATATAAAACTGAATCACTTTGCTGTATACCAGAAACTAACACAACACTGTTAATCAACTATATTCCAGTATAAAATAAAATTAAAAAAAGAAAATTCTTCAATATTTAGGCACAGACATCTTCTCTTTTAGAGCACTTCATAAATCAAATTGAGATAAAGTGGCCCTTGGGTGCTTTGTCTGGGTGTTTGCTATCCAGAATACTCCTTGACCCATAATTTGTCCAAGTCTAGTTATACCTCTCTGCAGACATGGGTAAACAAGAGGAAGCTGTATGTTCACTATTAAAACTGAATGTCTCTTTGCAGTCACTCAACTCTGGGAACATTATATGGATATGGAGTCAACTATCCTTTAACCCCAGAGCTTTTCTGCTTTGTCAGAAGATGAATGGCAAAACCTGGCTTCTAAATCTTATTCTTATCTTCTTGCTGACATCACGGATTATACTTTTGTGACTGCTTACGGATGCTGCCAGTAGGTCTCTTTACTCCTCCTTCAACAAACATTTATTAATGCATACTATTTTATGTGCCAGGCTATTTCAGGCTCTGTGGATCCCTCCCCTCAGTTTCTGCCTAGAGGGAAAGACTAGTACTGGGACAAAGGCTGAGAGATTATAGGATTGCGTCACCCAAGTAGGACAGAAATCTGCAAAAGTGACTATCAGAGCACATAGCAGGACTGTATAACCCAAATATGGGAGTGAGGCTTCCTGGAGAAGATATCTCTAAGCTAAGTCTTAAGGGTTAATAGGAATTAAGCTGATGGAGAAGAGGTAAAGGAATTCCATGCAAAAGAAGCAACTTGAACAAAGTCTGAAAATGAGAGCGAGCATAGCGTGTTGGAGGAACTGCAAGTAGTTCAGTGTGGCTGGAGCTCAAATTCAAGATGGAAAGTGGAAAGAGATGGTGCTGGGAAGACACAAATGTACCAGATCACAAAGGACCTTGCCTGCTATGTAAGGTGAGTTTGAACATAAGTTGGATGTAGAGGAGTAGTGGATGGCTCAGGTTTCTTGCTTGGATCACTGATGGATGCTGGGGACATAGAGAACAATGTCAGAGGAGTAGCTTTGGCAGGATAATGGTATATTTATGTTCTGACATGTTGAGTGTAGACATGTCTTGAAGGCAATTGCATGAGTCTGGAGATCAGAAGAGAAGTATTTCAAGACAGTGAATTTGGGAGTTGTCAATACATAGCATAAATCCCTGGCTAGGAATAAACCTACTTTGGGAGACTGTATCGAATGAGAAGAGAGAAAGTTGAGAATGAAGCCCAAAGGGCTGAGTCAGTGCGAGAGGAGGACTCTGCAAAAGAGAATGAGAAGGAGCCGTGAGAGGGCTAGGAAAGAAGCCAAGAAACTCTTGTGTCACAAGGCCCTGGAAAAAGAAGTTTTAAGAGAAAGGATTGAACCAACAATTTGAAATACGTCAGAAAAGACAAGTAAATTAAGGCATGAGTTAATCAACAAGGAGATGACTACCGTAACCAAAACTATTGCTCAGTAGTTGACAGAATGATGGTTACCATGTTTGAGCATCTGCTTGGTTTGTCAGGCACTGCACCAGGAACATGTCACCATCTTTAAATTGCACATCAGCAATTTACCCATGGAGTCAGTAGGCTTGGACAGATTAAGTTCTCATTAGATCTAAGTGATGTCAAAGCGTCTTGAACACTCCACCTTAAGAGGATGGAAATCAGGAAAGAAGATACTGGCACAGCAGAATTTGTGAAGTTGTGTCTTACTTTTCATCTCTGTGCTCTATTACCAATTGTATGTTGTCTATAATCATAAATTCTCTAATTCTTATACATTAACATATCAAAATGAATGGCTAAGTGTATTGAATGGAATTTGCATTATCCATACCACTAGGAGAGACATTCTAAAGATTTAAAGACTGGCCAGACACAGGCAGGGACCAATCTGAAGGAATGCCCCAGCACGGGAGCTGATCCTGGAGGGCCCCTGCTGTGCCACGTGGTGTCCAGTTGCTGAGCGGTGGGGACTTACAGGAAATGAGGAAGGGGCCACAGTTATTATTAGTGTGGAAGTAGTCCAATGTTTTAAAAACAAGCGTGGCCATTTCGTGCATATTAGCTCCATGTTAACCTAGATCACTTTGCATGTGTGTGTGTGTGTGTGTATGTGGGGAGGGGTGGGGGGGTATGTTTTTTTTTTTTTTTTTTTGGTTTATTTTTTTTATTTTTAATTTTGTT
>SJYT01077850.1:184093-206251 GCA_006410635.1 Cephalophus harveyi
TTTTTTTTTTTTTTTTGGTTAATTTTTTTTAATTGAAATATAGTTGATTTACAATGTTTCAGGAGTACAGCAAAGTGATTTATATGTTCTTTTTCAGATTCTTTTCCATTATAGGTTACTCTAACCTGCTGAATATAGTTCCCTGTGCTATGCAGCAGGTCCTTGTTGTTTATCCACTTTACATATACTAGTGAGCATCTGTTAACGTTGTTGTTGTTCATTCACTAAGTCGTGCCCAACTCTTTGTGACCCCATTGACCGCTTCCCTGTCCCTCACCATCTCCCAGAGTTTGTCCAAGTTCAGGTCCATTAAATCTGTTAATACCAAATTCCTAATTTATCCCTACCCCACTTCCTGGATATCACTTATATATTGTACTTACTTATAGTACAAACATGGGGAGAAAGTATTTTATGCTTTAATTCCATAACTTTCCCCAAATGGGAAGAATGTTTTTTAAAAAAGTGGAATTAATTTCAAGTAGTGTTAACCTGGTAAAGTGACAGTGATCCTTAGTGGGTGAGAGGTGGCAGAAGCCCTCACAGGACTGTTTGTGTGCAGAGAATTTCTGTCATAAACTTCTACTTTACACTGATAAACTCCTGCTTCTTCCTCGGTGGCATCATGGATTAGGAGCCGAGAATGAAATGAAGACTGTGAAATCTTCGTCTTCCTTTGGAACTGGGGTAGGCAGCTCCCCCATTCAATAGTGCCATTGTGGGTGATTTGAAGAAGCAGATCAAAGGCTCGAGATCCGGCTGGCTGGAACAGCCATGTCACGGTGAGTGGAACCCTGAGGTCAGAGTAGCCAACCCTCACTATGCAGGACAGGTCAAAGGTGTTGGTTAATTTCACTTGTGGTAGACGGCTCATCAGACTAACTTGTAAACTTGACTCTGTGGGCAGAAACACAAAACGCAATTTCTAACATGTTTATCAAATCCAGGTACAGTGCTTCTAAGTTTCCCTAGCCATCATCTCTTCACACTGAACCATGTGTTCATACACTGGGAGTATCAAATATTTGGGGGTAGAAATTGATGCACAGTACAGGCTGTCCTGAATTCTGACCTCAGTTTTCTAAAGCTGACCCTCTTGTAAGAGTGTTCTCAGCAGAGACAACAAACAGGCAGTGTTTCTCCAGTCCACTGCTTAGACAGCTGCTACTGAGGGCGTGGGGCGCCCAGCCCTGCTGGCCGGCCTCCTTCCCTTACCCCACTGCTGCGTGAACTATCACTGTTTTACACTTGCTACCAGAGATTCCGCAATCCCAGGCTGCAGCTGTCAGAAGCCTGAAGGTATGAGGCTCCGCTTCACTTGGCATATCTCTTTTCTAAGTCTACTCCAAATGATACGATTTTGTTGTTAGCCTTGAATAACAACTTATAAGTTGCACCCTAAAGACCATCTTTATAAAGATGAGTAAACTTCAGAGACCAGTTGGCAGACTTGGTAACCAGAGACTCTGCTCTGTATTCTGGGGTATACATACTGTAACTAGAGGATTCAGGATGACATGCAATCAAACTCCATGGCATCCCACTACAGAAGGAAGATACTGATGATATGCAAGTTCAGCAAAGGCTTTCCCTGACACTTACCGAGGGGCTTTACAGTGATCGACACCATCTGAGTCCAACTCTGATCTCTGGCCTGGCTCCGGGTCCTCTCAGACACTCTGCACTCATACATGCCACTGTCTGTGATGGTGGTGGAGGCGATCTCAAGTTGGAAAGTGGCCCAGTCCATTTTCTCCAGCCTTGCATTTCTGAGGTTATCGAGTTCCCCATATGAAGCACCTAGCTTCATGGTGCCATCCTGCTCCATGCCAGCCACAAACACTGGCTGTGTCTGGTTTTGTGGGACATGCCACCAGGCCACAGTCAGGAGATTCTCAGCTCCATCTGCCTTGCAGAGAAGAGTTAATGCCTCTCCTTCCCACACTGCTTGCTGCCGGTTCTTGGTAGACACAACCACATTTCTTGCTGTGGATTACAGGTTTTAGAAGAAAAAGATATTTCGAGTAAATGAAAAGTTTTCTATAAAACAGTGAACTCTCATTAATTAAGACTTGACTACTTTGAGACAAACGCAATCAAATTGTTCACGCTTGTATCATCCCCTAGAATAAAAGATTTAATCAACACTTAAAATAGTAGAAATGGCAGAAAGAACACCAGAAGAACTAATTTACATGTAAACAATTTACAGTTTGCCTTAAGTTTTAGTGATTTGTTCCTTAGGAACATCTAGTTGGGAAAACACATGGTAATATTTTGTTAAATTAATTAGAGGTGGTGTATGAGAGTGAAAGTAATGAAGCTGTGTTTATTTCAATGTTTAGTTTTCTAGAATTCAGACTGTCACAGTTCAGAATGACCTTCCTCTCCTTATCTTTCCTTAATTAGTATGTATCTGAACAGTGAAAAAGTACTATTAATTGTATTTCTGTTCAAAATATTGCCATTAAAAAACAATTACTTGAAGAGGGCGTGGAGAAAAGAGAATCCTCTTACACTGTTGGTAGGAATATAAATTGATACAGACCCTATGGAGGTTCCTTAAAAAACTGAAAATAGAACTATTGTATGACTTTGAAATCCCACTCCTGGACACATTCCCAGAGAAAACCATAATTACAAAAGATACACGCACCCCAGTGCTCATTGCAGCACCATTTACAATGGGCAAGACATGGAAGCAACCTAAATGTCCATTAACAGAGAAATAGGTGAAGAACATGTGGCACATATATACAATGTAATATCACTAAGCCATAAAATGGAATGAAATTGTGCCACTTGCCGAGACTTGGATGGACCTAGCGCTGTCATACAGAATGAAGAAAGTCAGAAGTTGAAAAACAAATACTGTGTATTAATGCATATATGTGGAATCTAGAAAAATAGTACAGATGAACCTATTTGCAAAGCAAAAATAAACACATAGATGTAGAGAACAAGCATATGAACACCAAGGTGGGAAACAAGGGGTGGGATGAACTGGGAGACTGGGATTGACGTATATACACTACTATGTATAAAATAGATAAGGACCTCTGTTGGGGCACAGAGAACTCTACTCAATGCTCTGTGGTGACAAAGAGGGGATATATGTATAGGTATAGCTGATTAGGTTTTCTGTATAGCAGAAACTAGCACAAAATTGTAAAGCAACTAAGCTCCAATAAATTTTTTTTTAATTAAAAATTTCTTCTTTTAAAAATTATTTGGGGGAAAATGTATATATATATAAATATATATATATATACTATAAATACAGATATACTTCCCCCTCAAGTATTTTAAAATATATATATATATATATATATATATATACACCTACACACACACACACACACACATATACATTTCTCTTTTTCAAATCATATATTCATTCATATATATTGTTGGTTGAAGGGAGATCCTTCCTATATCTGAACTACAGTGTAAAACATTAAGTGTAAGTCTGGCTCCCAGATGGAAAATTCAAGATGATCAGAAATGTGGACATCCTTTCAACAGATACTTCCTGTGAGAGGCCTTGTCCTGGGTGCTTTGTGGGCAGTGCAAAGATCCCTCAAGCTCATGCATCCTAGGCAGCTCAGCCTCATGCTTAAGGCCAAGGTCCCTGGAGTTGTTATAGAATTACCCTGGACAACAAAGTGAACCTCTCTGAGCCTCAATTTCCTTTCCTGTAAAGGAAAGAGGGTAATAATAGCACCTCACTTTTGCACTGTGAGAAGACTAAGTGAACGGCACGTGCAAAGGGCTTACTACCCTGGCTGGCAAGGAAAAGTGCCCAGCAAAAGTGAGCTACTAGCATTAGTGTGCAATGATAGTCCCTTCGTGAGAGCAGAGGTGTTCAAAGTCAGAAAAGGAAAATAAAACGAATTTTTTTTTTTTTTAATATTTTCTAGACTCCTGGGATCTTAGTTTCCTGACCAGGGATTGAAACTGGTCCCTCAGCAGTGAGAGCATGAAGTCCTAATCATTGAACCACCAGGGAATTTCCAGGAAAACAAAACAGAACTGGCATTTGAAATCTTAATAGGATCTAAATGAATTTGCAGATTGATCTTCTCTGCTGAGGAATAGTTCTGTCTTTAACAGCTTTATGGATGAACATAATGTCACCAAGACAGAAAGAAGGCCAATGTCCACAAATAGATTAATATATATCTACCTACTACACACACACACACACACACACACATATATATAACATATATATACATATATAAAACTTGCTTCCAAATTTGGGGTATTAGAGGCATTATTACACTTAATTTTTTTCAAGTTAAAAATAGACTCATAACTAAAGTTTCAAAATTAGAAGGGAAATTATTAGTCACAATCTTACACTTCAAGTATAACCATTATGATAGGTTTCGAGCAGTTTCAGTTTTTTAAAAAAACTGTGGTTTCCTTACTTTATCGTGGTCATTGCTGTCTCCGAGTTAGAAGTGACACACTCACCAGGCATGTGTAAGGTGGGCACGCATAGTGGTAGGGAAGTACCCTCTTCTGTTTAAAACATTCACGGGATGATAAACCTGCTCATACTTGAAGTAATGGTTTGAGTTTCAAAACCAAATGTTCAATAGGATCTTTAATAAATCTGCTACTAACTTTTTCTGTTTCTCCATAAAAAGAAACAGGTTGGACTCCAGCCTGTACAAAGTATTATTTTTAGCTTGGGCAGACCACCTACTATCTTGATAAGCTTGTGATCTGTGTGCCCCAAAGCACACCTTTTGGTCCCTTTGGCACAGATTCCTATGTCCTGAGTTTATGAAAGGTTTACAGTTCTGCTCCAGTGGAGACAGATAGACAAGGTTGAGATTTAGCTCTGTGTAAATAGGTAAACACGCCTACATATGTTTTTCTGAATCCTAGCAAGAAAGACCAAATGTTTAGTGTAAAAACTAACACCAAAACACTTCCTGGCTCTCCAATCTAGGCCAAAGCTGTGCATCTTCACTCTAAGCAAATGGGGTGATGGAGAAGAGCATGGAAGTGTTTGTGTCTATGGAGATGCCTCCAATAAGCAAGTACAAGAAGGACATCTTCATTTTGGGTTTGTTATTTATTTTTTTGGTTTTTGCTTTGGGGCAATTCATCTTTCTAGACTTTGAATTTAATACTTAGCCCAGAAAATCATAGTATTGCTTGTAGATTTATCAGTTTTCTCTCCACACAAAAAGCACTGATTATTCAAACATGCTTAAGGTCACGCAGCCTTCAGAAACTCAACAGGAGCTGAATGGCCTTCCAGATAATCAGACCCAGCCTATCTGAGTCAGATAGGCGTCTCGCCACATCCTAGCAACATGCAGGCAAGAGAGTCTGCCCACTCTCACTTCTTTTCTTACTCTGAGTCATGGGTTGATGCAGAATTAAGACTAAGTATCGTTCCCTGTATCAGGTTAAGAACACAGAGAACTGATGAAAGACACCTGAAAGATGCTGAAAAAGTAGAAGGGGTAATGTGGGTGTTTATTTCTCAGGAAAGAGGCAAGTATAAGCTCTTTTCTCTTAATCTACTCAAAATACACACGCACACACACAAGGAGACAGGGAGCTTCATGAATGCAGGTATTCTTGGCTGAAAGAAAACCCAACACACCAATCAGAAATAATAGCAAATAGAATCAAGAATCTAAGAGGGCAAGAAGGGACTTAAAGACAGTGAAATTAGATTATCTTACAATTGAGGAAGCTGAGAATTAGTGAAGTGAAGTACATGGAGTGTTCATGTTCACAGCCCATTTATTGGCTCAGGAGTAGGACTCAGGTCTTCAGCTATATGGGTGCGTGCTCAATCACTTTAGCTGTGTCCAGCTCTTGTGACCCATGGACTGTAGCCCACCAGGCTCCTCTGTCCATGGGATTTTCAGAGAAGAATACTAGAGTGGCTTTCCATTTCCTCCTATAGGGGATCTTCACAACCCAGGGATCAGACCTGAGTCTCCTGGGTTTCCTGCACTGCAGACGGATTCTTTACCCACTAAACCATCTGGAAAGCCCCCAGGTTTTCATCTAGCTTGGGTGCTTCCCTTTACTCCACTCCACCTCAAAGTGACCTGATTGATACCTGACTTCAGGAGACCTCCCCTGTGTCCATGAAGGTATCCAGTACTCACAAAGGAGGACATCGAAATGCAGCCCAACTGTGTCTGGTCCCAACTTCACATACCTGCTTGCTTCCAAAGGTGTACAAAGCTGTCTGGTGATTGTTTTTTCTGAAGCACTTGCCAGGAGCCCATCTGAGCTCTTGTCACCTCTGCCACGACACATCTGTATGCACCTTCATCCTCTGGGCCCACAGAGAAGATCTTGAGAGAGAAAGACTTGGGGCTTAACTTTGAAACCTGGAGCTGTCCTTGACTTGCTCTTTCTTGGTAATCTTTCTTCAGATCCAGAACTCCGCCAGCATCAATGTGGGCCATTTCAACATCATTGAAGAACCAAGTGGCCTGAAGGTGTGGGTCCTGGCCACCACCCATGACCAGGCAAACCAGTTCTAAGGATTTTCCTTCATGTACCGTGCTCTCAGCTCTAATGTTGACTTGAAATTCTCTCACTAGGAAACAAAAGCAAGGCAGATATTTAGAGAGGCCACTGAGCCTCTTCCTTCAATACCAGAGAGAGATGCGATCTCCTATCAGGATAGTACAGGGATTGAATTTAATGTGGGAGATCAGAGATAGGCCAAAGAAATGCCTAGAATCAAAAACGCCCTTGACTATTTTTTAAATTATCTAGAAAGAACAACACATGTGATTTTCCGAATGCAATACTATTAAGCAAGATGAATGCATGGATGTGTAAAGTACATAGTAATGTATCTTTTAAAATAAAATAGTTTATACTATGTTGAACTGACATAAATTGTGATTTCTTGCTCTCATTTTTAGGTGAGAATATCCAATGGAATTTTCCTAAGTTAAAGGCATATGTGATATATGGCAAATCCACAGCTAACAGCACACTTAACAGTGGAAAGCCGAAAGCTTTTCCTCTAATATCAAGAATAAGACAAGGATGATTACTCTCACCACTTCAATTCAACATGGTATTGGAAGTCCTAGCCAGAGCAATTAGACAGAAAAAGAAATTAAAAGCATCTACACTGGAAAAAAAGAATAAAGACTCACTGTTGGCAGATGACATGTTCTTACATATAGGAATCAAAAGAAAAAAGAAAAAAACAACCACCAAACTCCACCAAGAAGCTGTTAAAACTAATAAAGAATTTTAGTAAAGCTGCAGCATACAAAATCAACACATGAAAAAATCAGTTGCATCTCTATACATTGACAGTCAACTATCAAAAAAAAAAAATCAGAAAACAATCCCATTTACAATAGCATCAAAAAGAAGAAAATACTTAAGGATAAATTTAACCAAGGAGGTGAAAGAGATGTACAATGAAAACTGTAGAACACTGATGAAAGAAACTGAAGACGAAACAAATAAATGAAAATATATCCCATGTTCATGGGTCAGAAAAATGAATATTATTAAAATGCTCATATCACCCAAAGCAATCTACAGATTCATTGCAATCCCTATCAAAATTCTAATAGCATTTTGAAATAGATAAAAACAATTCTGAAATTCATGTGGAACAACAAAAGACCCTGACTGGCCAGAGAATTTTAGCAAGAGCTGTAGGTTTCACATTACCCATTTTCAAAATGCATTACAAAGCTACAGTAATCAAAACTATGATGCTGGCATAAAGCTATATAAACCAATGAAACAGGATAGAGAACCCAGAAATAAATTCATGAATCTTTGTCAATTAATCTTTAATAAGGGTTCCAAGAACACACAACAGGGAAAAGATAGTCCCTTCTATATATGGTGTTGAACCAACTGGATATCCATATGCAAAAGAATAAAGTTGGACCGCTATCTCATAGCATATTAAAAAAAATAAACTCATAATGAATTGAAGATTTAAACCCAAGACCTGAAATTGAGAAACTACTAGAAGAAAATAAAAGGGGGACTTCCTTGGTGGTCCAAGGGTTAAGGCTCTATGCTTCCACGGCAGGGGGCATGGGTTCGACCCCTGGTCAGGGAACTAAGATCCCACATGTCATGCAGCATGGCCAAAGAAAAAAAGAAAAGAAAATAGAAGGAAAACCTTCCTGACATTAGTTTGGGCCATGGTTTTCTGGATATGACCCCACAAGCACAGGCAACAAAAGCAAAAATAGACAAATAGAATTGCACCAAACCAAAAAGATTCTGTACACAAAATAAACAATCAGCAGAGTGAGGAGACAATCTATAAAATGGGAGAAAATACTTGCAAACCACGTATTCAAAAAGAGGTTCCTATTCAAAATGTATAAGAAACTCATACAAGTTAATAGCAAAAAATTCCAAATAAGTTGACATAAAAATGAAAAAGGATCTGACTAGATATTCTCAAAAGAAGACGTACAAATGGCTAAAAATATGGAAAGGAAGATGCTTATCACTAAATCACCAGGGAAATGCAAACTGAAGCCACAAGATATCACGTCACATCTGTTAGAATGGCTGTCATCAAGAGACAAAGATAGCAAGTGTTGGTGAGGATGCAGAAGAAAAAAGAACCTTTGTGTATTGTTAGTAGGAATGTAAATTGGTATGATCATTATTGAAAACGGTATGGAGGTTCCTCAAAAACTAAACATAGAACTACCACATAACCCAGCAATCCCCACTTCAGGGAACGTATCCAAAGCAAACGACATAGCGTCTCAAAGAGATACCTGCTCTATGTTCATTATGCATAATATCCAAGATATGGAAGCAACACGAGTGACTACCAAAGGATAAGCGGACGGAGAAAATGTACACATACACAACGGACTATTATTAAGCCATGAGAAAAGAGGAACTCTTACTGTTTTCAAAAACATGGATCAACCTGGAGGACATTTTGCTATGTGAAACAAGCCAGACACAGAAAGACTGTGGAAACTAAAAATGTTGAACAGATGGAAGCAGAGAGTAGACCCGTGGTTGCCAGGGCTTGTGGGAGTGGGGTAAATGGGGAGATGCTGGTCAGAGCACACAGTTTCAGTTACGCAGCATGAATAACTTCTGGAGATCTAGTGATTACAGTTAGTCATAATACTGTGTGGTGTTACCTGAAATTTGCTAAGAAAGTAGATCTTAAGTGTTGCCACATACACGACGCAACCATGTGAGGTGATGATATGGATCATAGTCATTTCACAATGCAAACAGATATCCAAACACAGTACTGTACACCTTAAACATATACAAATTTTTATTGATTTAAATAAATAAACTTTAAAGATAAAGACTTCTACATTAAAAAAAATTTTTTTCAAAGAAAGGGGAAAAAAAGCATATAAGTGTCTCCACAAGACTCCCCATGTATAATTTGGACATATAACGCCATCAGGACAGTTTTTAATGGAACAGAATAATGCTCCTCTTTAAGAAAAAAAAAAAGAAAACTTCAATCAACCGTCACTGGATCATTGCTGTTAGCATGAATGTTTATGGTTTTAGATCTCCTCCTAGTGGACCAAAGCGCATGTGGAGAGACCAGGAATTACAGTGGAGGCTTCCTGCTTGCTCTGGTGAAAATGCCAGTGGATCACGAAGAGTGACATTATTGCAAGGTAAAGGAGTCAGGCGGAGGGAGCACTGACAAGGCTTCACATTGGAAACTGGGGCTATTCTGAGGCCCAAGTGACTGTGGTGAGAGGGCCTTGGAGAGACACACCTGTCTTCACACACCAGCTCCACTTCTCACCAGCTGAGCAAGCTTAGGCAGACCATAAGCTGGGGCTCTGGGTCGTGTTTCAAAAACCGGAATTTGACAACTTGCTCTGAGGCTGGTTGTTAGGACTACGTTAGATAATGCAGCTGAAGTGCTTACACAGAACCTGGCAAAAATGGCAGCAAAACTATTTCCCTGTATGGTTTGTGGAATCTAACTAACAGTCAATTGATTTTATCCCATATAAAACCTCCCGTGGACATAGCCTGTGGACAGAGCCCCAGATGAGTATCTTTCTTATTTATGCTCCAAAAATGACAAAAGCAAAACTTATCCAAACTTTCTAAATGATCTTGTTTTATATTCAACCCAAGATTTTAAAATAAAAATTGGGAGTTCCCTAGTGGTTCTGTGGTTAAAACTCCATCCCTGGTGTTCCTGTGATTAAGACTCCAGGCTTTCACTGCCAAGGGCATTGATTTAGTCCCTTGTTAGGAAACTAAGATCCCGCAAGACGTGGCACAGTCAAAAAAAGGGGAAAAAAAAAAAAAGAAATAGAAAGATATCCCCCACCACTAGCATATTAATGAATTTCCTGAGAAGATAATTACCTGCCGGCTGGACCTTGAGAGTTGTTTGATCTGTCTGCTTTTTTGTGATGGAAGTCCAGGTTTCATCAGGATCCTGAATCCATTCAGTTGCCTCACAGAACAGCTGACCTTGATCTGAGGGCTGGAGCCTCCCCATGGACAGCCTGAAGGTAGTGACCCCAAGCTTGTCGAGTCGCACGTCACCAGCTGCAAACCTCTCTGTAAACAAGGGCCCAGGGAGCAACGTAAAATCTTTGGAGAGGGAAATAATCTTGCTGGCTTGGCTTCCTTCTCCATCCTTCATCAGGTACCAGGTGATGGAGAGGTGGGTATGTTGAGCTGTGGCTTTGGATACCTCACAGGTAAGTTCCAACTGCTCACCTTCCTCCTTATTTAGAATCTGGGGAGCCATGGCCACCGAGAGGGTATCTGGAATAACTGGACACAGAGGAATGACGGTAATTGACTTAGGATCAATTAGAGGCTTAGTTAGACTAGCCTCTCTAGATGAAGGTGGTGGCCTGACCCACCATCTGTAAAGTATATTCTTTGAGTTGGCTTCCCATCAGCCATATGCTTTACCTATTACCAACAGGAACATTGGCATCTATGTACATACAGTCTATGGAACCTGGCAAAGCTCTTGGTTCACTGTTATGTTTTTAGCATAGTCTGTAACCCATTTAGCTACTCAGACACAGAGGTTTTAAATGGGAAAAGCACAAGGAGCTAGAAGACCTATATTCTGATCCTATTATTTGTCCCTATTTGACTCCATGAACTGGAACAAGTCACTTCACTTGTTTGGGCCTTCACCCGCTCCTTTACAAAATAAAGTTCTGAAATAATCTGTTATAATTTATCTTTCAGAGACAATTCAACCCTTACCAAAGTTTTGATAGCCATCCTATACCCTAACATTCTCTTCCTCCTCAAAGGAGATCACACAGCCTAAGTTTATGTGAAAGCAACATTTAGATTCAACAATAAATGTTTATTGAGCCTCTATTCAGTGCTAACCACTGTGCTAGGGAGTGAAGTAAATGTTCTGTCACAGTGCTCGGGGTAAGATCAGAGACGGTCATATAAGAAGCCGATTACCACATAAACTGAGTGAGTGCTAATAACAGTGGTGTGAATAGAACATCAAAAAGGAACAAAGACGGGAATATCGCCTGCAACAGTCAGAACAGGTTTCACAGGAGAGGAAATGTTTAAACTGGGTTTGAAAGTATATGTAGGAGTTTGCTAGGCTGAATAGAAAGTGATAAGATATTCTAGGCAAAGGGACAAAACAGTAATTTCAAATATGATCCTTGCCACATAGGAAAATACACTAGAGAATGGTAGTTTGAGAATAACTATTTCCATGCTAATGACTTACTTCCTATGATATTTAGTTCAGTTCAGTCACTCAATCGTGTTATATATAAATGTATTATATCCATACCAGCTCTTCTATCAAGTTAATATTCTGCTTCCAAGAAGAGACATGAGAACTCTCAAAGCTTTGTCTGATGCTGTGTTATATTATCAACCTATGGATAGCTGTGGGCAAGGCCTAGGAATACCACATCATATCTAACTCTTCATGACAAAGTTGACTGGGAAAATGAATTGAGATTTTTAGAGAAGTTTAGAGTTTTAGAGAGTTTTAGATGAGATTTCTATCTGTGACAAACTCCAAAATATCCAGAAGGGTTCATGGGCTCTTTTGCTAAAACAAACAGAACAATATAAAGCCATGTCACAGTGCAAGGCATTGTGATGATGGAGACTGGTTTGTCAGGGCCTGGCTAGCAAAGAAGGGCACACAGCTTACCAGTAAGATTAGTCTTCGCACTGTAAGTCCCGTAGTATTTTTCATCAGTGTTGGGTGTGAAACACTCATACTCGCCAGTATCCTTCATCTGGAGCTTGGAAATGTGCAAAAAGACTGAGTTACCCTGAACCCTCTCCACGTAGATTTCCTTACTTTTTACCCGCGTTGCATACACTACATAAGAGAAGGTGTCATCCATGGTGCTAATGATCTGGATTTCTTGTGTCGGGGCTGTCGGCAGGTAAACAGACCATTGGAAATGCTGCTCAGAAGGTCCTTGGTGGCCAGTTACATTGCAACCGATGCTGATAGGGTAACCTTCAGCTCTGAATAGCGGTCCTTTCTGAACTGTTACTTCTCGCTGGCCAATGCTGAGCTTAGCTTGCAAGTAGGAGAGAGAAAAGGGAATAAAAATAGATTAGTGCTCCGGTTCCCAATGTGCCACATTATGTAGCTCCCTGTATTACAATTCTAGAAAATGAGATCACAGGTTATTAGCTGTAATCAACTCAAATGTTCAATACTTTCTTCAGGCTGAGGAGCAGTGGAATGGCTTGATGAGTTAATTGTTCTTTTATAATTCTAATTTCTAGAGTAATCTCTAGTCTCTTAAAAAAGAATAGCTTCATCAGTGTAACATGACCACTTCTATAAAATGCATCTACTTACCTAAGTGCACCTGAAGTAAATATGATGTATGATAATTCACCTTTTATGTTACTTTATGGAAAAATTCTCAGTATACTTCCTCGAGCCTCCAGTTCTTAGGGACCGGCCATCGAGCTGTCCTAACAAATGATTGCTGGAGAGACTGAGTCCATGGCACTGGCCCTGGTGCTATGACTTTTCCTGCTGGTTGGTTGGAACTATTTGTAGCTCCCGGCCAGGTCTGGTGCAAGATTAGCTAAACTTAGCATCTGAAGAAGCAGCAGTACTTCCTTTCTGTACCATAGAGGGTTTTTCATTGTGTAATTTTTTAAAGAGCCACTACAGCTTTATTGAAAAGCTTCATAAAAGATGACTGTCAAGTCCAACAGGATCCGGGATCAGACTCAGTTTAGTTGCTCTCTTATTTAAAGCTTTCAGTTGGGATCACAGTGGAATGCTTCATGTTAGGACAAATCTCAAGTATTAGGTTTAAAGGAGAAAATATTATTTAGGAAATAATATTTCCTTTGACACACACATTTTCAAAATCAAGACTTTTTAAGAAATTAAATTGTATTATTTCTTATGTTAAATTAAAGTGTTTATTTCTTATGTTAAAGTGTTTATTTCTTATGTTAACATTAAAGGCTGGTTTATTTTGTGTTACAGAAAGAACAATGAACAAGTGATGGAGATGCCACAAAGGTAAGCTAGGTCTTTCACTCAGGGCCTAGGGCCCAGGGGAAAGACATCAGAAGAGTCCAACGGGGGCAATTACTGGTATTACGGAATTACAGAGTAGAGTTCAATAAGCAGGAATGGAAGAAGCAAGAGCATCTGCTGAATTTTGTGAATCCACAAGGACAAAGAATAAGGGAGACCAGATTGGAAAAAAAAGTGAGAGAAAGGAAAAATGACATTACAGAGACCACGGTAAGGTTAAATATAGAAATTTTAGAATGAAAACAATTCTGATAGGAGGGGACCTGCAAAAACAGGGAGAAAGTGTAATTGGTCACGATGTAGTCAACTAAAAATTGCATATGGATACAATCAATGCAAAACTGGAAAACAAACATCCAATCAAACAACCAACTGCATACATTTCCGGTAATCATTTAAAATATACTAATTTATTCATAAATCCCAGTTAAATGTGATACATATACATTAGGCTTTTTTTTTGTAATAAGCACTTAGGGATAGAAGTTTAAAAATATGAGAAAAAAATTTTGTTAATTCAATTTTTTCAAAACAGGACTTTTTATTGAAGTATAGTTATTTACAATGTTGTGTTAGTTTTAGGTGTACAGCAAAGTGATTCAGTTAACATACTTATATATCTATTCTTTTTCAAATTCTTTTCCATTATAGGTTATTACAGGATATTGAGTGTAGTTCCCTATGCCATACAGTAGGAAAATTTTTAAATATTATTTACCAAAAAATTATTTACAGAGGCAGTTTAAAACATTGTCAGCAATGCTAGCCAATCTTAGACATACATCTTAAAGAAATGTGAGCACTGAACCAGCCTACACATGGAAAAGCACCCACAGCAGCACTGTTCATTGCAACCCCAAACCGGAGACAACCTATATGTCCATCAGCAGTAGAACAGGCAGGCTGTGGTACAATCATAAAACAGAATCTTATACAGAAATGAAAGTGAGTGAATTGCAGCTGGTTGCAGAAACATGGATCACTGTGTTTAAGGAAAGATGCTGAACACTTAGAATCTTTTTGACTATATACAAAATGAATATAAAATTTAAAGAAAGGCAAAAAACCCCACACTGTATTGTTTAGTGATGCAAACATAAGTTAAACCTTTATTTAAAAAAAAAAAAAAAAGCTAAGAAGTAGTTATCATGAAAATCAGTAAAGTGAACGTGTGTGTATCTGGTGGGGCATACCACAAGGTAGATGGGTGATTCTAGGGTCCTAGCAATGTTCTATTTCTTCTCCTGCATAGTGATTACATGGGTTTTACTTTTTCCTTATTTATTAAATCTCACAGCTGTGTTTTATTAACTTTCCTTTTTAATTAATTAAGTTTTGGCTGTGTTGGGTCTCGTTGCTACAAGCAGGCTTTCTCCACTTGCGGTGAGCGGGGGCTAATCTTTAACTGCGGTGTCGGAGCTTCTCACTGCGGTGGCTCCTCTTGTTGCCAAGCAGGGGCTCTAGAGCATGGGTTCAGTCGTCGTGGCACGTGGGCTTATTTGCCCTTGCAGCACGTGGAATCTTCCCCAACAAGAGATCGAACCCATGGCCCCTGCCTTGGCAGGTGGATTCTTAACCACTGGACTACCAGGGAAGTCCCTTTTCTTATGTGTTATATTTGCACAGTAAAAATGGTTTTAAAAATATGATTTCTGAGGTAGCACTGTTTATGTCAGGGGATGTTTCCACAATATTATTTTTTATGCCTCAGTTCAGTTCAGTTCAGTCACTCAGTCGTGTCCGACTCTTTGCGACCCCATGAATCGCAGCACGCCAGGCCTCCCTGTCCATCACCATCTCTCGGAGTTCACTCAGACTCATGTTCATCGAGTCCGTGATGCCATCCAGCCATCTCATCCTCGGTCGTCCCCTTCTCCTCCTGCCCCCAATCCCTCCCAGCATCAGAGTCTTCTCCAATGAGTCAACTCTTCGCATGAGGTGGCCAAAGTACTGGAGTTTCAGCTTTAGCATCATTCCTTCCAAAGAACACCCAGGACTGATCTCCTTCAGAATGGACTGGCTGGATCTCCTTGCAGTCCAAGGGACTCTCAAGAGTCTTCTCCAATACCACAGTTCAAAAGCATCAATTCTTTGGCACTCAGCCTTCTTCACAGTCCAACTCTCACATTCATACATGACCACTGGAAAAACCATAGCCTTGACTAGACGGACCTTAGTCGGCAAAGTAATGTCTCTGCTTTTGAACATACTATCTAGGTTGGTCATAGCTTTTCTTCCAAGGAGTAAGCGTCTTTTAATTTCATGGCTGCAGTCACCATCTGCAGTGATTTGGGAGCCCAAAAAAAATAAAGTCTGACACTGTTTTAACTGTTTCCCCATCTAGTTCCCATGGAGTGATGGGACCGGATGCCATGATCTTTGTTTTCCGAATGTTGAGCTTTAAGCCTAGGCAGCATTTACTCCACATTTTTTATGACTTTTCAGAGAGATGGATACATTCAAAACATTTTATTGTGAAAAGTAGTACTTTATTTTCTTCTGCTTCAGTTGCTAATTCAATTAATATTTATCTAACCACTTATAGTATTTCTGATGCTTCAAGGACTAAGACATGAAGATGAGTTTAGGATAGTCTCTGACTTCTCGATTTTACAATTTAGTCAAGTAGGGTGGTTGTCATCTCTCCTGGAAAGATAGATGATGAAAGTTCTTTGAGGAATTTGAAGGAAGGAGAGATTACATTTTAGGGGAGGAAAATAGGTAAGGTGTATGGAAGAGAGAGTATTAAAAATGGACCTTGAAGAAGGTTATGACAATTTAAGTGGAGAGAAAGGGTATTTTTCAGTGAAGGAGACTTCATGAAAAGACTGTATAAGTAGTAATCAAAAGAATTGTTCAGGAAATAGGGAGTAATCAGTTGGATTCGGGGGTGGGTTACACAAAGATTAATAGAAAGAGATAAGAATGGGCAGGAATTTTGAGTCCAAAGCATGAAGGGCTTAACCGGCATGTTTAAAAGTTTGGGCTTGATTGATAGACAATGGGGAACCCACTGAAAGTGTTTTAAAATTCTTAGTAAAATTAACCTGATGGTGTGTAGGATGATGGAGTTAGAAGTAGATATCAGATAATTGCAGAAGCTCCGGAGATAAGTGATGAAGGCGGTAGAAATGGAAAGAAAGGGACTATAATTTGAGAGTCACTGTGGAGATAAATCTATAGAGTTTTTCAGCATCTTAGATGCTTAGAGGTTAAAGGGGTGGATGGAAGACAAGAGGAAATCAAAGATGATACCAGGTTTTGTAAGGGTGACTGGGAGTAACAGTACTATTAATAGGAATAAGCTATCAGGAAGAGGTACTATTGTGTGTTCAAGGGTGAAGGAGAAGATGAAGAATTTAATCTTGGAAACAATAGAGTGCTGTGGAATAAACAAGAAGGAAATCCGGCAAATATTTAGAAATATTATTGAAATATATGTCAATATCTGTATCTCTTTCTTTACTTTAAAATTCACTCTTTGAAAATATTTGTCATCTAGTTATCTTAAGAACTCTGTGATATTCCCAAATTTAGCAATTGCAAAGTTGTAAATGGTGGAGCCAGACTTGAACTTGGATTTACAAATGTCAAATTCCTGACTGTCTCCATTGCTTCTTCACTGCTTCCTGTAAACGCTTGGTTGTAACTAAGGAGAGTTCTGGGCTGTAGATGCTGATTAAGTCATTTACACGTTAAGTAGTGGAAAATGTTAGGGGATATAAGAAGAGAGCTAAAGAGAGATTATTAGAGGATCTCTCTATTTAGTAGATAAGATGAGAAATGCATGCTACAGAAGGAAGAATCAGGGAGGTGGGAGGGTAGCCAGGGCACTGCAGCTTGAAAACCAAAGGAGCAAAATGTTCCAAGAAGAAAGAGCTTGTCAGCACTGCTGAATGATGCTGAGAGGGTAAGGATTCAAAAGGCAGAGAAGTGTCCTTTTAATTTGATGATGAGGATGTCAGTGGTGATCTTTGTAAAAGAGATATCAAGAGAGCAGAAGCAGAGCATTTCAAGGGTAAGAAGCAACTGCAAGAAGCTTAAAACTAAACTACTTCAAGAAGTTTCATGTAGAAGGGAAAGAGAAGCACAGGGTGGCAGTTAGAAAGAGCAGCTCAGTGAGGGCAGATGGACACGGGTGCCTCTGCATGTTCATGGGCAGAGGAGCTGCAGAGGGGAGAGATGGATGAAGCCGGAGAGATGACGATGAATGCAGTAAGGTCTTAGTGGGAGCATGAGGTCAAGAACTTGATTGGGAGGGTACCACTTTCTCTGGAAAGTGAAAGAGACAATGTGAAGGATTAATAGGTATTATGGAGGTACAAAGGAATGATGGACAGAGGCCAGTTCAAATGGTCATGCATGGGAAATCATACACTTGAAGCATCTTATTATAAATCTATTTTCTGTGGGATGTTGCACATAACTCTCCTCCAAAAGAGGAAAATACCTTAGAGGACTGGCCTGTTGCTTTCTCTTTTAATGGACAGAGGGTTAGGCACCTCTGAACAGCAGATTCTTGCTGACTGATGCACACACAGCTAAACAATGACATACTGCATCAGAGTCACACTTTTGATACATGAAGAATTTCCTGATGGTATTGGCTTTTTTCAAAAACATCACTGGCTTTGCCAAATTTTCTATTTCAGTGTTATTTGAATTGAAGTTATTTGATTGAACTATATAAAATGGTCAACACCTGACCATTTTTGATATACAAAAACAGCAACTTCAAATACTTCCACCTTATACAAAACCTAGCTGGAGAACATCAAACACAACAAACAACTTCTTTTTCTTTACCCATACAAAATCTCTGCATGCTTGGAGGCTGAAAGCATTTTCATCCATAATTTAGTGGATTTTTTTTTTTCATGAATACAGTCTTAGTAGGACAAACAGTGTGCCCTCCCCAGGACCCTCCCAAGTTAATGACTTTTATTTGTAGGGCAGCTAGTTAGGGTGAGGGATGACAGACCAAGAGGACAAAGTTAAGTCCAAGGACTCATTTATCCATGACTTTAACCTCATCTGGCCCCATATTCTAACAGGATTCATCAGTCTTTACCTATGTTTTTGAACTTTTAATTTTATATTGGGTTATAGCCAGTTAAACAATGTTGTGATAGTTTCAGGTGAACAGTGAAGGGACTCACTCATACATATACATTTACATATTTATTTTTTAATTAATTAGGACTAGGTAAACATTTGCTAAACAATACAAGTGCTCAACTGATCATCCATCATTTAGTTTATTGCTTAATTTCTCCCCTCTGTATTTGTAATGACAAATAGCAGGCTTGCAACATTTTTTTCAAGCTACTTTCTGATTAATGTGTTTTTCACATAAAAACTGTGGCTCTACACAAAATTAGTATTTATGGAATCTAAATTTAGAAGAAATAAATATATAACCCAGTTTAGGTAATGGTTCAAATGAACTAGGAAAAGCCTGGCAGCTTCCCCTTTTTGAACCTTGGTTACTTTTCCCAGGCCTTCCAGACCACTCACCCTCCATCCCGCCCCCACACCAAAAAAAAAAAAAAAAGACACAGAATTTGCAACCATCTGACTTGTTGCACAATGTAAGCCCAGTTTCCCCATAGGCAAGCCAGACACACAGTTCAGAGACACAAGGCACAGACTCTTGAGGATCACACTCAGATACCGGAATAGGATGAGTAGGAACATGCCAGGCAAGTCCCCAGAGGACCCCCAGTCCTCCTAGTCATCGGTGCCTGCAAAGCCAGTCTGGTGGGCAGCAATTAACCAGCAACTGGTCCCAATAACTTCCCCTGCAGGCTGTCTATCACCTCCATCAGGCCCCACATCTGACCTTCCCCTCTCACTACCCAGTGTCGTGTGAGACATGCTGCTGCTGCTGAGTCGCTTCAGTCGTGTCCGACTCTGTGTGACCCCATAGATGGCAGCCCACCAGGCTCCCCCGTCCCTGGGATTCTCCAGCAAGAACACTGGAGTGAGTTGCCATTTCCTTCTCCAATGCGTGAAAGTGAAGTCGCTTGGTCGTGTCCGACTCTTAGCGACCCCATGGACTGCAGCCCACCAGGCTCCTCCGTCCACGGGATTTTCCAGGCAGGAGTACTGGAGTGGGGTGCCATCGCCTTCTCCGTTTGAGACATGAGCCCAGTTCAATTCAAGCCAAGGGTTTCTTAAGCACCCCTTTGAGCTGAATGCGGCACCCTTTTTGTCTATCAGCCACAGCCTTGGTTACTCTAAGCTCTTTTAGTTCCCCTATTGTCCAAATCCCTTCACTAATTCCATCTAGTCACTCTAAAGCAGAAGTTTTAAACCTGAGTCCACATGGGGAATTAAAGGGTTTGTAAACTTGGGTGGAAAAACACCCTACATCTGTATTTTCACTAACCTTAATGGAAATTCAGTATTTTCTTCAGCTATGAAGGTAGACAACAAACCATAGATATTTTCACATCACATCTATTGCAGAGTCTTGAAATACTGTTCACACTCATTACTAAATTGAAATTTGGTGGTTAATAGACCACCTCTAGACCATATAATGAATAAAAAAGAAAATAAATGACTACATCATGATTTACTTTAAAATATTTTGATAACTGCATTTCAATATGATTGTTTTTCCCTATAATCTTATATGTTTTAACTTATGTATTTAAAAACTGCTCTGAGATGGGGTGAAGATGAGCTTTACCAGATGCTAAATGAACCCATAGCACTAAAGAGTACCTGCTCCCCACTCTGTCTGCTCTGAAACTATGTCATGCCCTTCCCAGTTCATCTGTTCTCCATCACCCCCAAATTTCTACTTCTTCCACCCTGTTCAACCATATACAAATGCCCCTAGGCTCGCTGAGGCCCTTCCACATGCCCCTCAGCAGAGCCATGTGACTCTTCCTGCCCCCTTCTCAGTTTTACAGTAGTCAACGCCCACTTCAGCTCGCAGGTGAAGTCAGAACCTTCTTTTAAGTTAGCCTAAAACTATTACTGCTCTCATAAGCCTTTCATCCAGCCACACCCCCAAGGTGTATTAATCTAGACAAGCTCTTATCAGGCATCCCCGGTCAGTCTGAAGGGTTAAGCCTCATCCTATCTCCAGGAATCAGTTAGCCCAAGAAAATAAGGTGAAGGCAGGGCCAGCAAAACTGGCAGATCTAGCAAAACACAAACAAATATAAAAACCTATGGGATCAGGCTCATGGGACTCAACCAAGCATTGCACCACCTGGAACTCAAGGTCGTCTAGGTAGCCAAGAGCATCATCAAAAGTCAAAAGTGATTGCCAGCACCAGAGATGTGTGCCACTGCTGGCCCTATAGAGACCAAACTGCCCCGTTTTATCACCTTACAGTCTCTGTTTGACTAGTTCTGTGACAACAGTAACATAGGGAATTATGACACTTACTCAGAAAGAGAAAAAATGATGCCACATGTGGGAAGCGTGCCATTTGGACCAATGTAGACCTTTCCTGGTGGTGTCACTTAAGTTGCTCAGACGCCGAGTGACAAATGCTGCGCTCTCACTACAAAGATAAAGAGGAAGCAATCGTGCGGTTTCCAGCCCACTGAGAAGCAGAGATGGCCTGCAAAGGGCAATACAGTTTGCTTTATATGGCTCTTTGATAATCATTCAAATTCGGTGTGAAAAGTTATCTTCATGGGCAGGTAACCATATATAGATACAAATAAGAAAAGATGGCCTCTTTCTGGCTAAGTATGTATAATTAGGTAATAATGAGGGAATTTAAGTAGACAGAATAAATAAAACAGTCAAGAAGAAATTTTCTCTTCTTAGCCCTTATCTTGCCTCCCATCTTGGGAGAGGAAAGGGTTGAGAAAAGAGAGAAGCACAGCTGGAAGACAGGGACCTGGGGAAACATGAGGTGGCAGTGATGCTGGCCTGCTCTAGAATCAGGCTGCCTGTCTGTGTGCACACAGACTCTGTTTTTAGTAGCTGATCTTAGAAAAGTTAGTTACATTTCCTAACTCTCATCTATACAATAGAGATACTGTGTACATCCCATAAGATTGCTGTGAGAATTGAATGAACTAATTCACTGAAAGTGCTCAGAACAACATCTAGTACATAGGAAGTGCCCAGTGAATATCAAGGAACATTTAAGGGAATCTTCAGCTGCTCAGTGTGGACCTGGCCACTAAGGATGGCCCTGAATCCAGGCCAAATTAATCTTAGTTCCTCAAGACAAGACTGTACAAGGGACAAGCTTACTAAGGATGTTAGTTCTCCAGACCAAGCCTCTATTTAGATATGTCAGGAATGGTCTGGTCTGCTTCAGGCCACAGTTACAGCAGATCCCTGCTCCATCCATCCAACGATTTTATTTTTTTTAATCTTCTGGGTGCTGTGGTGGGTGCTGCACATACTGGGTTGGACAAAATGTTTCTTTTTGACCAACTCAATACAAAGTCTTTGTTCTCAGGAAGCTTCCACTTACTCAGATAACCACAAGGTAATTTTGCAAGCACAACAATCAATGGGGTACCTCAAGGGAGTCTGAGAAGTGAGTGGGTGAGAGGGAGGGTCAGGATCGGTTGGGTCACCTGAGGCAACCAGGGAGGAAGGTGGGGGCGGGGGGGCGAGGTGCTATTGG
>SJYT01077852.1:0-14658 GCA_006410635.1 Cephalophus harveyi
GGGATTCCTCTCCAGTAGGTGCCAGGTCCTAAGTCCCCGTCTGGAGCCGAAGCTGTAACCTGAGGTTTCCTCTCCAGTGCTGAATGGAACTTGGAGTTTCTCTGGAGTCTCTCAAGGAGAGTCAGGCCTCGTCTCCTCTGGTTGTATGCACGTGTGCTTTCTTCCCAAGCAATATCTGCAGTGTCAGGCTTCCCTTCGACTCGACCCCGGTATCTCTGTCTTTCCCTTGAGATGCCACAGGCCTGTGGCACGAGCAACCATGGTGTGAGGCGATACACAGGTGACACTCGTGGTACTGCAGGGAAATCAGGTTCATCTGGAGTGGACTGTGACATCTGATGGACTTTTAGTATGTTGGCACGACCCATGGAGGTCTCGGAATTCCTGTTGAAAGCGCCACATCGAGATGCCAACTCTTGAGATGTGTCGGGAACGGCGGGAATCCTTTCCTGATGAGGCAGGGAAAAAGAACCTCATCTCGAGCTCACGATGCGGAAACGAGGGTTCTCCTGAGGTGTGCNGGCTCCTCCTGAGGTGTGCCGGGACCCTACGTGTTCCTTCCATGTGGGGACTGGTATGTCGGAGAACCTGTCTCTTATACACATCTAGATGTGTATAAGAGACAGATCTTGAGCTCACGATGCGGAAACGAGGGTTCTCCTGAGGTGTGCCGGAACCTTTCGTGTTCCTCCCGCATGGGGACTGGTATGTAGGGGAACTTCTTGAGTTTCAGCAAGGGTGGGAAGGACCGTTGCGAGGTTCAAGTGGGAAGGCGTGATTTCCCTCGTGATACCACAGCAGAAAAGGACCTTATCTCTCCTGCAGGGGAGAACCTCCTGGTTTTTCTCCAGTTGCGGCAGGACCCTCTCGAGTTATGATGGGGACCTCAGGGACCGCTGGCATGGCCTCAGGAAAGACCAGTCTCCATACAAGTTTCGAGCGGCCCCTCGAGATTACTGTCCAGTCAGTGTCGAGTCCTAGGTCCTCGTCTGGAACTGCAGCCAGAACCTGAGGTTGCCTCTACAGTACTGACATGGATCTTGGGGTTCCTCTGGAGTCTCCACAGGAGAGTCAGGACTCTTCTCAAGTGGAGACATACACGTCCGTTTTCCTCCCCAGCTGTAGCAGCAGTGTCAGGCTTCCCGTCGAGTTGACCCAGGGATCTCTGTCTTTCCTTCGAGATGCCACAGGCCTGTGGCACGAGCCACCATGGTGTGAGGCAATACGCAGGTGACACTCGTGGTAGTGCAGGAAAATCAGGTTCATCTGGAGTGGACTGAGACATCTGGGGGACTTTTAGTATGTTGGCACGACCCCTGGAGATCTTGGCTTTCCTGTTGAGAGTGCAACCTCCTGAGATGCGATGGGAAATTCCTCTCGATTGGAAATGGTTATGTCAGGGAACTTCTTGAGTTGTAGCAAAGCTGTCAAGGACCCTTTGAAGTTCAGGAAGGAAGGCCGGTTTTCTCTTGGGATGCCACAGCAGAAAACGGCCTCATCTTGCCTGGAGGGGAGAACCTCCTGGTTTTTCTCCAGTTGCGGCAGGTCCCTCTCGAGTTAGAATGGGGACCTCAGGGACCCTCTCAAGTGGCCTCAGGAAAGGCCAGTCTCCGTGCAAGTTGAAAGGGGCTCCTTGGGATTGCTCTCCAGTCGGTGCCAGGTCCTAAGTCCCCGTCTGGAGCCAAAGCTGGAACCTGAATTTTCCTCTCCAGTGCTGGCATGGAACTTTAGGTTTCTCTGGAGTCTCTCAAGGGCAGTCAGGCCTCGTCTCCTGTGGTTGCATGCACGTCCGCTTTCCTCCCGAGCTGTAGCTGCAGTGTCAGGATTCCCCTCGACTTGACCCCGGGAACTCTGTCTTTCTCTCGAGATTCCACGGCCTGTGGCAAGAGTCACCGTGGTGTGAGGCGATACGCAGGTGTCACTCGAGGTAGTGCAGGGAAATTAGGTGCATCTGGAGTGGACTGAGATATCTGGAGGACTTTTAGCATGTTGGCAGGACCCCTGGAATTCTCGGCTTTCCTGTTGAGAGCGCCACTTCTTGACATGTGACTGGAACAGCGGGAATCCTTCCACTATGAAACATTGAAAAAGAACCTCATCTCGAGCTCACGATATGGAAATGAGGCTCCTCCTGAGGTGTGCCGGGACCCTTAGTGTTCCTCCCGCGTGGGGACTGGTATGTCGGGGAACTTCTTGAATTGCAGCAAGGGTGGAAAGGACGCTTGCAAGGTTCCAGTGGGAAGGCATGATTTCCCTCCAGATGCCACAGCAGAAAAGGGCCTCATCTCGCCTGCAGGGGAGAGCCTCCTGTTTTTTCTCGAGTTGCGGCAGGACCCTGTTGAGTTACAATGGGGACCTCAGGGACTCGCTGTCGTGGCCTCATGAAAGACCAGTCTCCATACGAGTTGCGAGGGGTGCCTGGGGATTCCTGTCCAGTCAGTGTCGGGTCCTAGGTACTCATTTGGAACTGCAGCCAGAACCTAACGTTTCCTCTCCAGTGCTGACATGGAACTTGTGGTTCCTCTGGACTCTCCACAGGAGATTCAGGACTCTTCTCAAGTGGAGACATACACGTCCATTTTCCTCCCAAGCTGTAGCAGCAGTGTCAGGCTTCCTGACGAGTTGACACAGGAATCTGTGGCTTTTCCTCGAGGTGCCACGGAACTGTCACAGATGCCACCGTGGTGTGATTTGATGCTCAGGGTGACCTTCGAGGCAGTGCGGGGAAATCAGGTTCATCTGGAGTGGACCGAGACATTTGGGGGTCTTTTGAAATGGTGGCATGACCCCTATAGTTCCTCTCGACTTTCCTGTTGAGAGCACACCCTCTTGCTCTGCATCAGGAACACCGAAATCCTTTCTTGTTGAAGCAGGGAAAGGATCGCTCATCGGGAGTGGAGGAGGGGGAAAGGGGGCTCCTTTTGAGTTGTGGTGGGACCCACAGTGTTCCTCTCGAGGGAAATGGTTATGTTGGGGAACTTCTTGAGTTGTAGCAAGGCTGTGAAGGACCCTTTGAGGTTCAGGAGGGAAGGTCGGTTTTCTCTTGGGATGCCGCAGCAGAAAACGACCTCATCTCGCCTGTAGTGGAGAACCTCCTGGTTTTTCTCGAGTTGCGGCAGGTCCCTCTCGAGTTACGACGCGGACCTCAGGGAACCTCTCGCGTGGCCTCAAGAAAGGCCAGTCTCCGTGTGAGTTGAGAGGGGCTCCTCGGGATTCCTCTCCAGTCGGTGCCGGGTCCTAAGTCCCCGTCTAGAGCCGAAGGTGGAACCTGAGGTTTCCTCTCCTGTGCTTGCATGGAACTTGGGGTTTCTCTGGAGTCTTTCAAGGGGAGTCAGGCCTCGTCTCCTATGTTTGCATGCACGTCCGCTTTCCTCCCGAGCATTAGCTGCATTGTCACGTTTGCCCTCGACTTGACCCCGGGATCTCTGTCTTTCACTCGAGATGCAACAGGTCTGTGGCACGAGCCACCGTGGTGTGAGGCGATACACAGGTGACAATCAATGTAGTGCAGGGAAATCAGGTTCATCTAGAGTGGACTGAGACATCTGGGGGACTTTTAATATGTTGGCACGACCCCTGGAGATCTCAGCTTTCCTGTTGAGATCACCACCTCTTTAGATGTGACGGGAATGGCGGGAATCCTTTCCTGACGAAGCAGGGAAAAAGATCCTCATCTCGAGCTCATGATGGGGAAACGAGGCTCCTCCTGAGGTGTGCCGGAACCCTAAGATGGCGGAGGAATAGGACGGGGAGACCACTTTCTCCCTCACAATTTATCAAAAGAACATTTCAACGCTGAGTAAATTCCACAAAACAACTTCTGAATGCTGTCAGAGGACATCAGACACCCAGAAAAGCAGATCATTGGCTTCAAAAACAGTTAGGAAAAAATATAAAAGACGAAAAAAGAGCCAAAGGAGGTAGGGAGGAAGCTCAGTCCTGGGAAGGGAATCCTGTCGCAGGAAGAGACTCGTAAGAAGAGAGGTTTCCAAACACCAGGAAACATTCTCGCTACCGAGTCTGGGGCGAACCCTGGAAGCACAGAGGGCAGCATAACAGGAAGGAAAAATAAATAACTAAAAGCAACAGATTATGAGCCCAACAGTAACTCTCCCAGTGGAAAAACAGCATAGACGCCTGCATCCGCCACTAACAAGTTGGGGGTTGGGCTGGGAGAGGCGGGAAACTCGGACTGCAGTGCTTTGTAAGAACTGGGCCGCGGGAGGCGCGGGCTGCAAAGATTCGGGCCAGAACGCCCACCCCACGCATGATCAGAGGGCCCACACGAGATCAGAGTGAACTAACTTGGGCTAGCATTCCAGACTGTGGAATAGCTACCACACGAAACGCTCAAACATAAGGCACCACCAGGACTGCGCACAGAACGAAGGACGGAACAGAAATAGCTGGCTGCAGACCATCCCCCTCCGGTGACAGGCAGCCAGAGACTTAAGGCCTGGAAGGGGGCAATCGCAGCCCAAGAGAGTCATTACCTACCAAAATGCAAGCAGGCTTCTTTGCTAACTAAGGCTTCTGGGGTTTCTGGACGGTCATCGTCCCTGTGAGAGGGAACGCCAGCGGTGCACCCAGAGGACTGAGCACCAGGGAAAGGCGACCAGTTGCAGAAATTGCGCTCACCAAACTCCTGAGCTACTCGGACTTGGGAAGCGCACAGAACACAGGCCCAGCCAAATATGCGCCTCTGAAGGCTACCTGAGCGCCGAGCCTGAGTGGCTTAAACCGGAGAGCCTAGGACCGGCCTCAGACGGTTCCCCGCAGAGCAACTTAGAGCCTGAGCAGTGCATGTCATGAGCAGGGGAAAGAAAAGCGCGGATAAGACACTACAAGCACGCGCCAGTAGCATTTGTATGCAGTATCCCTCCCTCTCCACAGTGCGACTGAAACATTCTTTTTTTTTATGTTGATGTTGTTGCGTGAATGTTTTTTCTTCCTTTTTTTTGTTTTTTTTTTTAAATCTCTTAAATTTTAAGTCCTCTAATTCTTTAATTTTTATTTTTATAGCATATTATTACTTTTCAGAAAGAGAGAGACCCTATTTTTAAAGCAAACGCCATATATAGTCTTTTTGTGGTTGATGTTGTTTTTCAATAATTCTTGTGGCTTTTTTTTTCCTTTTGCTTTCTTTCTTTTTTCTTTTTTCCTTCTTCATCTGCTCCTTTTCTTTAATATTGTAATTTTGAAAATCCAATCTCTACTCCAAATTTTTAACCTATGCATTTTGGTATTTGTTGTCAATTTTGTACATTTAAAAAACCAATCTTCAGTACCCAATTTTACTTGAGAGCAAGATTACTGGCTTGACCACTCTCTCCTCCTTTGGACCCTCCTTTCCCTCCACCAAGTGGCCTCTATCTCTTCCTGCCCCCTTCTCTTCCCTACCCAACTCTGTTTATCTCTGTGTGTTCCAGACGGTGGAGAACACTCAGGGAGCTGGTTACTGGCTGGAACTGTCTCTCTCCTTTTCATTTCCCTCTTTTAACCTCCTGACCACCTCCATCTACATCCTCCCTCTCCTCTTCCCTGTATAATTTTGTGGGGGACTTTTAGTATGTTGGCACAACCCCTGGAGATCTCGGCATTCTTGTTGAGAGCACCACCTCTTGAGATGTGACAGAAACGGCGGGAATCCTTTCCCGACGAAGCAGAGAAAAAGACCCTCATCTCGAGCTCACGATGGGGAAACGAGGCTCCTCCTGAGGTGTGCCAGGACCCTTCGTGTTCCTCCCGCGTGGGGACTGTTATGTCGGGAAACTTCTTGAGTTGCAGCAAGGGTGGGAAGGACGCTTGTGATGTTCAAGTGGGAAGGCGTGATTTCCCTGGTGATGCCACAGCAGAAAAGGGCCTCATCTCGCCTGCAGGGGAGAACCTCCTGGTTTTTCTCGAGTTGTGGCAGGTCCCTCTCGAGTTACGATGGAGACCTCAGGGACCCGCTGGCATGGCTTCAGAAAAGACCAGTCTCCATACTAGTTGCGAGGGGCACCACGGGATTCCTGTCCAGTCAGTGTCAGGTCCTAGGTACTCGTCTGGAACTGCAGCCAGAACCTGAGGTTTCCTCTCCAGTACAGACATGGATCTTGGGGTTCCTCTGGGGTCTCCACAGGAGAGTCAAGACTCTTCTCAAATGGAGACATACATGTCCGTTTGCCTCCCAAGCTGTAGCAGGAGTGTCAGGATTCCCGACGAAATGACACAGGGATCTGTGTCTTTCCCTCAAGGTGCTACAGGGCTGTCGCAGATGCCACTGTGGTGTGATTCGATGCTCAGGGTGACCTTCGAGGCAGTGCAGGGAAATCAGTTTCATCTGGAGTGGACTGAGACATTTGGGTGTCATTTGGAATGGTGGCACTTCCCCTGGAGTTCCTCTTGACATTCCTGTTGAGAGCTCGCCCTCTTGCTGTGTGATGGGAATGCCAAAATCCTTTCCTGTCGAAGCAGGGAAAGGATCCCTCATCGGAAGTGGAGGAGGGGGAATGGGGCTACTCTTGAATTGTGGTGGGATCCTCAGTGTTCCTCTCGAGTGGAGATGGTTATGTTGGGGAACTTCTTGGATTGTAGCAAGGCTGTGAAGGACCCTTTGATGTTCAGGATATAAGGCCGATTTTCTCTTGGGAGGCCATGGCAGAAAACGGCCTCATCTCGCCTGGAGAGGAGAACCTCCTGCTTTTCCACGAGTTGCGCCAGGTCCCTCTTGAGTTACGACGGGGACATCAGGGACCCTCTCGCATGGCCTCAGGAAAGGCCAGTCTCCGTGCGAGTTGAGAGGGGCTCCTTGGGATTCCTCTCTATTCGGTGCTGGGTCCTAAGTCCGTGTCTTGAGCTGAAGCTGGAATCTGAGGTTTCTTCTCCAGTGCTGGCATGGAACTTCGGGTTTCTCTGGAGTCTCTCAAGGTGAGTCAGGCCTCGTCTCCTGTGGTTGCATGCACGTTCCCATTCCTCCGGAGTTGTAGCTGCAGTGTCAGGCTTCCTCTCGACTTGACCTCGGGATCTCTGTCTTTCCCTCGAGATGCCACAGGCCTGTGGCACGAGCCACCGTGGTGTGAGGCGATATGCAGGTGACACTCGAGGTAGTGCAGGGAAATAAGGTTCAACTGGATTGGACTGAGACATCTGGGGGACTTTTATTATGTTGACATGACCCCTGGAGATCTCGGCTTTCATGTTGAGAGCGCCACCTCTTGAGATGTGACGGGAACAGCGGGAATCCTTTCCCGACGAAGCAGGGAAAAAGACCCTCATCTTGAGCTCACGATAGGGAAACGAGACTCCTCCTGGGGTGTGCTGTGACCCTTCGTGATCCTCCCGGGTGGGGACGGGTATGTCAAGGATCTTCTTGTGTTGCAGCAAGGGTGTGAAGGACGCTTGCGAGGTTCAAGTGGGAAGACGTGATTTCCCTCGTGATGCCACAGCAGAAAAGGGCCTCATCTTGCCTGCAGGGGAGAATCTCCTGGTTTTTCTCGAGTTGCGGAAGGTCCCTCTCGAGTTACGATAGGGATCTCAGGGACCCGCTGGCTTGGCCTCAGGAAAGACCAGTCTAAATATGAGTTGGAGGGGCCCCTCGGGATTCCTCTCCAGTCAGTGTCGGGTCTTAGGTACTCGTCTGGAATTGCAGCCAGAACCTGAGGTTTCCTTTCCAGTGCTGACATGGATCTTGGGGTCCCTCTGGAGTTTCCGCAGGAGAGTCAGGACTCTTCTCAAGTGGAAACATGCACGGCCGTTCTCCTCCCAAGCTGTAGCAGCAGTGTCAGGCTTCTCGACGAGTTGACACAGGGATCTGTGGCTTTCCCTCGAGGTGCCACAGGGCTGTCCAAGATGCCACCGTGGTGTGATTTGAAGCTCAGGGTGACCTTCGAGGCAGTGCAGGGAAATCAGTTTCATCTGGAGTGGACTGAGACGTTTGGGGGTCTTTTGGAACGGTGGCATGACCCCTGGAATTTCTCGAGACATTCCTGTTGAGAGCACGCCCTCTTGATGTGGGAAGTGAACGCCAGAATCTTTTCCTGTGGAATCAGGGAAAGGCTCCCTCATCGGGAGCGGAGGAGGGGGAATGGGCCCTCCTCTTGTGTTGTGGTGGGACCCTCAGTGTTCCTCTCGAGTGGAGATGGTTATGTTGGGGAACTTCTTGAGTTGTAGCAAGGCTGTGAAGGATCCTTTGAGGTTCAGGAGGGAAGGCCGGTTTTCTCTTGGGATGCTGCAGCAGAAAACGGCCTCATATCGCCTGGAGGGGAGAACCCCCTGGTTTTTCTCGAGTTGCGGCAGGTCCCTCTCGAGTTATGACGGGGACTTCAGGGACCCTCTCGCGTAGCCTCAGGAAAGGCCAGTCTCCATGTGAGTTGAGAGGGTCTCCTCGGAATTCCTCTCCAGTCGATACCAGGTCCTAAGTCCCCATCTGGAGCTGAAGCTGGAACCTTAGGTTTCCTCTCCAGTGCTGGCATGAAACTTGGGGTTTCTCTGGAGTCTCTCAATGGGAGTCAGGGCTCGTCTCCTTTGATTCATGCACGTGTGCTTTCCTCCCGAGCTGTAGATGCAGTGTCAGGCTTCCCTCGACTTGACCCCGTGATCTCTGTCTTTCCTTCAAGATGCCACAGGCCTGTGGCATGAGCCACCGTGGTGTGAGGCGATACGCATGTGACACTCGAGGTAGTGCAGGGAAATCAGGTTCATCTGGAGTGGATTGAGACATCTGGGGGACTTTTAATATGTTGGAACGACCCCTGGAGATCTCGGCATTCCTGTTGAGAGTGCCACCTCTTGAGATGTGACGGGAATGGCGGGAATCCTTTCCCGATGCAACAGGGGAAAAGACCCTCATTTCAAGCTCACGATGGGGAAACGAGGCTCCTCCTGAGGTGTGTCGGGACGCTTCATGTTCCTCCCGCATGGGGACTGGTATATCAGGGAACTTTTGAGTTGCAGCTAGGGTGGGAAGGATGCTTCGAAGTTCAAGTGGGAAGGCATGATTTCCCTCGTGATGCCATAGCAGAAAAGGGCCTCATCTCGCCTGCAGGGGAGAACCTCCTGGTTTTTCTCGAGTTGCGGCAGGTCCCTCTCGAGTTACGACGGTGATCTCAGGGACCCACTGGTGTGGCCACAGGAAAGACCAGTCTCCATAGGAGTTGCGAGGGGCCCCTTGGGATTCCTGTCCATTCAGTGTCGGGTCCTAGGTACTCGTCTGGAACTGCAGCCAGAACCTGAGGTTTCCCCTCCAGTGCTGACATGGATTTTGGGGTTCCTCTGGAGTCTCCACAGGAGAGTCAGGACTCTTCCCAAGACGAGACATGCACGTCAGTTCTCCTCCCAAGTTGTACCAGCAGTGTCAGGCTTCTTGACGAGTTGACACAGGGATCTGTGGCTTCCCTCGAAGTGTCAGAGGACTCTTGCAGATGCCACCATTGTGTGATTCGATGCTCAGTGTGACCTTCAAGGCAGTGCAGGGAAATCAGGTTCATCTGGAGTGGACTCAGATATTTGGCGGTTTTTGGAATGGTGGCATGACCCCGGGAGTTCCTCTTGACTATCCTGTAGAGAGCACACCCTCTTGCTGCGTGACGGGAATGCCAGAATCCATTCCTGTCGAAGCAGGGAAAGCATCCCTGATCGGGAGTGGAGGAGGGGGACAGGGGGTTCATCTTGAGTTGTGGTGGCACCCTCAGTGTTCCTCTTGCATGGAGATGGTTTTGTCGGGGAACTTTTTGGGTTGTAGCAAGGCTTTGAAGGACCCTTTGAGGTTCAGGACGGAAGGCCAGTTTTCTCTTGGGATGCAGCAGCAGAAAGCGGACTCATCTCGCCTGAAGGGGAGAACCTCTTGGTTTTTCTAGAGTTGCGGCAGGTCCCTCCTGAGTTACGACGGGGACTTCAGGGACCCTCTCGCATGGCCTCAGGAAAGGACAGTCTCCATGCGAGTTGATAGGGGTTCCTCGGGATTCCTCTCCAGTTGGTGCCGGGTACTAATTCTCCGTCTGGAGACAAAGCTGGAACCTGAAGTTTCCTCTCCAGTGCTGGCATGGAACTTGGGTTTCTCTGGAGTCTTTAAAGGGGAGTCAGGCCTCATCTCCTGGTTACATGCACATCCGCTTTCCTCCCGAGCTGTAGCTGCATTGTCAGGCTTCCCCTCGACTTGACCCCGGGATCTCTGTCTTTCCCTCGAGATGCCACAGGAATGTGGCACAAGCTACCGTGGTGTGAGGCGATACACAGGTGACATTCGAGGTAGTGCAGGGAAATCAGGTTCATCTGGAGTGCAGTGAGACATCTGGGGACTTTTAGTATGTTGGAACGACCCTTGGAGATCTCGGCTTTCCTGTTGAGAGCGCCACCTCTTGAGATGTGACAGGAACAGAGGGAATCCTTTCCCCACGAAGCAGGGAAAAAGACTCTCATCTCGAGCTCACGATGGGGAAACGAGGTTCCTCCTGAGGTGTGCCGGGACCCTTAGTGTTCCGCCCGCCTGGGGACTGGTATGTCGGGGAACTTATTGAGTTGCAGGAACAGTGGGAAGGATGCTTGCGAGGTTCAAGTGAGAAGGAGTGATTTCCCTCGTGATACCACAGCAGAAAAGGGCCTCATCTCGGCTGCAGGGGAGAACCTCCTGGTTTTACTCGAGTTGTGGTAGGTCCCTCTCAAGTTACAACGGGGAACTCAGGGACCCACTGGCATGGCCTGAGGAAAGACCAGTCTCCTTACGAGTTGCGAGGGGCCCCTCAGGATTCCTGTCCAGTCAGTGTCGGGTTCTAAGTACTCGTCTGCAACTGCAGCCAGAAACTGAGCTTTCCTCTCCAGTGCTGACATGCATCTTGGGGTTCCTCTGGAGTCTCCACAGGAGAGTCAGGACTCTTCTCAAGTGCAGACATACATGTCCGTTTTCCTCCCAAGCTGTAGCAGCAGTGTCAGTCTTCCCAATGAATTTACACAGGGATCTGTGGCTTCCCTCGAGGTGCCACAAGGGTGTTGCAGATGCCGCCGTGGTGTGATTTGATGATCAGGGTGAGCTTGGAGGCAGGGCAGGGAAATCAGGTTCATCTGGAGTGGACTGAGACATTTGGGGGTCTTTTGGATTGGTGCCATGACCCCTGGAGTTCCTCTCGACTTTCCTGTTGAGAGCATGCCCTCTTGCTGTGCGATGGGAACGCCAGAATTCTTTCCTGTCGAAGCAGGGAAAGGATCCCTCATCGGGAGTGGAGGAGGGGGAAAGGGGGCTCCTCTTGAGTTCTGGTGGGACACTCAGTGTTCCTCTGGATTGGAGATGGTTATGTTGGGGAACTTCTTGAGTTCTAGCAAGGCTATGAAGGACCCTTTGAGGTTCAGGATGGAAGGCCGGTTTTCTTCTGGGATGCCACAGCAGAAAACGGCCTCATCTCGCCTGGAGGGGAGAACCTCCTAGTTTTTCACGAGTTGAGGCAGGTCCCTCTCAATTTACGATGGGGACCTCAGGGACCCTCTTTCGTGGCCTCAGAAAAGACCAGTCTCCGTGCGAGTTGAGAGGGCCTCCTCGGGATTCCTCTCCAGTCGGTGCCAGTACCTAAGTCCCCATCTGGAGCCGAAACTGGAACCTGAGGTTTCCTCTCCAGTGCTGGCATTGAACTTGGGGTTTCTCTGGAGTCTCTCAAGGGGAGTCAGGCCTCGTCTCCTGTGGTTGCATGCATGTCCGCTTTCCTCCCGAGCTGTAGCTGCAGTGTCAGGCTTCCCCTCTACTTGACCCCGAAATCTCTGTCTTTCCCTCAAGATGCCACAGGCCTGTGGCACGAGCCACCTTTGTGTGAGGCGATACACAGGTGACACTCGAGGGAGTGCAGGGAAATCATGTTCATCTAGAGTGGACTGAGACATCTGGGGGACTTTTAGTATGTTGGCACGACCCCTGGAGATCTCGGCTTTCCTGTTGAGAGCGCCACCTCTTGAGATGTGACGGGAACAGCGGGAATCCTTTCCCGACGAAGCAGGGAAAAAGACCATCATCTCGAACTCATGATTGGGGAAGCGAGGCTCTTCCTGAAGTGTGCCGGGACCCTTAGTTTTCCTCCCGCGTGGGGATTGGTATGTCAGGGAACTTCTTGAGTTGCAGCAAGGGTGGGAAGGACGCTTGCGAGGTTCAAGTGGGAAGGCAAATTTTCCCTCATGATGCCACAGCAGAAAAGGGCCTCATCTCGCCTGCAGGGGAGAACCTCCTGGTTTTTCTCGAGTTGCGGCAGGTCCCTCTCGAGTTACGATGGGGAATTCAGGGATCCTCTCACGTGGCCTCAGGAAGGGCCAGTCTCTGTGCAAGTTGAGAGGGGCTCCTCGGGATTTCTCTCCAGTCGTTGCCAGGTCCTAAGTCCCGATCTGGAGCTGAAGCTGGAACCTGAGGTTTACTCTCCAGTGCTTGCATGGAACTTGGGGATTCTGTGGAGTCTCTCAAGGTCAGTCAGTCCTCGTATCCTGTGGTTGCATGCACGTCCACTTTCCTCCCAAGCTGTAGCTGCAGTGTCAGGCTTCCTTTCGACTTGACCCCAGGGTCTCTGTCTATCCCTCGAGATGCCACAGGCCTGTGGCACAAGCCACCGTGGTTTGAGGCGATACGCAGGTGACACTTGAGGCAGTGCAGGGAAATCAGGTTCATCTGGAGTGGACTGAGACATCTGGGGGCCTTTAAGTGTGATGGCACGACCCATGGAGATCTCAGCTTTCCTGTTGAGAGCACCACCACTTGAGATGTGACGGGAAAGGCGGGAATGCTTTCCCAACGAAGCAGGGAAATAGACTCTCATCTGGAGCTCACGATGGGGAGACGGGACTCCTCCTGAGGTTTGCCGGGACCCTGAGTGCTCCTCCTGTGTGGGGACTGGTATGTCGGGGAACTTCTTGAGTTGCAGCAAGGGTGGGAAGGATACTTGCGAGGTTCAAGTGGGAAGGCGTGATTTCCCTCGTGATGCCACAGCAGAAAAGGGCCTCATCTCGCCTGCAGGGGAGAACCTCCTGGTTTTTCTCGAGTTGCGGCAGGTCCCTCTCGAGTTGCAACTGGGACCTCAGGGACCCGCTGGCGTGGCCTCAGGAAAGACCAGTCTTCATGCGAATTGCAAGGGGCCCCTCGGGATTCATCTTCTGTCAGTGTCGGGTACTAGGTCCTCGTCTGTAACTGCGGCCAGAACCTGAGTTTTCCTCTCCAGTGCTGGCATGGATATTGGGGTTCCTCTGGAGTCTCCCCAGGGGAGTCAGCCCTCAGCTTCTGTGGTTACATGCATGTCCTCTTTCCACCCGAGCTGCAGCAGCAGTGTCAGGCTTCCCAACGAGTTGACACAGGGATCTGTGGCTTTCCCTCGAGGTGCCACAGGGCTGTCGCACGTGAGACCATGGTGTGATTCGATGCTGGGAGTGACTTTCGAGGCAAGGCAGGAAAATCAGGTTCATCTGGAGTGAACTGAGACATTTGGGGGTCTATTGGAATGGTGGCACCACCTCTGGAGTTCCTCTCGTCTTTCCTGTTGCGAGCATGTCCTCTTGCTCTGCAACGGGAACACCAGAATCCTTTCCCGACGAAGCAGGGAAAGGAACCCTCATCTGGAGTGCAAGAGGGGGAAATGGAGCCCCGCTTGAGTTGTGGTGGGACGCTCAGTGTTCTTCTCGAGTGGAGACGGTTATGTCGGGGAACTTCTTGAATTGCAGCAAGGGTGTGAAGGATGCTTTGATGTCAGGAGGGACGGTGTGCTTTCTTTCAGGATGCCGCAGTAGTAAATGGCCTCAACTCGCCTGGACGGGAGAACTGGTGGTTTTTAACGAGTTGAAGCAGATCCCTCTCGAGTTACGATGGGGACCTCAGGGACCCGCTCGTGTGGCCTCAGGAAAGGCCAGTCTCCATGCGAGTTTTGAGTGGCCTCTCTGGATTCCTCTCCAATCAGTGTCGGGTCCTAGGTCCTCGTCTCGATCTGCTGCCAGAACCTGAGGTTTCTTCTCCAGTGCTGACATGGATCTTGGGGTTCATCTAGAGTCTCCACAGGAGAGTCAGGACTCCTGTCAAGTGGAGACATAAAGCGGAGGAGGGGGAAAGGGGGCTCCTCTTGACTTGTGTTGGTACTCTCAGTGTTCCTCTCGAGTGGAAATGGTTATGTCGGGAAACTTCTTGAGTTGTATCAAGGCTGTGAATGACCCTTTGAGGTTCAGGAGGGAAAGCTGGTTTTCTCTTGGAATGCCCCTAAGAAAACAGCCTCATCTCACCTGGAGGGGAGAACCTCCTGGTTTTTCTCGAGTTGAGGCAGGTCCCTCTCGAGTTACGACGGGGACCTCAGGGACCCTCTCGCGTGGCCTCAGGAAAGGCCAGTTTCCGTGCGCGTTGAGAGGGGCTCCTCGGCATTCCTCTCCAGTCTGTGCCAGGTCCTAAGTCCCCGTCTGGAGCTGAAGCTGGAACTGAGGTTTCCTCTCCAGTGCTGGCATGGAACTTGGGGTTTCTCTGGAGTGTTTCAAGGGGAGTCAGGCCTCGTCTCCTGTGGTTGCATGCACATCCGCTTTTCTCTCGAGCTGTAGCTGCAGTGTCAGGCTTCCCCTCGACTTGACCCCGTTATCTCTGTCTTTCCCTCGAGTTGCCACAGGCTTGTGGCACGAGCCACCGTGGTGTGAGGTGATACGCAGGTGACACTCGAGGTAGTGCAGGGAAATCAGGTTCATCTGGAG
>SJYT01077854.1:2443-152475 GCA_006410635.1 Cephalophus harveyi
TCAGTAATGCAGCTTCAAAGCATTTATCCAGCATTTATATATACATCTATAAACAAATAAAAACAATGATGTTCATTGCAGCATACTTAGAAACAAAAATCTGTAAAAATCTCTAAATGCCAAGTAGTCATAAATGGGTTAAATCAATTTCAGTCTACTCATAAATAACTCTGCAGCTATGAAAAGCAAGGAAAGCTATAGAGCTGATAATGAAAATATCACCAAAATATGTTTTCAAAAAGATAAATATTTTATGTCTGCATATATTTGAAAATTGTTTAAAATACAAAAGACTCTAATCTGAAAATTGGGACTGCAGAACAAGGATGGAAGGAAGAGTTGCTTTTCATATTATAACTTCTTTACTGTTTGGAATTTTTGCATATATATATATTTATATGTGTGTATTACTTTTTAAATTTAAAATATTAAAAAAATTAAACCCAGAAGTTAAAGTAAGCATTACTTAGATTCTTTATAAACTTCATATTTTCATGATTTGACAGTGATGGATAAATTTTACAAAAGTTTTAGAAGTCTGAAAACAACATTTCATGTCATAATTGTCATCTTACTATTTGTCCCTTCGAGGCAAAAAAATTCTGAGGGTCAAGGGAAGGTAAAGAGATATACAGTGGTCAACGTAATCTTTTTAAATTCTAATCATGCAACTGCAGAACGATTCCTACACATAAATGAGGCTGCAAGAATTTAATAGCATGCATGTAATTCAGAGAAAACAGTAGAGGAATTAAATTCAGACAATCTTATTTTGAAGCTGCTGTACCACTTACTTGAGCAAGTTATTCCATCTTGAAAATTCTCAACTGAGCAACAAAATAGAGATATGGGTAACAACTTCATAATGTAGCTGAGAGGATTAAATTATGACATACTAAATAAAGAGTAAAGATGCCCAGATTTTAGTGTGATGGGATAGTTATAAAAAGAGATTATCTTTGTGGTATTGTCTACAACAGCATCTTCAGACCAGAAAATGGTTAGAGGTCTCAACAGATCCAAAGTAAATACCAAAAAGCTATAAAAACAAGAGAATGAAAACCACATGCAACTTAGTAGAGTCTCAGTACACTAAGAAACTCCTGAGCAATGGGAAAAGCTCACAGAGACATGTTGGTTCTATTCAGCTGAATGCGTTTTGAATGCTTTTTAAATACTCTTTAATTTGTTGTTCTTTTTAATGACCTGATTGAGAATTTTCAGGGTCTGCTAAAGGAGCATTTTACTTGTTTCTTCGCACCATCTCTTTTCTTCTCATTTCCTCTCTCTGTTTTCTGCCTCTTCTTCTATTACATAAATAGATAGGCCCATGCCATATGTGTGATTTGCTTCAATTTCACTCTTTATCCCGTCACAGAAAGCTGTTTTAAATGGACTGGACCAACAGAACTAGAGGTGCTAACTAGATCAAACAGTTAATTCTGAAAAATTTGAAGGCTTTCTGTAACATTTATGTTGGCTTTTTCATTTAAGCTTCTAGGAAAATTTTATCACTGTGACAGTTAATTCAAATCCCAGCAAGACCTGGTAAGCAAATAACTTGCCAAGTTTTAACTCCAAGTACTCCTTAGCCTTTACCAAAAGAAGGACCAATTTGAGGTGTATTTCTATAATGGATGAGCCTTCTGTCTGAGTATTCCATTACCTCATTCATTTTAAAGTCAATTTAGAACTCGGGGACCGTGCCAAATTTACAGCCCTGAGTCCAGACTCCCTTTTTTAGTCCACAGAGAAGGCACTGCATAAGTGGTCTTGCTGCAAGTCTTCTGAGCTAGCCCCATTCCATCACAACATTATCCCTGAGGGGACAAGGGTTTAAAACTCTTAGTCTATTCAATAACGTGAGTACCATTAAAGATCAGCAAATCCAGGGGCAACCTTGACTCTCCAACTGATACCCATTATTGTATCACTAACAAGATGGGTTGGCAAAGGCAACCAAGGTCTAAAATACCCAAGACTCAAGCCACTGAATACCTTTGCATTTACTCTATCACAAATTAGTAAATCAGGAAGTTCATAAAATATTTAATTTTTCTAGATGTTCTTAAGAGCTATTCCCTGAGAGACTTGGACCCCTAAAGGGGAAGAATCTAGGTTCAAGGAATGATAGATTAGATCATCTTCTCTAAGCAGAAACGATGTCATGGCTGTTCAGGGAGTTAAGTCTATTTGTGTGCATACCCAGTCTATAATTAGCATTTTCTGAGGGATGGGCTGAGGCATTGCTGGGGTAGGATTACTGGCTCTTTCACAGTATCACTGCTATTGTGGGGCTGGTTACCTCATTCTGTCAAGTGTCCTTGTGCATGAGGGAACAGAGAGCTTTATCCCCCTCGGACAGCTTGCTTTTTTGTTACACAAGTCCTAATCTTCGCTGTCTATGTTTTCTTTTTACCCTTTATAGTTTCCTCTGCCTGAAAGTATTCCCAAGCCCCCTCAAGGTGTTCAATGTGAACTCTGCAGGGACACCAGGCAGGGTGGTATCTGGGGTTGCTGTACTTTTGTAATCAGAGCTGAAGTCATGTTCAAGGGGCAGTTCAAAAGAGGGAAAGGCATCTATTTTCACGTATAGAGGCAAGCAATGGAAAACTAGGTCAAGGGATCTGAGGTTTGAGAGGGTAGTAAAATCCAAGAGTCTAAGAAGAAAACTTTTAAAATGTGAAGGGTGTCCAAGGCTCATTTTTAACAAGACAGGATACAGCAGAATTGAAAGGAGTAGCAGTCTTCTTGCAAGTAGAGAGTCAGGACAACCAAGTATGCCTTCCATCCATGTTAACGCCACTGGCACATTCAACCTGCTTGTGGTGGAAAAACCTCAGATACAGCAGTCACTAAGAGAAAACGTCAGAGTTCTCTGACCCTCTTTCTACCCATGCTGTTTTCATCCTTCACAGATACCCTTCAAACATCATCCAAGCCTTCTGGAACTCTCCTTCCTGACTCTCAGGCGAATGAATCATTCCCTCTTCTGAGCTCTCTCAAGACTTGCTCAAATTGCCTACTTTGGAACTTATCATTTTAATATAGTTAGATATAGATTTATCTTCTTGAGTAAAGACTAGGTAAGGTATTTCAGTCTTCTTTATATTCCTAACATCTAACCAATTCATAAGGTAGATGCATAATTTAGATTAGATGAATTGAATTCAAATGTTGCTTGCATCCTCCATGAGATCAGGTTATGTATATAAAAGGCCATAGGAACTTCAGTGAACCGGAGTGTATTTCCTACTTGATTAATAATTCCATTATCACCATAAAAGATGTTTTAGCATGGCCTTGGACTAGATGAGAAATCTGTAAACAAACTGGATACAAAAAATAAAACTATACAAAAACATTATTGGAATTATTCTGGATTTATGGATCAAGGGAGGCACGTTTCAGAGAGAAGATAAATTTACTTTTGGCAGCAGACTCAGGGAAGAGCTAGTAGGATGATGAGGGAAGAAATAATTCCATTGAGCCACCCACTGTGGAAGAATATTGAATATCTATGATAATTGTGATACCAATAACTATTTCAAAGGCAAAAAAAAATGGTATTTATATTACAATAGTGGCATCCGTGAAACATTTGGATAATTTTAGTTTAAGGTTTGAATCTTCCTGAGTTTCAGAGCTTTCACAATTGCAATGCCCTGTCATGTTCTGGAAGGAGTTCTTACTCATAAAAAGCTATATCTTCATTCTTTTGTCATTAGTAAAAATGGGTCATAGATCATGCCATGTTGTCTGTAACATAGTTATAATTCCAGCAGGAGGGAAGTTTCAAAATCATGATTTCATATAAGAACCTTTAAAAACTCATTAGCTTCTAATAATTATACTAATATATAAAGCATTAAAAGCATAGAGCTAATTTCTGCAAAAGATTGGCAGTGAACGTGTTCTGGGGAAGTTTTCTCTTTCAACTTTCTGGGAACAAAAGAGAAGGCAGTTCAGGCCTCTAACATGACATCCTATTTCAGATGCAGAAGAGAGAATTTCACAGAAGCCTCGCATCGTGAGTTAGCGGATTCTAAAATGAAAAGCAAGAATATTAGAGCAACATCTCAAAATGTGACTCTGGGCACTGGAGAAGCCTCTCCACTTGTGATTGATTTGCATTTCTGCCTATGTCTGAATTCATATTCCATAAGCACAGATGGAGGTGTGATAGATTTTTTTTTGAGCACATCTATTTATTCAGATACCGGATTCAGTCTCTGAGTAGAGAGATGGTAAAGGCTGCTGTGAGCAGATGGCACATAGGCACTATGACTTCAGAAACAACATTCTTTCAAGATAAGTGGCACAGTAATAATAATAATACTTAGCACATATATTGCACCTTTGGTCTGCCAACATTAACTAATTAATCTTCAGTAGACCCCTGTGAGATAAGTAAGTACTTATAATTATCTCTATTATGCAGTCAAGTCAACTAAGAATGCGTCTGCACATACTGTGGAAGAATTGGCCCAAGTTAAAGACCGGGTGGATCCAATTTGCATGGCTCTTTAAGATTTCTGCTCTCGTAGCAGAGACTAGTATTTCTAGACACCCTGCTGTTTGAGGCCCCAAGTAGATTTGAAGCAGGATATCAACTGCAAGACATATTTCATTCAGAAGGTTTCTGCAGCAGGGACCCAAAATAGGCCTGAGAAAAGTTGAGTCATTTTTCCAAAGCTCTAGAGGCCATGGCTGGCTAGAAACAGGTGTGGAATTACAGAGTCTCTGCCTACTCTTCTTCTTTAAAGCAGGCAATTTGACTACCCGTATTTTTCAAAGATATTCTTTACATTATTATTGAACAAAATACAGGGTCAGAGAACTGTGACGTTTTCTCTTAGTGACTGCTCTATCTGAGGTTTTTCCACCACAAGCAGGTTGAATGTGCCAGTGGGTTTGACTAGGTATTAGTATCCCACATGAAGGGCTGGTGAGGTTCTTGTGACACTGAATTTCTTAGATTTGAGGTTCTGATGCTGCTGACGTGAAAGAGCAAAAGTGTCTGTCCTGAGGGTCTGAAATTTGGGATTATTGAAATATATCATAATATCAAGAGGCCCCAGTCTTAAATTGAAATGTGTAGTAAAAACCTTGGCAAAAGTGGCAGTAATAATGCCGCAGATACAAACCTATTGTAAGGATTTAAGGAGAAAATATATGGGAAGTGTCTCTCAGTACCTGGCACATGATAGATAAACAAGCAATAGTTTAATCCTTAAACTACTGCTTATTAGCAGCATGACCCTAGGCAAGTTACAACCTTCATGATTCATTTTGCTCACCTACTAAATACAGCTAATTACACCAAGTATAAAAAACTTAAAGACCCTAAAACTATTTCGAGTTCTCTCAGTAGGGTCCAGAAGTCTTCATGACCTCACGATTTCATATTTTAAAACACTCTTGTGTTGTCTATTATAATATTTATTACAGCCTTCTTTGCATCTGAAGGAGCAACCCTTATAAACCTTGGGAGTTCATCTCCTTTGAGTTAATATTTTCCTCCTGTCCATTTTAAACCTGCTCTTGTTTTATGCAAGGGGCTTCAAATTCAAATGTCTTGAAAGCATTAAGATGTGGGATTGTTAAACATATATTAATAATGATAGCTAGTGATGCTGACTAGAGGCAAATTAGGGACTGCATGCCCTAACTGTGGATACACAAATTGGCCAAAGTCATTTTTAGCAAACACCACATCTGGGGCACAAGATGTATTTCTTGTGCCATGAAAGATATTTCATTCCCTGCTGATTATGCTCTTCTTTTCCCTTGGATTAGAATACTCTCTCCCTTCTTCTCAGATATCAAGATCCTTCCCATCTTTAAAAGTTCAGATTATATCCAAGCCCTCCTACAAAGTTGTTCTTGACCTTCACAGTTCACGATGATCTCTTTTACTCAGAATTCAAAAGTTCTATCTTCTAAATTCTGAGTCTGGCATGCAGAATTTTGCATTAACGAATCACAATTCAGTGTGACATTAAAGAATGGTATGCTGCTAAGTCACTTCAGTCGTGTCCGACTCTGTGCGACCCCATAGATGGTAGCCCACCAGGCTCCCCCGTCCCTGGGATTCTCCAGGCAAGAACACTGGAGTGGGGTGCCATTTCCTTGGGTAACTATTTTTCAACCTATCATACACCTTGGCATTTTTATCTTTTTTAGGCTATGTGTATCTATGAGTAAATTGTGTTTTATAAATTAAATGAACAAAACGTATTAAACTGAGAACTATGATGGGCCACACACACGAAAAAAAAAAACACACAATAAATATCACCTAGTATAATTATTTTATCATTAATATCTTGATCTTCAGCTAGACTTTTTTTCCTGGTACAGAAAAATGAGCATAAAGATATCTTCCATTGTTATAACAACTTACAATTTACCAAGCAGTTGGTCAACCATTTAGTCCTTAGAAAATAATTAGAGGTAAGTAGGATTAGCCATCTCTGATAGAGAAAGGAATTAAGGTTCAGGAAAAGCCTAGCAAATTAAACAAGGAAACTTAGCTAGAATGTTAATAAACAGGAAATTCAGGCCTCTTGAGTTGAAGGCAAGCCCAGGGAAAGAATTTATCATTGATGGCAAAGGTGCTAATTCATCAGCCCTCCTTAATACAATCCTTAAACCAATCTTTTCTTTTTTCTTTCTGAGTCACGTGAGTTTAACAATATCTGAACTAGTCTTTAAATTATTTACAGGTTATATGTCTTCTATGTAGATTATAACTTTCATGAGGGAAGATGTTACACCAGGTATTTTCAACTCACCTCTAACCACTTGTTATAACACTCAGTATACCTTTTGAAGGTTCAGTACATATTTTGAAAACTTGGGTCTCTAATCTTACTTTGACTACCAATTGGCCATGTGACCACAAAGATAATCAGGAAATATTTATTGCAAACATATTAACTGGATTTATTAAGTAATTGCCAATCAAATGATGAACTATATACTTAGTCTCCTGAGTTTTCACTAAATCTATTCCACTTAATCAGGTTATTTTCCTTAGGTTGAAATATTATTAAAAATATAAGTGAAGCACATTGGATGGTAGTTGTTAAACTTCCTCTGACAGCACAAACCTCAGCAGTTATGGGCTAACTTTGTGAAAGTCTACAAACTATTAATCAGTTCCATGTCATTCAGAGTAACTCAGAATAAATGTTGGGGTGTAGCTCTGGGAGTTTTAAATTGCTTATTAATGTTAAGTTTACATGAAATGCATAGAATGCAAAGTAACAGCCAAGACTACTGGTGTCTATTCAATAAAAGCTGGTATTTATGCTGGCATTGGTGTGTTTGTACTTTAATATATCTCCCTTACCTGTTCATTTTATTCACTAGAATATGAGCTATTCTAGATACTAAACACTGAAAAATAATCATGAGGTTAACACTAAAAATAGGGCATATACTAGAGAACAGTTTGATTATTTTCCTGGAAATTGGGAGAAAATAACCACTATTTGACTTTGATAATGAAGGACAAATTTTGATGCTCAACATTTGAAAACTCCTGCAGGGAAATTAAGGTAAATCTGAATTGTCACTCCATTCTTTACTTTTTTTTTTAAAGAGTATACCAACTTGTTTATTCATTTACTTGTCACGTTTTTCTCTTTGAGTGCAAATCACACACATTTTGTAGAAACATAATTCTTTAAGAAGCTCTTCTTTCCCTACAATGGGGAGCTAGGTCTGGGGGTTACAAGAAAACTGGCGATCATGACAAGCATATGAAGGCCATGGTCCATCTAACACAATAACTACAGCTGGGTGTAAAATTTTCGTGTTTGCTGGATGTTAAAAATGTAAATCATTATAAGCCCATAGGCCGTGTACAAAAAGATAATTGCAAAGCTAAAGGCTCAGATATGTATGTATGTGTGTGTATGTATATATACAGGGAAAGAGAGCAAGAGAAAGGGAAGTGGAGGCCAAGTCAACAGGAATATTTTTATCAGCCATAACACGCATATATGAACATTCTATTGCTATTCTGACAGTTATAGAAGGAAGACTCCAGAACTAAAAATTATGATGCAACAAAAGGAGCAGATTTAGTTTTCCCTCCTTTCAGTAAATATCCCTCATTCATCTTATCCATCAGTTCTAGGAAAACTTTCTTTTCAGAGCATTTGTTCTCGGCTTGGTGAAGCTACACAGGTAGTGCTGTCTCAGCAGGAAACTGTCTTCTTGCTGAGGGGCCGCCAATTATTTGTAGTGAAACTATAACAGAAGAATAAATATTACATGTTGATGGATACTTGTCAGGAAAGGGAAAGAGGTGCTTTCAATGGGGCTTGTCAGACACAAAAACCTTCAGCAAATCTGCATTTTCAATGGCAAAGTGGCTAGAATTCTCCAGCTGCTCCACTGGTGAACCTCAAGATTTATCTCATAAATTTAAATTATAGATGACATAGCACTGGAATGGAAATAGATGACACCTTTAAAAATAAATCTAGTGCAACATTTGGGAAAAGGAATCACACATTTCAAAGGGGGAAAAAAATAAAGTTCTGATGTGCCAAAACAGAGTTTTTATTTATTGTCCTATTTACTATTCTCTGTCTAAAATTAGCATCTCTCTTACTTTTCCTTTTAGTCCCCTTTATAAGACATGCTGTGGAGGAGCTCTGGAAGTTTTGTGCAGCTCAAGGAGTAAGCCGGTTGCAACTATAACAAAAAGCTTGCCAAGGTTGAGAGCCAAACTGGCAAGGTTTTCTGTCATGTCAGCGTTTAAGTATTATTGCAATGTTATCCTATCACTGAAGAAAGGGGAGCATGAAAACAGCAGAGCCAAATGCTTAGGAACATTTGAAGGAAAGTGTGCACCTAGCTTCAATAGAGAGTTTGGCAGTAGAGGACAGGGTTTAGCTTTAATAGGAACCAGTCAATTCAACTTTAATTAGATCACATGAAACTATGTTTTTAAAATTTATTCCAGGAGATCTTGATTCTAGCAGTCTTTCTGAATCAGATAGTGGTAAAGAATAATAAAGAATATAAGTGTGAAAATCTATACCACCAGATGAGTACTTACATGTGCTAAAAGGAAATTTTCACTGGTCAGAGCAGGAAGAAGTTTCTTGAAGGGAAACTTCAAAGCAATACATTTGAGGTCTCCCCCATGCCCCTTCATGCATGTATTGAGATGTCCATTTAAAAGTCAGTGAAAATTTGGATGTTTGTCATGAAAAAACACAATAGAGTTCATGATTTGAGCAAATATTTTACCAGTATTAAAAGAGTCCACTGAGAAAAACACAAAGGCGAAAGCAAGCAGCAGAAGCAACATGAATTAACCTATCACTAACATTAACCTGTTTACTGGAGAGTGGAGAGACTTTCAGCAACATTTTGATCATTTCATGTGAGATGTTATGAAAGATGCGCTGCACTAGATTGGAGTGTTTTTGTTTTTTCCTTTTTCCTAACCTAGTGAAATCCAGAGGGGGCTACGTACAGGAACATAAGCACTCCAAAAACAACTTTTCCTTCCACTACTGATGCTTTCTGTTCTCAGGTCAGCCATGGACGTATACATAAACGATTCAGGGGATTTCAACATTGAAGCGGTGTGTTTAATAGCTTTACCCACAGTTACTATTTGCCTCACTTGCTTTCCAATTCCCTGTAGCTAGAGTCAAATATATTCTCACCCAGTGATCAGTGTTGGTTTTCAAGTGACACTCTGCATGTGGAGCTCAGGAAAACCAAACACCTACAGGCATGTGTTGAAGAAATGGGATAGCAAGGCCGCCAAGTGACTCAGTCTCTGCTTCCATTCCCTGGAGTTTATCAACTTTGTTAATGGGGCATATGTGCTGAGAATTATGTAACATTAAACATGGGGAACATTTCCTGGAGACATTTTCATTCTTCCTCAAAGCTGATGCATTGATGAATCTAGTGTCCAGGTAAAACACCACCCTCTAGTGTACGTCTCTAAATTATGCTTCTGAGCCTCCTCTGATGATAATGATAGTCAAGAACACTAAAGTAAGCATTACAGTGAAGGTCATTTCCTATTAATTAATCCTTAGGGCAATACACACAGGATGAACTGAATGTTAGGTGATATGTAACTTACTGGTGCCGTCACAGTAACTGTTGATTTGCAGTCAAAATGAAGTGAACAGTTGGACAGAAAAAAAGAGTCCAGCAAAGCTCATCAATTTCACAAGTACTTAGTGAGAATTTGGTAAGGGACCAGATGTGTATGGTATATGTTCAATGACACAACAAGGATGATAATTGCTGTTGCCATGAACTAGAAGAAAAGTATTCCAAGAGGTGACCATCCTCGGAGAAAACATCCTCTGAGAAATGCCTACTCTCTGGGGAAATAAGGTAACTTGCCGTGATCAGGGTAGCCTTCAATTACCTGAAGAAAATGAAAATGTAACTAGCAGAAACATAAAATTGTTTCTCAGAAGCCCTCAAAATAATCAACAAAATATGAATTATCCAAGTTCATAAGGAGTAAAATAAACTTATTAAAGTCTAGATTAGAAGCTTTTTTGATAGCTCAGTTGGTAAAGAATCCACCTGCCAATGCAGGAGACCCCAGTTCAGTTCCTGGGTCAGGAAGATCCACTGCAGAAGGGATAGGCTACCCACTCCAGTATTCTGGCCTGGAGAATTCCATAGACTGTATAGTTCCTGGTGTCTCAAACAGTCAGACACGACTGAGCGTCTTTCAGTTTCACTTTTTGATGTTATATAGCCCGATTCCATGAGAAAAAAAGAAGTAGATGGAGCAATTTAAAGTATTCTACAACTCTCTGGCATGGAAGGTTATTGGAAAATCCTGTGAAGATATTTGGCATTACTCTTCTCTCTTACAGAACTCAAAGAGACTCACTTCTTTTATTGAAAATATCCATAGCTCCTTTCTACACTTGTGTACATCTCAGGAAACTTTTTTCTTAATCTTATCTGGCTTAAACTGTTGAAAGTTGATCTAGTCTGGTAGATTAAGATGTGGAACATTTGAGAATGTTGAAAACTGTGTCCACAGGACATGGAATAAGTCAAGTTCATACATTTTCCCATATATATTTCCTATTCCCATAATACCTTATTAAAACTCTTTCACTGGTATTTTCTAGTGGAATCAGAGAAGACCTAGTATCTCCAATTAACAAAAACATCATTGCTCACTAATACCATCTTTCAGCTATCACCAAGCTATTTAGATTTTTTGCTACTCATGGATCTTCCCTCACATACCCACAACTGTGACCTAATTGCCTCAAAAAATATTTGGAAGTGACTTAAAGACCTGTATATGTGTGCATGTGCACACTTTACCCAAGTTTCCACGTGTGAGCACAAGGAACATCAGTGGAATGTAACATGCTCAGAAAAATAATCCCCCCAAAGAAAAAGACAGTGACTTTGTCCTAGAAATTGTCTTCTTTTGTAATTGAGAAATAAACACAATCAGCACACTGGATGCCGCAAGACCAAAATCTTCATCCTGGTTCTGATTCTAACCACCTATGTGAGTTGAGAAAAAGAACTTTATGGATCCTCAGATTCCCAGTTCTAACAGTGTGTGGACAGGACTAAATGAGTACAAAAACTCTTTCAAGTTGTAATAGCCTATGACTTACAAGTACTTTAATAGTTTAAGACTTTTTTTGTAGTTTGGCTCTCTAATATTAAAACTACTTTGGAAAATTTTAAGTTAGTACTGGCTACAAAAAAAAAAAAAAGTGAAGTCACTCAGTTGTGTCTGACCCCTATAGACTGTAGCCTGCCAGGCTCCATCCTTGATATTCTCTAGGTAAGAACACTGGAGTGGGTTGCCATTTCCTTCTCCAGAGGATCGAACCTGAGTCTCCCACATTGCAGGCAGACTCTTTACACTCTGAGCCACCGTTCAAAATTTTACGTATAACATCTAAAAGAAAAACCTTCAAGTAAGTAATTCTACCTAAAGTCCATGCTTCCTTCTGTTGGTCTAATGCTGTGTAGCATTGCAGTTAGTAGAACAAGATATGAAATGAAGTTGCCTACTTTGAAACCCCAGCTCTGCTATCTTTAAATATCACTGTGATAATTAACTTCTTTGTACCTTAGATCTCTTACCAGTAATGTGGGCATAACATAGCACCTCTTCCATTTTATAGGGTCATTTGGAGAAGCAGATGAAATTAAACATATAAGGCGGTTAGCACAGAGTTTGCAAACATTGAGAATCCAACAATTTTTAAATTATTACTACTACTCTAACAAAGAATAAATGAAACAGTGAGAAAGGAAAATATACTTAATGATTTCAATAGAATTTTTGAAGAAAACTTTTTAACCATGTCAAATTGTTAATAATTTTTAATTGTATCTCTACAATGAATATCAGTGATTAGAGATACAGGTAGCAGCAACTGGCCAACAATTCTAGCTTGGACTATGAAAGACAGCATGTTTGAACTCATGAAGGAAGTTTCATTGAGACATAGTTAAGCTGCTAAGAATGGATAATGGATAATAAATTAGGTATGAGGGCATTTGTTATAAAGGCATCCTTTCTCACTGTATTCTCAACAGCACATCCATAAGAGTAACTTGAACAAACAGCAGCCACACAAATATCTGCTACCACACATACCAGAGGAAAGTGGGAAGAAAGGAACATTCCAACTGTGGTGAACATAGCAATCTACCTCAGGAAAACTATATTATTTAGTTAATCCAACAATGTAGTTTGACAGGTTCTTTAAAAATAAGCAAAACAGTGCATTCTGAAATTTATCAAGTGATTTTTTTCAAATAAATATCCATGCTGTGTTTGAATATTCTTTAAACCTTGACATTTATGTTGAGTTATAAACTTGCTTTGAAAATGGAAACTTGGATTTCTCAAACGAAAGCCTTTTGGAGTTGATAAATAATTCTCACTGCAACTTTATAGATTCTCTCCAAACTTCAAGTCCAAATGTCAGAGCTAGAGACTATGAAGACTGACAAAAGTAGAGGTTTTGTTGATGCTTTCTCTCCTATTACTGTTCTTATAAAGGTTTTATTCCAACTGAATACAGCACATCATATGGTCTCTAGTTAGTACTGGCAGAGAAAAAATGAATTTACAGAGTTCAGAAGGACTAAATAGAGATGATATGGCATGAGGATATCAGCTTCGACACATCTCTTTCTTATATTTAGTATTGTGCATAAAACTAAGTGGGATTTGAGGAAAGAACATGATCTTAAAAGGGTACGAAAACACCCTGAAACAAAGTTAATATTTTGAGAACTCTCACACAAAAAATGGGGACTGAGGCCAAACCGACACTGCTTTGTAATCAAGAGTTGTCCTCATATTCATTGGTTCTACTGGGCACATTTAGCACAATTGATCAGGCTAACTTTGAGAAAGATCGTAAGGATATAAAGACTCCTGCAAAGCAGTAGGAAAATGAATAGCTGAATGGAGAAAATTGTACCACACATCTTCTTGTCCTATTACTGTTAACGCCAGCAGTCACAATCAGTAGTTTATTGTATAGGGCAATCTTGTTGATTAGAAACTGGATTCAAGTTCATCAAAATGGAATGGCATCTAACTCATCCCTTCTATTCCTACAGAAATAACTTATGCATCTTTATAGACATTTTTATTTGTAGCACTATATTATGTCACAAAAACTGGCTTTGGGAATGTATATAGTGCCTTGTCAATCACTTGTGCCATTAGTTTCTTGAAAGAGATAGATAACAAATCAGCAAAAGTAAAAAAGTTTCACTTTGGCAAAGGAGACATTTCTATGCTATTTTTACTTAAAAATTTTGAAATATTTGTCTTGAAGTCCAATTGCTATGTCATATTATTCAGGCTACCTCCATATCAAGAGGTAGACACTTTGCTAAAGGCTCCTATATATAATTCTTAATTTAATTATCTAAAAGAAACAATCCTAAAGAAATGGAATAATGTGCTCAAAGTTACCAAGGAAGTCACTAAGTGGAAAAACAATGCAAAGCCAAGAATTTTAAAGTTCACGGTCAGCTACTAACTCCTTTCTCTGACATGAAACATCAGTTCATTACCCCCAGTCCTGACCCAAGGAGCTGAAGATAAACAAATTTAGTTGTTTGGCATCAAGACTGCAGAGCAAATTTGCTTTACTCTTTTGCTTCTTCAGCCTATCATCTCAAGGGCCTTGCACATCTTGCAACCCCTAAAACCAGCAACTCTCCACAAATACTAACTTAGATCAAAATAATGTTGCTATTCAAATATTAAATATAAAGCCATTTCAATAGAAATATTATAATACCCATAGTAATTATTACTTAATAAATGTTGATGTATGACTATATTAGAAACAGTTTTAAGTGTGTTTTATATCTTAACTTGCAGAACATGGAGAAGAGGTGAAAATTGTACATTGTAAATATATTGAGTATTTAAGAAGAGACAGAATATATACATGAAGAAATATACATTAAAAAACAAAAAAATGATTATTGGGTTAATGCATGAGGGAAATAAGACATCAGCAAATGTGCATACATCTTCATTAAAAATATATATGAATATCTATATAAGCTTTCCTGTCAATGATCTTAAAACACTTAATTTCACATTCTCTTCCAAGTTTTTTGAAGATTGAATGAATACAAGTATGTTTTTCCTTATATAAAAAAAACAAAAACGTCCACTTATGATTAAAAAAAAAAAACTCTCCAAAAGGTGGGCTTAGAGGGAACACAACCCAACATAATAAAGGCCATATATGACAAACTCATAAGCTAACATCATATTCAACAGTGAAAAGCTGAAAGCATTCCACAGGGAAATCCTAGCCACAGCAATCAGAGAAGAAAAAGAAATAAAAGGAATCCAAACTAGAAAGGAAGAAGTAAAACGGTCACCATTTGCAGATGTCACGATACTGTATAAAGAACATCCTAAACAGGTCACCAGAAAACTATTACAAGTCATCAATGAAGTTGGTAAAGATGGAGAATACAAAATTAATACACAGGAACCTGTTACATTCCTGCACACTAACCCTGAAATATTATAAAGAGAAATTAAGGAAACAATGCCATTTACCATAATATCTAAAAGAATGAAATACCTAGAAATCAATATACCTAAGGAGGTAAAACACCTATACTCAAAAAACTATAAGATGCTGATGAAAAAAATTGAAGACAGTAAAAAAAGATGGAAAAATACATCATGTTCTTAGATTGAAAGAATAAATATTGTTAAAGTGACCATATTACCCAAGGCAATCTATGGAATCAATGCAATCTCTAGCAAATTACCAATGATATTTTTCACAGAACATGAAGCAATATTTGTTTAATTTTGTATGGAAACACAAAAGACACTGAATAGCCAAAATAATCTTGACGAAGAATGGAGATGGAAGAATCATTTGGCTTGACTTCAGACTATATTATGAAGCAACAGTAATTGAAACAGGATGGTATTTGCATAAAAACAAGACTCATGAATCAATAGATCAGGATATAAAGCCCAGAAATAAATCCACTTACTTATGGTCAATTAATCTACAACAAAGGAGACAAGAATATACAATAGAGACAAGACTCCATTCACTAAGTGGTACTGGGAAAACTGGACAGCTACATGTAAAAGAAAAATTAGAACATCCCGATACTTTATACAAAAATAAACTGAAAATGGATTAAAGATTATAAGAATGGATACTATAAAACTCCTTAAAAAAAAACCATGCAGAGCCCTCTTTAACATAAATTGCAGCAATGATTCTTCAGATCTGGGCCTAAATGAAAGGAAATTAAACTAATTTGGGGAACTAATTAAACTTGAAAACTTTTGAAATAGCAAAGGAAACTATAATGAAATGAAAAGGAAACCTACAGAATGGGGGAAAATATTTCCAAAGATGTGAGTGCAAGGGATTAATTTCCAAAATATACAAAGAACTCATATAACTCAATATGAAAGAAAAAAACAAGCAACCCAATTAAAAATGGGCAAAAGAACTGAATAGACATTTATATAAAGAAAACATACAGATGGCCCCAGGCACATGAAAAGACCCTCAACATTGCTAATTATTAGAGAAATGCAAACCAAAACCGCAACAAACTATCTTCCCACTCTGATCAGAATGATCATCACCAAAAATGTTGATAATGAATATTGGAGAGGGTGTGGAGAAAAGAGAACCCTCCTACACTGTTGATGGGAATGTAAATTGGTATAGCTGCTATGGAGAACACTATGGAGCTTCCTTAAAAAACTAAAAAGAGATTGACCATATGACCCTGGGCATATATCCAGAAAAGACAAAAACTCCAACTCAAAAACATGAATGCACGCCAATGTTCAGAGCAGCACTATTTACAATAGTCAAAATATGGAGACAACCTAAAGGTCCATTGACAGATGAATGGATAAAGAAGATGTCCACACATGCTGTCACTTCAGTTGTGTCCGACTTTTGGTGACCCCGTGAACTGTAGCCTGCCAGGCTCCTCTGTCCATGGAATTCTCCAGGCAAGAATACTGGAGTGAGCTGCCATGCCCTCCTCAGGGGATCTTCCCAACTCAAGAATCAACCCTGAGTCTCTTACGTCTCCTGCATTGGCAGGCAGGTTCTATACCACTAGCACCACCTGGAAGCCTACACACACAAACACACACAGGGAGGGGGATTCAGGATTAGGAGCTTGTATACACCCGTGGCGGATTCATGTCAATGTATGGCAAAACCAATACGGTATTGTACAGTAAAATAAAGTAAAAATAAAATAATAAAAAAAAAAGCTAAAAAAAAAAAAACACTACCCTTGTAGCACAAAAGCAGCCATTGACAATTTAAAAGTCAAAGAGCATAGCTATGTTTCAATAAAATGTTATTCACCAAAACAGGTGGTGGGTTAAAAGTGACCTATGGACTAGAGTTTGCCAACCTGTGCTTTATTTAGATATTCTTTTTTAAAATCTTCAATGAAATTTTAAATTTAAAAAAATTCCTTTTTTATTCTTTAGCATTTGAAGCATATAGAGACATTTATTTTCTTCTGAGTGCAACTTTGAAAATCTCTCATAAATGTTGATATGTAAAAAAAAAAAGGAAACAAATTCATGATTACCAAGGAGGAAAGTGAGGGGTGAGATAAATTAGAGATTTCAGATTAATAGAAACACACTACTATATACAAGGACTCTCTGGTGTCTCAGACGGTAAAGAATCTACCTGCAATGCGAGAGTTCTAGGTTCAATTCCTGGGTCGAGAAGATCCCCTGGAGAAGGGAATGGCTACCCACTCCAGCATTCTTGCCTGGAGAATCCCATGGACAGAGGAAACTGGTGGGCTACAGTCCATGGGGTTGCAAAGAGTTGGAAATAACTGAAATGACTTAGCACATAAATAAACTAGGGCCTGCTGTATTGCACAAGGAACTATATTCAATATCTTATAACAACCTACAGCAGAAAAGAATCTGAGAAAATATATGTATAACTGAATCACACGTATATGGGTATACGATTCAGCACATACATGAATCACTTTGCTGTACACCTGAAACACTGTAAATCAACTATATACTTTTAGAAAAAGTAAAAACAGAAAACAAAAACAGTAAAAACATAAGTCATTGCCTCTTCTTAAAGCAAAAAAAAAAAAAAAGTCATATGACTAGCTCATAAGTTTCAGTTTAATATCCTTTCAATTTGTCATACCTTCAAACCAGATGTTATGTGTATGAGCCTGCATGTGAAATTTCAGCATCATAATTCAACTAGTACACACGTTAACATTGCAGAGACAATTTGTATCCAAATTAAACTGCTAAGTAATAGTTACTTTACCAATCCAGCTACTTAGTAACCATCAATTACCTGGGGCTCAGTCTAAGGGTTCTTATGACTAAGTTTCACAGGGAAAGGTCAAGGAACACAGCCTCAATTTTCCTACTCAAAGAAGCACAATGTAACCACAGAGCACTGAAGACATTCCAAGAGAAATGAATGAATCCAGATATTTCACATTTTAGCATCTTCTAGGCACTAATGGTAAAGAATCTGCCTGCCAACACAGGGGACTCAAAGAGACACAGGTTCAATGGCTGGGTTGGGAAGATCCTCTGGAAGAGGGAATGGCAACCGACTCCAGTATTCTTGCCTGGAAAACTCCATGGGTAGAGGAGCCTGGTGGGATACAGTTCATGCGGCCAAAGAGTCAGACACACTGAGCACTATGTGACCAAGCACCGTGCAGCATGATGTGTAATTTTAATATTGATTTGCTTATTTTAAAACATGACATGACTTGAATCTTGCTAGAAAGACTGCAAAATTCATGTGCAACTTCTTTAAGTATATTTGGTTGTCCCATTATAGGAAGACTGTCTTGTGGTCTTTCAAATCCTGTAGATATACTTAGGGGAATAAAAAGTTCACAGTGAGAACAATAGTTCCAGACACCACAGATGGAAATTTAAATGTGGTGTGATACTGCACATCAGGAGCCAGCTAAGGTAACTGTGTTGCAATCTGTGAGTTACTCTTGTGAAAAGATCCCTTGGCATTTTCTTAACAAGAGCAGAGTGTTAGTGCCAGTGTTTTGGCTTCCTTCCATTTTTCAGTATGTGAGCTTTAACCACAAATACTTTCTACATTTCATATCTGAAATGATTTTTAGGTTATGTAATTCACATTAATATTTTCCCTTTAACATACATTTTAGTGATGGCAACACAGACCATATTAGGTGTGTATGAGATTTCTCAGGAAAAATTTTGTTCTGCTCTTGAGCTACAGTAACATCAGTCTTACATTGTTTTTTTTTTTTTTAACCAAGGTCCTGATTTCATTTTCTCACATTATCCAGCATTTAATCAACTTAAATATTTTCATGTAATTGAACCAAATTCAAGACAGGTACAAATAAAAGCAAAATAGAGGAGACTAGGTAAAGGATCACACACACATGCATACCACATAACACAATATCTGGCAGCACATTGAATTATTTATCTTAAATTTTTGTGCATAGGAAAATAATATATTTATATGCTGCAAATATATAATTAATCATCTTATCAACACTTTCAAGACTCCTTAATCTAACGAAAGCTAAGCAAATCATGGACACATTGATTTGTTTAGTATGTAAATTTCAAAGATAAAATGTCTTGAAGATGAAATCTGAAGGTCATATTTTGAATTTTAAGCATCAACAATAAAAATACACAAGTAATATCAAAATTTGATATCGGCCTTCCAGTTTCCACAATGGCTTGTAAGAACCTTGGAAGTCACCAGTTCATTCTAACAAAAATGAAAAACTGAACAAACTGAAAAATCAACAATTCTCCTTAGATCAATAAAAGTTCGATCACAGGGACCACTGCCCTACATATTAGAGAGACACACAAAAACAGTGACTCACAAGCCACTGGAGCAGAAACTCGTGAGCAAAATATCTGTAGGAACCAGTGGGGTCTATGCAGAGGGAAGGGGAACCTGAATTGTAACTGACAAATTATTGGAGACTCAGTGTGGACTACTCAGAGTTTAAAAGTCCAGGGGAATCTAGTAACGGGGGTGGCTCCACACTTCTGTGAGTTTTACCTCCCGAAGTTCAACCTGGATCTCTGTGAATATCTGACAAAACACCCCCCATGCTTCCAGGAGCAGGTGGAAAAAGGACTGAAACACACCAGTACATTGTTCTTTCTAACAAAGTCTGCCCTAAGGAGAAACTGTTTAAGCAGAATCTAACCTGCTGAGGTTCTATCAAGAGACTAACCGAACTTCAAGGTAGGGAAATAACTCCAGCCAGCCCTACCTAGATTGCTTAGGCAGTGAAACTACTTTGTACTACAGTGGTGGATATATGTCATCATATATTTGTCCAAATTCATAGAATTTGCAACCCCAAGAGTGAATCCTAAAGTAAACTGTGGTCTCTGGGTGACTGTACTCTGTCAGTTTAGATTCATCAATTGTAGGGATGTTGATTATGGGGAGACTCTGCATGTATGGATGTGGAGGCAGGGGTCATAAGGGAAATCTGTGTTCTTTCCCCAAATTTTTCTGTGAACCTAAAACTGCTCCAAAAGATAGTCTGCTTCTAAACAAATCTGATCCAGTCTTAAGCTTACATTTTAGTCATTTTTTTTTTGTCCAGTCATTCCCATAGTTATATTATTTGATAATTTTCCTTTAAAATCAGTCTATTTGATTTATTCTCTCTTCATCCTACTTCTAATATCCATTTACTGAATGCTCACTTGTGTGTAGTACCTAATGCACATACCATTAACTGTTCAAATTTCCATGTTGAAGTAGAAATGATCATTTCCTTTTTATAGGTGAGGAATCTTAGGTTTAAAAATTTAGTTGGCTTGTTTAAATCGCACAGTTGAGAAGCAACATCTGTTACGTCCTAGGATTAATCACATTATACAGTTATTAGTGATGATAAACTGTATCAGACCAAATCCCATTAATATTTTTTACCAAAAGAATTCTTCAAAATTGTTTGTTATACCTCTGTAAAGCTACCTTCCCCAGAACTTCTGAATAAAATTAAATTCTTTTGTAGAGTGAGTTACAGTTGATTCAAGAGTTTCAAAGCTGGGTGAAAGTTTCTCATTTTATTTGACTTATCATTCAATGTTTCCTACCAAGATTTTGGGACAGTTAAGGGCTATATTTCAGAGAATGGGGATATGTAGACTGCTGCTATAGGAGTTACATACTCTAGAAGAAAAAGATGATACTATTTCAATTATAATGAGGGGCTAAAAGTTGCCTGCAACGTTGTTGTAGTTGAGGGACAGAAAGTAGATGAAATCAAAGCTGGAGGACAAGGATATCCATAACACATATAGATGTGGATGGATGGATGGATGGCTATACTTTAAAGATAAACAGGTACTCTAGTCTTCTAGAATGAAGAACTATTAGCATAGTCATAAATTAATAATCTGTTTATATTTCTTTTGCAAGGAAAATATTGAATAGCTTTTAGAAGACTCTATGCCATTGCTACATGCATAAAAATGTGAAAATGCTGATTTAGTCTTTTCTATTAAATGCTTGATTCGGTAAATTGTATTATAATTCTGAAAATCAAACGGCATTAAAGACTGCAAAGAAGTCCCAAGTCTAGAACAACAAATGACAAGTATGGATAACCTGAGTATTATCAAATCATATTTTGCTTTGTTTCTCATTTCTTATCCTTGCTAAACACATGGCTATGGCCCCTAGCCTGACAGACATACATAAGCATAATGAGGCAGATACAGATTAAATGAAATAAAACTTCTGTTTGAGAGAAAGAAGAGAGGGATATATGAGTTCAGGTGGCTATAAAATAATCAGATTTAGGTTGGCTTCTACTTTTTTAGTGCTTTTATATTTTGGGGACACAGTAAAATATACTGCAAACCACATGGCATACTTTGAAATTATAGAAGCATTGTTTCACATTCAGGTCCAAAAAAGCAGAGCAGGATAATTTTAAAAGAGGCAAAACAATTACATTTTAAAGCCACAAGCACCCTAAGTTTATTCCTTATTAATGGACTGAAACTTCCTATAGGGAAGAAAGAGGGGGCTGGCAAACAAGAGGTCTAAAATAGGCATTTTCAGAATATTACCATAAAGAGAGAGATTGCTATAATTTAACCACTGAGTTGAAATCTGAAATCCTTAAAGTGCATTTTTAGGCTGCTGATCCTGACCTCCTACAGACCAATTAAAGCTAAATAATTGTTGTTGGTATGACAACCTCAGGGAGAAACAAAAGACTTCACTTTCTTTAACAGAAGCCTCAAAGTTGTTCTTTAGAATAGAAAATAAGCAGGAGTGACTATAAATTGTGGTAGCTTATGAGATCACGTTGGATAATGACATTTTTTCTTATAATAATGTTATTAAGACCACAATGGACCATAGAGGGCTAACCCATGCACATCATTGGTTTGTGCATTTCAGCTGTCTTTAATGCAAGAATTGATTATCAAAGCCAAATTGATTATTTCATTTATATGAATAATAAAGTATTTAAGCATGATTTCAAATGCATGATTCTTTAATCTTATGTCTTAGTAGGAGATGCGTTAAAAGATCTGATGGTCAAAACCCACGTACATTTAATTTAAAAGAAAAACATTTGCAAATGGTCACATTTGATCTATGTAAAAGCTGCTACTATTGATCATATGGAAATGAAGATGCTTGTAGTTTTCATTGCTTTAGTATATATTACTCGAGTTTCTTGAGATATGACTGGTGTACAATAAAGTGCACATACTGATGTAGAATTTTATGAGTTTTAACATGTATTCACTCATGAACTCATCACTGCAATAGAGGTAATAAATATATACATTATTCCTCCCAAATTTTTATGTCCCATTGTAATCCATTTATGCTCCATTCCCTCTCCCTGAGGGAAACTTTCAGTAACCAATTTACCTGTTTTCTGTTATCATAAATTAGCTTTCCTTTTCTAGAATTTTATATAACTGACATCAATAGAGTAAGTACTTTTTTGTTCTGGCTTCTTTCATTTAGCATGACTATTTGAGATTTATCTGTTTTGTTGTGCTCCTTTTTATTACTGAGTAGTATACTATTTATGAATATACTACAATTTGTTTCATCACATATTCTGAACACAAACCCTTTCTGAAATATGAGTTTGCAAGTATTTTTCCAAGCGCTTGGTTTATCTTTTCATTTTTGTAAGTTTTTTTTTTGAAAAAGTTGAAGATTTTAATCGTGATTATATCTAATTTGCAACTCTTTTATTTTATGGATTGTGCTTTTGCCATCTAAAAATATTTACTTAAGTCACAATGTTTTTCTCCTGTTTCTTTTAGCACTTACAGTTTTAAGTATTTTATTTAGGTTTACAATATATTTCCATTAAATTTTTATATCTAAAAAAAAGAAGAAAAGTAAACATCTGCTCTTTTTCTCTTCTCTTTTTTGGTGTTGTGTGTGTTTACAGGCATGTGTGTGTATGTGTGTGTTTTGATCATGGCTGTTCAATTTTTCCAACATCATTTGTTGAAAAAAATGATCATTTACCCATATGATTGCTTTGGCATCTTTATCAAAAGTCATTAACTACCCATGAGCCTATTCTGGATTCTCTACTGTGTTCCACTGATACCTTAGCCATTACTACACTATTTTGATTACTGGAGACGTATACTAAATATTTCGTATCAATTAGAGTTTGTACTCCATTTTTTTTCAAAGTTGGAAAAACCGAAGTCATTTTAGCTATTTAAGGTCCTATATTAGCAAATAAATGTATAATGATTGTCAACATCTTCAGCCTAAATCTTGGCATCATTTGTTAATTGACAACATAAATTACCAACTTGTTAATGTTACTCATCTTGACCTGACTCACTTTGCTAGTAGGACATTTCATTATGCCTATTGTGACGTCCAATTCATAAAATTCAGTCAAAATTATGTATTGTCTCACTTTAAGAACTATTTTGAAGATAAACATGATTTCCTTTTGCTTAAGTAAAAAAAAAAAAAATCGCATCGAAGTATCTAGATCTAAAAAAAAGAGACAGAATGATCTTTTCAGGTGACATAGAACAGCTAATGGCAACTGGAATGTAATAGCAACACCAGCCTTCTTAATTGGTATCACAGGGGGCTGACTTTTCAAGCATAATTATATGTTGTCTTTAATCCCCAAACATAGAAACACTCAACAGATCGCACCCATGTGCTGTAAAGCTTTTTTTTTTCTCTCTTTTAAGTTTCCCTTTAGCTACAAAGGTATAGACATTGCATATGATACTGGTTAATATAAAGTAAGACTACAGGTTAGCTGTCTTACTGTGGCACAGTATATACTATAGGAAGAGCAGGCTATGGTTATAATTTGAAAATTACACTTCAAATTGTGTGACCATACAATTATAATTTTTACTCTGGGGACCTTTCAGGGATCTTTTACCCTCTCAACATGTCAGAGATAAATGGTCAACAGCAACATTCAAATTTTCACCATTAATATAAAAAGACTAAGTTCCACATAATTTCTAAAATAGCTAAACCATTTACTTAGATCAAAGTTAATCCTCATATTTTACATGAGGATTTAGACAACTAGCTAGAAACTCAGAAATAGAATACCTCTGAGCCCACTAAACATTATACTGAAAAAGATCAGAATAATTGCAATTTGTTCTTCTCAAAGCAAGATACTAAATTCTGCTATATATAATTGAGACGTGCACTATTCTAGACAAATATTTTGATTGCGAGGAAAATAAACCTACTCAGACTGAGGAAAAGGAAAGGGGAACCAGGAAGCCATCAAGGATCAAGGCAGTTCTAGAGACCTGCTTCTACTGCCATATCTGTCTGTCATCTGCCTCTCAGTTGCCATTCCCACCCTCACGGTTTCTTAGATTCTCTTTCCAGAGATTCTACATTGTCCTCTCTGCTTACGTAGAGCCTCCAGACCTTTGCTCTTTATTTTATTTAAACATGCTCTCAAGACTTTTTAAATGACCTAGCTCTTCTTCCTCAAGAGTATCCTTTAAGTTAGTAAGACAAGAGTTGCAGGGGGAAATTATTAGAAGATAGTATACAAAAATAGGGGACAATACAGCACAAGTAAATTTACATTGTCCTTCAGAAGATATTTCTATGTCCTTTCTTAGGTATCTGGCATCTATATTAGTTAGGAAAAAATGTAAAATTCAAGATTTGGTATAACTGTCATGTCACTATTGCTAGTGAAGTAGTAGACCAAAATAAAACATCAAAATATGTAGGATGCATCGAAATGTCCAGGAAATGCTTAAAGGGATGTTTTACTTAATACAGTTTTATATGTCTATGTAAAATGTATTGATCCCTTTAAATTAAATTATTGATATTACTGTCTCAGCTACAATACTTAAGATTTTAAAATGAAACTCTGTACTGTTACATATTCCTTATGAGTGGACATACTGTTCATTTTGAGGTGATCCAAAAGCAGGGAAACCACATGCTTCAATAACAAGGATCATGTTTGCTGCATATCTTTGGGTGACTTTATAAGATATCATATTATTATATGCTAGATCTTGTTCTACCTATTTCAGTTATGCCTGTACACAACTTGTCCCCAACTAGGTTTAAGTAGCTGTTGGTTATTCACTACTGTTTACAGACAAGTTTCATGTTCATGCATTGGAGAAGGAAATGGCAACCCACTCCAGTGTTCTTGCCTTGAGAATCCCTGGGATGGGGGAGCCTGGTGGGCTGCCGTCTATGGGGTCGCACAGAGTTGGACACGACTGGAGTGACTTAGCAGTAGCAGTAGCAGTTTACTGACAAAAATAGACATTTCCATGGTGATTGTGGAAACTTTAAAGTTTCCCAAAAGCAATTGTCATGGCATAATCATGGCATTCACAGTAAATTAAGACATAGGTAGAAGCAAGGTCTAAATTTCAGGATGGTACCCAAGTATTAAATTAATACGAGGCAGGAAAGTCAAGCTCTGTATCAAATGTTTTTTACTTCTCTTGGCTTAAGAAAAAGCAATTTCTGTTAATAGCTATAAACATCATCAAGACATAAGGTTTGTTGAGGATTTTTACATTACTCCTCCCTTTAAGATACAAGGTAAGGACAATTCTCTCCCCTGTTTGAGGTTTGGCTAAAGAAATGTGAAAGGAAGTGGTGCACATCACACAAGGAAGCTGTAAAAGTCATTGGGTAATTCACTTTGTTTCCTTTTCCTGAGGCAATGAGTCATCCAAGTATGTATGGGCAAAAAGCCTTCATTAACTGAGTCTTAGAGAAATTGTGATAAAGCATCTCCAATTAACCTGACAACTTTAGCTTCTATTGAAAATGTAATATGAGTGAGAAATAAACTTTTATTTAAGCAACTGAAATTTTGAGATCTAGGGGCTATTGTTATCCCAGCTTTACCGCCAAGACTACTGAATCACACCACACAGCCTGACACATACCCCTCAAGAACATTCACCCAACAAAAGGGAAAGAAATTGTATCAAAAAAAAAGATTCTAATATAAGAGTAAATTGAAAACCAAAAGAAACTCCTGGCTTAATAGATAATACAAGAATATTATTTGAGAAATGGGAAAACTATCTACATTTTAAAACAATTCTTAATCTTTCAGAAAAAGCTTATGGGTTTCAAAAAATTTTATTTCATATTTGTATTTCAACACTTTTACTTCTTACCAGTGACAATGAATGCTAGAACCTACATACCTCATAACTTTAATTCTGAGATTGTTTACATTTATCTTAAGCCAAAGTGAAGAAAAAAGGAAGTGTTAGTCTCTCAGTCATGTCCAACTCTTTGCAACCCCATGGGCTGTAGCCCACCAAGCTCTTCAGTTCATAGAATTCTCCAGGCAAAAATATTGGAGTGGGTAGCCATTCCCTATTCCAGGAAACCAAGAATCAGGCTTAAAGACAAGTAAGTAACCTGAATAAATCTGCACAGTGCAAAAGATTGTAAAATAGAACTCAGGAAGTGTCTCTCCACAATAACTACTAACACATTAGTTATTTGTATAGATGGGTGGATTTACCTACATGGTACCTTTGACAATGCCAAAATCACAGGTCTGACAGTCTCCTCCACCAGAAGTAGAAAGTGTACATTAGTTCAATCAAAATGATAGTGCTCATACTGCGTGACACTAATGACCAATCATTTCCTTAGCCGCTTAAAATCTAGGTCATTTCTTAGACTTTCAAAGTTGAAGCCTTTTATATGTTTTAATAATACAAGTTTTGAAGTATTAGAGCTAATTTTGGGATCTAGCTTTTCTGTGTTAGAAAGAACATTTTAAAATACTGTGCGAATAATGACTCAAGAGCAAGAGATCTATAAAGCACAGACATCACATGCCTCTGCCCAGACAGTCCTCAGACTATACAAGATGTGTCGCCTCCCTTGAGTTATAAGTATGAGGAAAGGCAGCTAATATTTTTACAGGCATGGATCAGAACATAAACCGTTGCTGTTGTTAGTGGAGTAGTGCAGATAAATTCTAACCAAGTAACAAGTAGACAATTTTCAAATAGAATATTCATCTGTTGTCCTTAATTATCGGATCTGTACATTTTCAGAGCCCACCTGGTATTTTGCAGCCTATTCTAACACTTTAGGCATGACAGTCCTGAAAGCCCTCTGCTTGTTTTAGTGAGGACATAATGATTTTATTCCTTTCAATGTCCTAAGCAATGCTTCAAATTAACAATACAGTTTTCCTTGCAGAATCTGAGAGTAGACTATTGCAAATCTTTCTCCTCTAACCTTAGAACTTAAATGAGAAGCAAAGTTCAATTTCTTTTATTATGCTCCTTTCATCTGTCATGTAGTAAGTGAATTGACTATGCAGCAACATCAAACCATTGAAAGGGCAAACATGAGTGAGGGTATGTCCAAAGCTTGTTTCCAGGGTGTAGACTAATATCCAAGAAATAAAATAAAGTCCGTTTCTATAGGTAAATTATACATGTACTACACTGAACTCTGAAAACGATGTAACTTTTAATGAAATGCATAGAAATCATGATATAGAATATAGTTATAAAATTCTGAAAGCTCAAAGTCTTATTTGTAAATCAAGGATTGAACTTGATTATCATGTCTTTGCCAAATACTCTAGATTTGGTAAAAAGCCCTATCTCATTATAATTTCTTTTAATGTGATTTCTAATAATTTAAACAGTGTAACATCATACATAATACATGTCAATATACTGTGCCAATATAGGATGTGATATAGCTATACGCCTCTTTTATATTTAAGATGTATGAACTCAATACATCCTGTTATCCAATGCAGCCAGGAAGACATTTGTGAAGAAAGTTAACTCGGTACTCTTTCCTTCAAAAGAAAGAAAAATTCTTTCTTTGGGTTTTGAGAACATTACCAAACATATTAATTATTTTCACTATAGCTCTAGATGAAAAATCATTATCAGTTAAAGATAAACATGTACAGTATTTTATGATAATAAATATGTTAAATTAAAGGTCAATCCAGTAAACAAGTGAGGGAAAGAGTAAGCAGCAAGAATTGAACAGATCTATGTAAAGATAGGTTAGTATATATCTTTTCACTTTTAAGTAAAATAATGATGATGACAAATATGATAATACTGACAATGATAATAACAGAAAGAAGCTTCTAGTCTTTTTAGGAACTTATAGTGCCTTTGGGGAAGAAAAAAAGTAACAAGTAGACAATTTTCAAATAGAATACTCATCTGTTGTCCTTAATTATCGGATCTGTACATTTTCAGAGCCCACCTGGTATTTTGCAGCCTATTCTAACACTTTAGGCATGACAGTCCTGAAAGCCCTCTGCTTGTTTTAGTGAGGACATAATGATTTTATTCCTTTCAATGTCCTAAGCAATGCTTCAAATTAACAATACAGTTTTCCTTGCAGAATCTGAGAGTAGACTATTGCAAATCTTTCTCCTCTAACCTTAGAACTTAAATGAGAAGCAAAGTTCAATTTCTTTTATTATGCTCCTTTCATCTGTCATGTAGTAAGTGAATTGACTATGCAGCAACATCAAACCATTGAAAGGGCAAACATGAGTGAGGGTATGTCCAAAGCTTGTTTCCAGGGTGTAGACTAATATCCAAGAAATAAAATAAAGTCCGTTTCTATAGGTAAATTATACATGTACTACACTGAACTCTGAAAACGATGTAACTTTTAATGAAATGCATAGAAATCATGATATAGAATATAGTTATAAAATTCTGAAAGCTCAAAGTCTTATTTGTAAATCAAGGATTGAACTTGATTATCATGTCTTTGCCAAATACTCTAGATTTGGTAAAAAGCCCTATCTCATTATAATTTCTTTTAATGTGATTTCTAATAATTTAAACAGTGTAACATCATACATAATACATGTCAATATACTGTGCCAATATAGGATGTGATATAGCTATACGCCTCTTTTATATTTAAGATGTATGAACTCAATACATCCTGTTATCCAATGCAGCCAGGAAGACATTTGTGAAGAAAGTTAACTCGGTACTCTTTCCTTCAAAAGAAAGAAAAATTCTTTCTTTGGGTTTTGAGAACATTACCAAACATATTAATTATTTTCACTATAGCTCTAGATGAAAAATCATTATCAGTTAAAGATAAACATGTACAGTATTTTATGATAATAAATATGTTAAATTAAAGGTCAATCCAGTAAACAAGTGAGGGAAAGAGTAAGCAGCAAGAATTGAACAGATCTATGTAAAGATAGGTTAGTATATATCTTTTCACTTTTAAGTAAAATAATGATGATGACAAATATGATAATACTGACAATGATAATAACAGAAAGAAGCTTCTAGTCTTTTTAGGAACTTATAGTGCCTTTGGGGAAGAAAACCCCAAGACATCACAATCAAAATTTTAATGAGACTTCAAATCTTCAAAATACTGTCAGAGAAGCTGCTCCCTTTCCTTACTTTTTAAAAAGAAATTGAGAAATGTGAACGCTTAGAAAAAACAAAATATAGGCTGGCAGGAAGAAATTCCATCTTGTTGGGTCTCTGAAACAGCGGAGGACTGAACACTTGTAAACACGGTACCTTGAGCAATAGTTGCCTTATGGCTTGTAGTTTGAGGCCAAGAATAGCATGATAAACTTAGAATGTGTTTATCTCTTGGCAGCTTCATTTTACTTGCAAGCTGGGAGGGACAAAGACCAACAATTTTCCACCTACAAAGTGCATCTAAGCTGGCAGGCAGCTCAGTGAGTAAGTCAACTTGAACCTCCAGATCACAACTACTCTCAAAGACAGATGGACAGTTTTGGAATGGGAATGATTCAGCCAATATCTCAAGGCATTTACGGTTACAAAGTCCTGTTGCTGGGAGGGAGGTAATTGGAGGTGGGGGGGAGCTTTAATTTGGAGACTTCACATACATTTAGTGCTATTTTAAGAGAAATGGTATGTGTGCAAATTTTTATAATTCCATGTTCATTGCTAGTTGAAAACAGGTAGGAAGGTGGCAGCATTTTAAGAACCTGTGTTTTCTCTCCAGAACAGAGAAAGCTAAACACTTCTTTCAAATACAGGTTCTATTCTGTTATTATTTTTCCACCTCTTTCATAAGAGTGAAAAGCACTGTCTTATTCAGTGGCTTACTGTCAATTATTTAATGACTGATTATAAACCCAGGTAGACTTTTATGTTTTATCTTCAAATTACTTAATTTAGGATTAGTGTTAATTATATGAAGTGTTGGGGAAAGAGGAGTTTGAATGCTGTAATTTTGAAGACTGAGCAGAAGAACTTCTTGTTACAAGGTTTGAGACATCTGCCGAAGTTGGGTTATTTGTGTAGTAGGGGTGTTATGTTTCAAATTATAGATATTTTGAGATCATAAAACAAAACTCTTTTTTTAACCCACTGAATTAATATGTTTTGCTCTCCATACAATCCTCTTCTACTTCAACACAGAGCTGATCACCCAAGATGATTCTGAAAGCTTGGAAAGTGCAGGTAAAATCTTTTGGTATTGGGAGAGCCATTTTATGGATACAACATTGATCTGATTTCATAACAAATTGGGAAAAATTATTATCAGAAGAAATATTTCAGCCTCTCTTCATGAAACATTTCATGATTCAACAAAAAATACAATCAATTTCAGAATGGGAACAAAATATGATCAACTGTTTACTCAAGGCTATCTTTTAGAAATGTGTTTCATGTGGAATAAAAGGATTTTTCATACTTTTACAAGTTATTAAAAAGTAGACTTATAAAGAGAAAAAGTAATCAAAGCAATAAACACTGGAATGTTAGAAGTAGACTCTATGTATTTCTGAGAATGACTCATCATGGTTTCTTCCAGACAGTGGCAAATTAACATATTTTACACCCAGAAGAAATTAATGCAGTTGAGCCTGCCAAATTCCAATTCCTTTGCCATGCCACATGTCCAGAATAATTGTTTGTTTCACCTAAAAAAGGTTTCCTGTGGACCTCCACTACAGCTCATGCTGGAGTTTAAGTCCTGACAAGGAAGGCTAGTTACTTTTTTCAGTTGCATCTTGTGACCCTTAATTTGTTGAAGAGATACAGCCCAGTCCAGATCAGTGTTATCTTTTTGCCTTTTATTCCATACCCTGACTACTCTATTTGCTCTGTTGGAATAATACCACTACATGGAAAATTAACTGGATTAATATTTCTATCTTTTACTAACATGCCGTTAGGAAAAGGGCTTCCCAGGTGGCGCTAGTGGTAAAGACCCTGAGTGCCAGTGCAGGAGACCTAAGAGATGTGGGTTTGATCCCTGGGTTGGGAAGATGCCCTGGAGGAGGGCATGGCAACTCCCTCCAGTATTCTTGCCTGGAGAATCTAATAGAGAGGGGAGCCTGGTGGGCTACAGTGTATGGGGTCAGACAGAGTTGGACGTGTCTGAAGCAACTTAGCATGCATGCATGCATTCGAAAAAAGGTGTTTTAAGAAACTGTTTTTTCTCTTGAGAACAACTTACTGTATCTATTCTTTAAGTTTTATAAGGATTTTGAAACTTCAATTTGGATTAATAAATGGTCACCATTAGACACATGGAATGCCGCTGAGTCCATCGCAATTGTGAATTGCAACTCCATGCTGTTAAAGGTAAATCAGTCCCACCCAGAAAGCAGCCATATTTAATTGAAATTTGTCATTTTCATTGTCAAATCATCACTTTTTAAATACAAGTGTTTTTACTACTATCATGTCTATTTTGCGGAATCAGAAGTGCATGCTTTCTGAAAGAATTTAGAAGGTAAGTCTCTCTTTCACTTCATTTCCACAGTACTTGTTGCCTTCTTCTCCTTCCCACTTAACTATCCAAATATTGGAGAAGCTACAGTCTCGATAAAAATAGGACTATATCCTGAAAGGAGAAACTGTTCAAAATGAGTGAGAACCCAAGGGGAAAAATAAGGCAAGGTAATTTTAAAAAGAATCTTCAAAATTTTTATCAACAACAAAAGTGCCAGAATTTTAAGTCAGTGATTTAACTCCCTTTACAGATATTCTAAATGCCAGAATGTATTCTCACAAAGGAAGGAATGTTAGTGATGATTCTGTTTACCCTACAGTCCTTGGAGACAGGCATGATAATGGAGAAAGGTAGATAATTAGGAATTAGAAAGGAAAAGTAAAATGAGCCAGAATAGGAAATAAGCGTTTCTCTTTTTTTTGGAAAAAAAACAAAAGGGCACACATGGAGACTCTCATAGCCACTGCAGACTGAGAGAAAGAAGGAAAGGTTGCCCATGTTCTGAGAACGTGGAGTTCTGTCCAGGGAGAGAATGTAAGAAGGTGAAAAACGACAACATGCATTATCAAGGCGATAAATGCCCGGAATATCTGGATCTCTTAACAAAAGTGGGCTTCTCTTATCTACCAAAGCCTAGAATAATTTGTTGTTTCTAGCTATTATTGTCATAACCTGGCATATATACAAAAGCTTTGAAAAATCTGAAAACAGAAAAAGTTTCTTCTCTCTTCTATGCCAGGGGAGACATTCTGCCAACTACCTCTTAACTTAAAAGGGAGAATCCAGTCCAATGAGACTAAGTGAGATGGCTGGAATGTAAAAACATCACTGCCCAGTACAAACATCCAGAGAACACTTTCCATTTAAAAGTGTCTTGCTGCTGAACAAACATAGCTAACTCCCTTGAAGATTATTTTAGCCCCCATTGCCTTTGCACAAAGATTCCTCATGTTACTCTGAGATGGTCCTTTCATTACACTGAGAACAGGCTATCTCTATTTGAGCGTGATGAGAAAATTAAGCCACTGAGGCAGATTGAAAGTTTGGCTCTGAACCATGCCATTGGAAGGACGTTCAAATGTTTACCAATGCTTTTCCTTGGCTGCACAGTACCTGCACCTGTGTTTTATGCTAAGAAAATATTTCCGTCCCCAAGAATATTTAAACTGTTTAAATCCAAAACACAGAAGACAACTGTAACTCTCTGTTAAGGGCCTGATTATTCTACTTTTGTAGAGAATTCCAATCCAATTTTAGCTTTTTCCTACCAAAATTTTTCCCCACATTCTCTTCCTACTCTTTCCTCCACCTACATTTTGGCTAATCCCCTGACCAATAGGATTTTGATTGGAGCAGCCAATAAAAACAGAGATAAAGCCACCCCAGCATTTCATATAGAAATATAAACCCTTTACAATTATGTATATTGGCCCCAAATTAAAGCAAGTCCAATTTTAATTCTTTTGAGTTTTGATTCCTAATATTAATTACATTCAATACTTTTCTCAGGACTCAAAATTTATCAAGTCAACTCCTCAAAGTCTATTCCCTACAAGCAAACTCATGGAAAGTTACCTTGCTGAAAGCTTAGTACTTTTACCAGCTAAACTTTATTTATTTATTTTTTATTGTCTCCATTTAATTTTTTTTTTAATTTTAATTTTTACTTTATTTTGCTTTACAATACTGTATTGGTTTTGCCATACACTGACATGAATCAGCCACAGGTGTACATGAGTTCCCAATCCTGAACCCCTCTCCCACCTCCCACCCCATATCATCTCTCTGGATCATCCCCGTGCACCAGCCCCAAGAATTTTCTGTATTAAAATATAAATTACAACAATCCATATTAGAAAGGATAGTTTCACCATCTCTTCAAGATTTCTATATAGTTCACCATTTTTCAATTTGTCTTCATAATAGCATCATATGGAATGCTCAATTCCTCGCTCCCCTAATAAAAAAATATATCCATAAAAATATATCTATCAGGAAAATATTTTCATGAAAAACATTTTTATTAAAAGAACATTTACATGTTCACAAAAATGTAGTTTTGAATAGGCATTTGAATATATTATTGTGCATAAACATATTTTGAATGCAGTCTTATGAATATATTCTTATGACCCTCAGATTTTTCCCTCTCTCTGATCTAGCTCCTTTATTACATTTTATTATTTCATTCTCCTCTTTCACTGTACATCACTCTCCCTCTTCATTCATCAGCCCTAAATCCATTTCCAGTTTATCCCCTAGGTAGGATGACCAGACAAACTGGACTAGAACATTCCTATTTCTTCACTTGTGGTCGATAAAATAGTATCTGTTAAATATTTTAGTGTCCCCTTTCCCTCTCAAATGACTTCTAGCTTGAACGATGTCTTATGTGGTTCCTCTCCTGAGTGCTCTATCACTGTCTTCTGCAGACATGTGTTGTTTGATGGTAGGCCTAGCTATCAATAATCAGCCTCTACTTTTTATTTCAGTTCCTTTCAGTTATAGAAGCAGTCAAGGAGAGACAAATTAAAATGACTGAAATCACTGTGAAAACTGTCAAATAAAACTGTTCTGGAAACGCCAATGGTTAGGAAAACTACTCCATATAATAAAACTTACTGTTTAAGTGTGCTCAAATAGTTAAAAAAACACACACACACATACACACACACACACACACACACGTGTATGTGTATGATAAGATTTTTTTTTAATCAAACTGACCTTGAGAAAACTGTTTTTTCAGGGATAAGTCTAGAACCAAATAAGGAGAAGTAGGACAGGAAGAAGGGGTATTTGCAATAGCCCCTAGGATGACTGTGATAAGACCCTCTAGGAAAGCAAGTCACTCCTTTAAAAGCTTCTAAAATTAAAGATACAGAGAGAATATAACACAAACTCATGCAAACTAAGACATTAATACCACCATTTCACTCAGTTCAGTTCAGTCACTCAGTCGTGTCTGACTCTTTGTGACCCCATAGACTGCAGCATGCCAGGCCACCCTGTCCATCACTAACTCCCGGAGTTTACTCAAACTCATGTCCATTGAGTTGGTGATGTCATCCAACCACCTCATCCTCTGTTATCCCCTTCTCCTCCCGCCTTCAATCTTTCCCAGCATCAGGGTCTTTTCCAATAAGTCAGTTCTTCACATCAGGTGGCCAAAGTATTGGAGTTTCAGCTTCAGCATCAGTCCTTCCAAGGAATATACAGGACTGATTTTCCTTTAGGATTGACTGGTTGGATCTCCTTGTAGTCCAAGGGACTCTCAAGAGTCTTCCCCAACACCACAGTTCAAAACCATCAATTCTTTGGCTCTCAGCTTTCTTTATAGTCCAACTCTCACATCTATACATGACTACTGGAAAACCACAGCTTTGACTAGATGGACTTTTGCCAGCAAAGTAATGTCTCTGTTTTTTAATATGCTGTCTAGGTTGGTCATAACTTTTCTTCCATTTACCATCATTTACTGAATGTTTCCTCTAGGCCTGGAACTATGCTATGCAGTTATCTTATTTAATCTTCTAAGCAACTCTTTCACTTACATGTTATTATTTTCATGAAGAAACTTATATTCAAGGAAGTTTCCCAACTTGCACAAAAGTGATACCAATACTACAAAACAAAGGTAGGAAAGGAACACAGGACCTCTGAACTCCATATTTTATGACCCTCAAATTACACAAAGAAAATCTAAGGTAGCTATAAAAAACCAATATGTATACATGAGGTATATAAGTATGCTATGTAAACTTTGGCATTCATTTAATAATTAGAAAAATGCAAGACTTGCAGAAAAAAATCTTCAGGAAAGAAAGTAGTTAGTGGGAAAGTGACATTTTTGGTACTTAGAAATAAAGGAGAGGCAAAAAATTAAGCATTTCTTCACTGCTGTGAAGCTAACTAAAAAATTTAAAACTCTTTAAAAAATATTTAAAACTCTAAGCACATTGACATATTTTGAACATAAAATATATTGTAATTTAAATAATGTTTAAATAATCCTAAAGTTTACTCTATTAATCTTATTAAACACTAAATATATATTGACATATTTGTTAGTGTTATGACATGATAAGGGTTGGTCAGTTCAGTTCAGTTCAGTCGCTCTGTCGTGTCCGACTCTTTGCGACCCCATGAATCGCAGCACGCCAGGCCTCCCTGTTCATTACCATCTCTCGGAGTTCACTCAGACTCACGTCCATCAAGTCTGTGATGCCATCCAGCCATCTTATCCTCTGTCGTCCCCTTCTCCTCCTGCCCCCAATCCCTCCCAGCATCACAGTCTTTTCCAATGAGTCAACTCTTCGCATGAGGTGGCCAAAGTACTGGAGTTTCAGCTTTAGCATCATTCCCTCCAAAGAAATCCCAGGGTTGATCTCCTTCAGAATGGACTGGTTGGATACGAAACATAATTAAGATGGTTGGTTGATGCTGCTGTTGCTGCTAAGTCGTTGGTTAGCATTCCCCAAATAAACGTATTCTTACATAGATTTGCCAGCAGAGTTTTCATGAAATTACCCCCTCCTCATTCCGTAGGAATAGAATCAGGCCATACAGGCTGCAGCTCTTCCAGATATGAATAGGTATTTTTTGATTGAAAGTGTTGTGACAAATGTTTTCCCATGTGCTTTGCATGTTTCCAAACTCATGAAACACATGAGTGTGCTTGTGAACCCGTGTTTACATAAGTGTTAGAAATGGGACAACTCTAATATTCAATATCAATTTATCTGGTGGCAGGGAAAAGATTTCTTATTAGTATAGCTTTATTGCTACAGTAGGTTAAAAAAGAGAGAGAGAGTGGGAAGATTAAAATCACCAGGAGCATTAAAAATAAAACAAAGCTTGAATTCAGATATTAAGAATTATTTTCAAATTTTATTGGGGATTTAATTAAAGAGCTGTAAGTTTTGTCATGCGATGTGTACAAAAATACAAAATATTCAGTAAATATTCTGAAAGGAGTCTTCTTCACAAAAATACTATATACATTTGCATACAACTGCTTAAAAGCAGAATGGGATTTATAAGCTCAGACTTTACTCACCCAGAGAAACACATTTATACCCTTTTCAGTAGGGGTAAATATTTTCTGATAGCACCTAAAAAATGTACTGGTCAATGTTAAAAATAATTCTGAATCTTCCATAAGATTCTTGTGCTCTCACCATTAGTATAATAAAATAATCTAATTTTTAAAACTTAAAATAATCTCTTTTTAAAATTCTAGAATCTCTCTTTAGATATCAAGTGGTTCTTCAGATGTGTATAAGAGACAGGTATTTTGCAGCCTATTCTAACACTTTAGGCATGACAGTCCTGAAAGCCCTCTGCTTGTTTTAGTGAGGACATAATGATTTTATTCCTTTCAATGTCCTAAGCAATGCTTCAAATTAACAATACAGTTTTCCTTGCAGAATCTGAGAGTAGACTATTGCAAATCTTTCTCCTCTAACCTTAGAACTTAAATGAGAAGCAAAGTTCAATTTCTTTTATTATGCTCCTTTCATCTGTCATGTAGTAAGTGAATTGACTATGCAGCAACATCAAACCATTGAAAGGGCAAACATGAGTGAGGGTATGTCCAAAGCTTGTTAATCTGGGTGTGTCCCAAAGTGTGAACAAATAAAATTTTCTTTTTAAATTCTTTTATGTCTCAAGAACAATCTCAAAATTTAAATTTTACAAACACTGTATTATACATTCAATATTTCTCTTGCATCTTTGAATTGCTCCATTTTTTCAATTAACTATATTTTTACTCATATAAGTTAATTACTAAATTTAATTATTCAACTGATAAATAGCATTTATTGGTTTTACCCCAAGAGGTTTTACGGAGAAGGCAATGGCACCCCACTCCAGTACTCTTGCCTGGAAAATCCCATGGGCGGAGAGACCGGTAGGCTGCAGTCCATGGGGTCGCTAGGAGTCGGACACGAATGAGCAACTTCACTTTCACTTTTCACTTTCATGCGTTGGAGAAGGAAATGGCAACCCACTCCAGTGTTCTTGCCTGGAGAATCCCAGGGACAGGGGAGCCTGGTGGGCTGCCGTCTACGGGGCCGCACGGAGTTGGACACAACTGAAGCGACTTAGCAGCAGCAGCAGCAAGAGGTTTATAAGAATGACTACATATTTGATGCAGAAAACTTGAAACCTTCAAACATTTAAGAAATGTTAGGAAAACAGAAGTGTTCAAAGAAAGAAAATGAGAGCAATACTCAACATCTAGGTAGAGGTAAGCAAGGTTAACTTGTAATTCTGTAAATGTTCTGGTTTTTACATCAAATATGTGTGATTTCCAGACGTACATGTGTGATATGTGTGTTCCAACTAAATATACATGTACAAATATTGTCCAGTCACACTGTAACTTACAGGAATATTACTACTTAGCAAAAAAAAAGAAAGGAAAAGGGTATCAGAAAGGAATGACAAGTGAAACAAGGAAGTAAAGAAGCAATAAATAGAAGGAGAAGAAGAAGGAAGAGAGGGAAGGAGGATGGGGAAAAATTAGTTTCGCAGGTTGAGATAACTGACCAGGACCAGCCACTGCCTTCAAGAGCGTTTAACTTGGAATAAGCGTGAAATGGGAGCTGCCAATCCACAGTCTGAGATTCCAATCTCCATTCCAGGGAATTGTTTGGTTCATGCTTTTTGTTGTTTAGTAACTTGCTTGGAGCAATTATGTAGAGTTCCTCACTCACATGATGTGGTGCCACTTAGGACTCTTTGGGAGTTTTTAAATTATTTTTTATTTAAATTATTGACATCATAGATATCATCCCTAGGTCAGTACATCTCAGTGGTCAGCCAATTATTACTCAGACTTTGTGCTTGAAAACCTTGGGCCTGTAAGCCTTCCACATTTTGTCATTAACTTGTATTTTTTAATTTCTTATTTCTAAATCCAAGTCCAAATCCAATACTATGGTTACTCACACAAAAATTCTAAACAAAACATTAGATTTACAAATGGAATATAGTAACATACATATAATATGTATATATGTATGTGTGCGTGTATATATTGCAGAAGGAAGTGGCAGCCCACTCCAGTGTTCTTGCCTGGAGAATCCCAGGGACGGGGGAGACTGGTGGGCTGCCGTCTATGGGGTCAGAGTCAGACACGACTGAAGCGACTTAGCAGCAGCAGCAGCAGCGTGTATATATATATATATGTATGTGTGTGTGTATGTATGTTGTTTCATCACTAAGCTGTGTCCAGTGCTTTACTGACCCTGTGGTCTGTAGCCTGCCAGGCTCCTCTGTCCATGGGATCTCCCAGGCAAGAATACTGGAGTTGGCTGCCATTTCCTTCTCTAAAGGATCTTCCCAACCCGGGGATCAAATCCACATCTCCTGCATTTGCTAGGCAGATTCTTTACCAATGAGCCACCAAGGTATTTTATCTCTCTCTCTCTCTCTCTCTCTCTCTCTCTCTCTATATATATATATATATATATATGTAGAGTTATAAAACTTTGTTTCATTACTTTCTTTGTGCTTATGTACCTTACAATGAAAAATGCTATCTTTATTATTTTGATTACAGTAATTACTTCATGAATAAATGTATATATGGCAAAATACCATGTTATGTGTTTGATATATATGTAATTTAATGTATATCAACTATAAATAATGCAATGTCAATTATAAAAAACTTTTAAGATGTATTATTTTTTTAAAAGGAACCAGTACTATGTGTGAGGTGATAATCATATGATTCTTCAACTTTAAGAAATAAACTTCCTGGCCTCAAAATAGATTTCATCTCCCTAACTCGTTTCTGCTTTATTTTGTAGGTGGAAAAATCTTGAACTGCACCTGGAAAGGCTGGGGTATGCAATATTTTTTTTTAAGACTTGATTAACACCTGCTTAAATACTTTTTTCTAATCTTTAATTAAACAGTTAAGGTAGGACTTCATTTCTAGATTTACAATCAGACCAAGTCAGAATAAAACTCTACAGCTGCTAATTTTCCTTTCCAAAGAGAGAGTTAAATACCAAAAGGTTTTTAAATTTCTAAAAAGAAATCCCTTCACTTTATAAAAAAAGCAAAAACCTCAGAAGAGAATAAAATATATAAGTAGAGAAATAATCACAACCAACTTTTGATACTGAAAATTACAGACACATTATTTTCCCCCTCATTTCAGGAGAATTGTCTGAAGATTTCAAAATAAAATTCAGTCAATAAAATGTTAGCATATTTTTCCCAACATATCAACTATGAGTACTACTTTAGAATCTATAATGGTCTCAACATCTAAAAACAATAATATTAATAAGTTGCAAAATTCTAGACTGGCCATCAGTAAAATAAGGACTTTATTATAATTCCTCAATTAACATTCAGCATCACTCAGATTCTAGAAGGCAAGTGAAAAGATATATATATATATATATGGTATTTATACTTCAAGTATATAATAGTTAAGTTGATATTATAAAATAGTTATAGCCATGCTTTTTTCATAAGTATATTATCACATTTCTTGCCTCACTTTCTGATTTGCAGAATTTTAGGCCTTTTTTCAGCCCCTGAACTAGCTAAAACTTTCTTTTTAAGTAGTGTATTATACCTGTAAGGAAAAAGAGGAGGAAAGAGAAAGGGAGGAGAGAGAATGAGAGAGAAAGGAGGGAAAAGGGAGAGAATAGGAGCAACCATGTGATAGCGTCATAGCATCCTAGCTGTTGGTCCTGGTTTAGTTAGAATAACTGTTGCTGGCAATTTTCAGTGCACATGCGTAAGATTAGTACTAGCTACTTCTGGTGTGTGTGCAGACTGCCACTTGGGAAGGAAGATAAAGACTACTAATGAGAACACTTTTATTAGACAGGTAGTCAAGCACTCAATTCTGAAGTCAGACTGTGTGTTTGAATTGTGGCTCTACTTGCTAGGTAACCTCTGGCAAGTCAGTTAATCACTCTGTGTCCATTTTCTTCTGTGCAAATTGGGGATGTTAAGCAAGCATGCTTCACCAGGGTTGTTACGAGTTTTAAATATGTTTGTGTATTGAAACGGTTCAGAACATGTTTGTTATATGCTTTATATTAATTTTTATACTATGGCAACCCACTCCAGTATTCTTGCCTGGAGAATTCCACGGACAGAGGAGCCTGGTGGGCTACAGTTCATAGGGTCGCAAAGAGTCAGACATGACATTGACTAACGTTCACTTTCATTATCATCCAACCCATGGTGGTTGAAGTGGTACACAGCTTCATGAAGCTGTATCACAACATAAAATTTACAAAAGAGTTACACCAAGAAATAGTGATTTATTCCACTATAGTACTCAAAATGCATGAATCCACACTAAAAATTCATTGAAATGACAGCATAAGGGTTTTTGATAATATTCAAAATTAAAGCAACTTAAGTAAATCATAGAAGAGTTCATAAACGTATAAGATCTATCATCAGAAGTTCTTTTGAAAATTTCTAAAATAACAAATTAATTCAATCTTAAACTTATTAATATAAATACCCTGCACTAAAATGTTAATTTTATCCACTATAGTACTCAAAATGCATGAATCCACACTAAAAATTCATTGAAATGACAGCATAAGGGTTTTTGATAATATTCAAAATTAAAGCAACTTAAGTAAATCATAGAAGAGTTCATAAACGTATAAGATCTATCATCAGAAGTTCTTTTGAAAATTTCTAAAATAACAAATTAATTCAATCTTAAACTTATTAATATAAATACCCTGCACTAAAATGTTAATTTTTAATGAATTCCAAGTGAGCTGATAGCAAATGAATTTCAGGTGACATAATAGTAAATGTTAACATATATTCAGTCAGTTCAGTTCAGTCGCTGAATCGTGTCCAACTCTTTGCAACCCCATGAATCGCAGCATGCCAGGCCACCCTGTCCATCACCAACTCCCAGAGTTCACTCAGATTCATGTCCATCGAGTCAGTGATGCCATCCAGTCATCGCATCCTCTGTCGTCCCCTTCTCCTCCTGCCCCCAGTCCCTCCCAGCATCAAAGTCTTTTCCAATGAGTCAACTCTTTGAATGAGGTGGCCAAAGTACTGGAGTTTCAGCTTTAGCATCATTCCTCCCAAAGAAATCCCAGGGCTGATCTCCTTTAGAATGGACTGGTTGGATAAAGAAAGCTGAGCACCAAAGAATTGATGCTTTTGAACTGTGGTGTTGGAGAAGACTCTTGAGAGTCCCTTGGACTGCAAGGAGATCCAACCAGTCCATCCTAGAGGAGATCAGTACTGGGTGTTCATTGGAAGGACTGATGCTAAAGCTGAAACTCCAGTACTTTGGCCACTTCATGCGAAGAGGTGACTCACTGGAAAAGACCCTGATGCTGGGAGGGATTGGGGGCAGGAGGAGAAGGGGACAACGGAGGATGAGATGGCTGCAAGGCATCTCCGACTCAGTGGAGATGAGTTTGAGTGAACTCCGGGAGTTGGTGATGGGCAGGGAGTCCTGGCGTGCTGTGATTCATGGGGTTGCAAAGTTCAGACATGACTGAGCGAGTGAACTGAACTGAACTGGTCTATTTTACACATGGTAGTCTATATGTTGCCATGCTACTCTCTCCATTTATCCCACCATTTCCCTCCTGCCCACCTCTATGTCCATAAGTCTATTCTCTATATCTGTGTCTCCCTTGCTGCCCTGCAAATAGGTTTATCAGTACCATCTTTCTAAATTTCATATATATGTGTTAATATATGATATTTGTTTTCCTCCTTCTGACTTATTTTACCCTGTATAATCGACTCTACGTTCATCCATCTCATTATCACTGATTCAAATGCATTCCTTTTTATGGCTGAGTAATAATCCATTGTATATATGTACCGCAGCTTCTTTATCCATTTATTTGTTGATTTACCTATTAATCTTTTATACAATGCCTATTTCTTAGTAGGCATTCAATAGGAATTTAATGAATGAATAAATGAGTGAGTAGTTTCTTTTTCTCCCTCAATTTTATTTTTCCTCTTAATGATTTACTACAAAAAAGGCAAACATGTAAAGATGAGTAACAAACAAACCACCCCACTCCAGTACTCTTGCCTAGAAAATCCCATGGACGGAGGAGCCTGGTGGGCTTCAGTCCATGGGGTCGCTGAGAGTCGGGCACGACTGAGTGACTTCACTTTCACTTTTCACCTTCATGTATTGGAGAAGGAAATGGCTCCACTGGAGAAGGAATGGCTCACTCCAGTATTCTTGCCTGGAGAATCCCAGGGACAGAGGAGCCTAGTGGGCTGCCGTCTCTGGGATTGCAGAGTCGGACACGACTGACGCGACTTAGCAGCAGCAGCAACAAACAAACCAATCAGCAGTTCAACAAATCTTTGCTCTAGGTCAATGGTTCTCACCTGGATGTGATTTCATATCCTAGGGGACATTTTGCAATGTCTGGAGACATATTTGGTTGTCATAACTGGGGGGTGGTGTGCTAACAACATCTGCTGGTTAGAGCCCAAGGATATTGTCTAACATTCTACGGTGTACAGAATAGGTATAACTGGGTCCAGTATGAATTGGCCCAAGTAATATTTGTAATTCAAGCTGGCTTTAGAAAAGGCAGAGGAACCAGAGATCAAATTGCCAACATCCGCTGGATCATGGAAAAAGCAAGAGAGTTCCAGAAAAACATCTACTTCTGCTTTATATGACTCACTGGAAAAGACCCTGATGCTGGGAGGGATTGGGGGCAGGAGGAGAAGGGGACGACCGAGGATGAGATGGCTGCAAGGCATCTCCGACTCAGTGGAGATGAGTTTGAGTGAACTCCGGGAGTTGGTGATGGGCAGGGAGTCCTGGCGTGCTGCGGTTCATGGGGTTGCAAAGTTCAGACATGACTGAGCGAGTGAACTGAACTGAACTGGTCTATTTTACATATGGTAGTCTATATGTTGCCATGCTACTCTCTCCATTTATCCCACCATTTCCCTCCTGCCCACCTCTATGTCCATAAGTCTATTCTCTATATCTGTGTCTCCCTTGCTGCCCTGCAAATAGGTTTATCAGTACCATCTTTCTAAATTTCATATATATGTGTTAGTATATGATATTTGTTTTCCTCCTTCTGACTTATTTTACTCTGTATAATCGACTCTACGTTCATCCATCTCATTATCACTGATTAAAATGCATTCCTTTTTATGGCTGAGTAATAATCCATTGTATATATGTACCGCAGCTTCTTTATCCATTCATTTGTTGATTTACCTATTAATCTTTTATACAATGCCTATTTCTTAGTAGGCATTCAATAGGAATTTAATGAATGAATAAATGAGTGAGTGAGTAGTTTCTTTTTCTCCCTCAATTTTATTTTTCCTCTTAATGATTTACTACAAAAAAGGCAAACATGTAAAGATGAGTAACAAACAAACCACCCCACTCCAGTACTCTTGCCTGGAAAATCCCATGGACGGAGGAGCCTGGTGGGCTTCAGTCCATGGGGTCGCTGAGAGTCGGGCACGACTGAGTGACTTCACTTTCACTTTTCACCTTCATGCATTGGAGAAGGAAATGGCAACCCACTCCAGTATTCTTGCCTGGAGAATCCCAGGGACAGAGGAGCCTAGTGGGCTGCTGTCTCTGGGATTGCAGAGTCGGACACGACTGACGCGACTTAGCAGCAGCAGCAACAAACAAACCAATCAGCAGTTCAACAAATCTTTGCTCTAGGTCAATGGTTCTCACCTGGATGTGATTTCATATCCTAGGGGACATTTTGCAATGTCTGGAGACATTTTTGGTTGTCATAACTGGGGGGTGGTGTGCTAACAACATCTGCTGGGTAGAGCCCAAGGATATTGTCTAACATTCTATGGTGTACAGAATAGGTATAACTGGGTCCAGTATGAATTGGCCCAAGTAATATTTGTGTGCCCTTTGAGTTTTTGCTTTTCTCTTGTTTTCAAAGGACTATGAATCTTTCTCCCATGTTTCTTTTTGTCTTCCTTGTGTAGGACCCAAAGATTGCTTCTGATTTTTAAAATCCTTTTCTTCTCCAGTCCTTCCAGAACTGCTTCATTGAATCTCATCACTTTTCTGTGTCTTCCCTATATTCTATACTCTTATGACGAGAACGTTTTCAATATTTTGACACTTAAGACGGCCTTTCTCTTTCTGGGAGCTATTTTAGCTTAATTCCCTTTTCTCTTCTATGCAGATTTTCTGGAAACTCTCCCTTGTTTGTCGTTGTTAATGTTGGTTAGTTGCTCAGTTTTATCTGACTCTTTGCAACTCCATGGACTATAGCCTGCCAGTCTCCTCTATCCATGGGATTGCCCAGGCAAGAATACTGGAGAGGGTTGCCTTTTCCTTCTCCAGGGGATCTTTCCTACTCAGGATTGAACCCAGGTCTCCTGCTTGGCGGGTGGATTCTTTACCACCGAGTCATCTGGGAAGTCAGAAGCCCTTCCTTAGATCTCTGCAAAGTCTTATGATGGGAGTTCTAGTGCTGCTGTAACGTCTTTCCCCCAATTACAGATAATTTAAAGTTGGTAGTAGTGTTGGTTTTTAATTATGACGAGTTGTCGGATTTATGTATGTACATTTTTTCTTCTTATTGATCTGTAGTTTTTTGGTGGATGTGTATAGAGATTCAGATTTGTGTAAGTTCAGATTTAGTTGGCCACTGTTACCTCAGCAATCCAGAAATGATATGATTATCTTTTAACTTTACTTATAGTATCATTGTAGTAAAGAGATTTTGCAATTTTATGCAATGAGATCTTTCTTTACTGTGTATGGACTTCTGTTATGCTTGAGAAAGCTTTCCTCTCTCCACAATTGTAAAGCTGTAATTTAACATTTTCCCCAGTATATATTTTTAAAAATATTTTATTTTCATTTATTTGGCTTTGCAGGGTGTTAGTTGTGGCACGTGAACTCTTAGTTACAGCATGTGGGATCTAGTTCCCTGAACAGGGATTGAACCCAGGCCCCTGCATTGGAAGCATGGAGTCTTAGCCACTGGACCACCAGGGAAGTCCCCAGTATAATTTTTTAATAAAAAAAAAAATTAAATCTGAATGCACCTTGGTTGTGGGAGATAGGAATCTTAACTTTAATTTTTCCTATAGTTATTAAAGTAACTAGCTACATAATATAAAATAATGTATTATTTCAGGGGTGTTATGGATCCTTCCTAAATTCTTAGGCTGCTGCTGCTGCTGCTAAGTCGCTTCAGTCGTGTCCGACTCTGTGCGACCCCATAGACGGCAGCCCACCAGGCTCCCCCGTCCCTGGGATTCTCCAGGCAAGAACACTGAAGTGGGTTGCCATTTCCTTAGGCTAAAGAAATATTAAAGCCTATATAGGGAATGTGTAAAGGATTCCAATGTGAAAATGCCTTGAAGGCAGGAAACAAAGCATGGGATCCATGACTGAATCAAAGTTTATTAAACAGGTTGTTGCTGTTGTTCCATCACTCAGTCATGTCCACCTCTTTGTGACCCATGGACTGCAGCATACCAGGCTTCCCTGTCTTTCTCTATCTCCCAAAGTTTGCTCAAACTCATGTCCTCTGAGTTGACGATGGAAACAGGTTGAGATCAATATTAATTAGAAATATACTCCTTTTCACATAAGAATCTGCAACCTATACAAACTTTTTAAAGTATTTAAAGACTAGTAAATGATGTGCTTTATGCACTCAGTTGGAAATGGCAAATACATTTTGATTCATGTGTCAGCTCCAACTGACTGATCCTATAACTACCTGGAACACTGGGTATGAAGGATTCTGAGCCCAAGGTGCTTGTGTCTGAGCCTAAATCTGAGCTCAGTTGGAACGAAGGGCTATAATGACTACTGATGGTTAGAAGTAAGATGGAGGTGTAAATGCAACACTCTTGCCTATCCCCATAAGCACCTTTTGTTACGATCATTTCCCAGGGTGGTGTCTGGCATATGACAGAGCTAGGCTCTGTCTTGAACACAGAAGCTAGGCTGTTTGGGCTGCTATAACAAAATACCACACACTGGGTGGCTTATAAACAACAGAAATTTATTTCTCACAGTTCTGGAGGTGGGGAAGTCCAAGATCAAGTGCCAGCATGGTTGAGTTCTAGTGAGAGCCCACTTCCTGGTCCATTGCTTTTGAGCCTTCTCATGTGTCACCATATGGTAGAAAGTGATAGGGAGTTCTCCGGGGTCTCTTCTCTGGGACCATAATCCCTTTCATGAGATCCACCCATATGACCCTAGCACCCCCTAAAGGCTCCACCATACCACCATCTTTGGGGGTTGGATTTCAACATAAGACTTTGCAGGATGGTGGGGATTCAGATGTTCAGACCATAGCAGTCACATAGAAGCTGTGTAACCTTAGGTAAATTATTTAGTCTGTCAGTATTTCACTTTATTTATCTGCTCCATGGGGCCAATAATTATATTTACAGTATAAAATTGTAAAGAATAATGACTTTTTGTAAAATACTTAGATTAGTCCTTGGTTTGTTATAAACATTAGTTATTATTATTGTCTTTAGTATCAGTTATTTTATTATATGGTATATAATAATATATTGTGTTAGTATTATTATTATAGAGCTAAATAAATATTTGTGGAGTGAACATATTTAGCTGTTTTATTACAATGTTTCTTTTGTGCATAGGAAATTATGTTAGTATCTGTGAATTCATTAACCATGCTTTTGAAAAGTGAAGTTATACTCAGTAAGTCACATACACATCAAGTATGTTATACTTAGTATCTACTTACTCAAAGTACAGAAAAATTAAATTGTTTTTCCTATTAGTGTTGCAAATCCAGATCTATACCCATTTCCTTATCAAACTCAGAAGTGGGAAGATGAATAGGAGTGTTACAAGCTCCCCAGAATAAAGTAGTTATTAAATACAGGGCCTTAATATCATTAACGGTGAGCTAGAATATTCTGACCTTTGACATTTATCTCCACAGTCGAATCTGTGTTAGGCTAATCAATTTCAAGGAGAATTAATTTGAATAACAGAAATCTTTATTTAAGTATGTCATAAATAAACTTTGCACAGCAGAAGAGCATATGAACTAGAATCCTATTCTCAGGAAGAGGGTTTTTGAACTTAAGGGGAGTGTTTTTCTATTTGTTTGTGTACAATAACTGCAAAGAAAAAGTCAAGCCATCATCAGTAGTACAGCTGGAGGAAAATATTGGATTTAAGCTTTGCTTTAAATGAATCTGTTTGTGTTCTGTTTTGGATCACTTCCTGAAGCCAATACTCATCGACCTTAAAGGACCTCTTTGAGTTCTAAAAAGATGTCTCTCCATGGAGATAACATTTAGAAAGACTACAAATTGTATTTTGAAATTCACCTCTAAAATTGACTTCTCTTTAAACATAATCATTCTTCTCTTCCGGGAAACAAACCACATGAAATTATGTAATTGTGTTTTTATTTTCTGCTGGAAATTTTACAGAATGTTATTAGGGTGATCTATGGCCAGTGTTAGAATCTCAGACCAGTAACATCAGCATCACTTGGGAGCTTGTCAGAAATGCAGATACTCAGGCCACACCTAGACCTCCTGAGTCAAAATCTACATTTTACTCAGATCTCTGGGTAGTTTGTAAATGCACTCAAGTCTGGGAAGTGCTGTTCTCTGTATTTGGATAACTGAATGACCTAAGATTTTTGCTGAGCATCTGGTAGGTCGAGTAGTCCATGACACAGTTTAGACTGGTAGTCACTTAGGTTAAGTACAAGCTGGATATGGTGGGAAGAAAAATGTTGCTCAAATGGCATGTTGATTTTTATGAAAAGAAGGTCACCTGAGGATATTAAAATGAAGACAGACAGTCTGATCATTGTGTACCATGCTCCTTCTTGTTCTGTCATTTATTTAATTAGAAACGTATTGTATCTGTTGTCTGCTTTTATAGCCAGATGCATGTTGAAGAGCCCATAACATCTAGTTAGTGATACAAGAGTTGGATTTTCATGAGAGAAAGTTATCTAATTACAGGGTCACAAAATAAGCTTGTGCTAATTTCACAGTATTCATTTTTCAGTCCTTTATGGAGAGTGAGATTAGGAAATATCCAAAAAGAGCAACTCAGGTCTGCCGTATGACATCTGCAGTCGCTGGCTAATTTAAAATAAAACAACCATCAGCGCTACCCACATACGATCCTCCTGTTACTTCTCCAGACTCTTTCTGTTAAAGCTAATATCCAAGGACATTTATCCTCTCCTTCCTTGATTAGAGGACCAGTGGATTAAAAGCTGTTTTTCATATGGTTTGTCATGGAGTAAGGGTAACTGATGGAGAAGGCAATGGCACCCCACTCCAGTACTCTTGCCTGGAAAACCCCATGGATGGAGGAGCCTGGTAGGCTGCAGTCCATGGGGTCGCTAAGAGTCGGGTACGACTTGGAGAAGGAAATGGCAACCCACTCCAGTGTTCTTGCCTGGAGAATCCCAGGGACGGGGGAGCCTAGTGGGCTGCTGTCTATGGGGTTGCACAGAGTCGGACACGACTGAAGCAACTTAGCAGCAGCAGCAGCAGCAAGGGTAACTGATAGATGATCTGCCTTCTCCTGGAGACAGAGCAAGCTAATGAGATTTGATGACTGCCTCTGGTTGAAGAAGCAGGACTGATGAGTGCACTAGCGACTCTATTGACCCCAGTAAACAGATTTTTATTGACAACCTGTTGACATAACAAACTCAGAGTTTGTGATTTAAGCTTTTCTAAGCCCTTAAATAAATATTTTCCTAATAGTACTTATTTTACTATTGTCTAGGTTGTCTTGATTAAATACACCTACCACATTCCTGGACGCTCTCTCATTTTTTTTTTTTTTTAGTTATTTACAAAATATACTTTTGTATGTATACATATAAATATATATATATGTGTGTGTGTGTGTGTTTTACCACTACCAGCAAAACTCAGCAACATATAAAACCTGGCTCCTATAATTGATTTTTCAATTTCAGTGTTGTTGGGAGATGGAAGAAAAAGGGTTACATCAGAACCCATCTGGAAACACTCTGCTCTAAATCAAACTACACTGGTGAGTAACAGTTGTTGCCTTGGTGAGCTTTATTGCCATCGCTGATGCAGCTTGCTCTAGCCAACGTACCACAAGGGACATATAATGGGAGCCCTGTATTCAAGCCCCTCTCTGAAGAAATCCATAAAAGAGCAGAGATGTGAACCCAGCAGTAAATCCTAGAGGCATTTGTGCCGGAGTCATGAAATGATACCAATAACTCCTTAGTAACACATTGAAGGGACAATAAAGGGAATTCACCAGGTTGTTTTTGATGTATTAGGGCTATTTTTAATTGAAACTCATCAAAAACACAAGAGAGCAAGTGACAGCAGCTGCATGCTCATTGCTCTTCATTTATCTGAGATTTTATCTTAGACTCTGCTTTTATTCTGCCACTTATAGTTTGTTATTTAAAACACCCTTGAAGATGGGTTCAGCCATACTTAAGGGCCCTTAGTGTTCATCAGCCTACAAGCAGCTCCATGCTTGTGCTTACCTTCATAAAGTCTCATCCCTTAATCTCGTCTCATTTCCCTCAATAAATCAGCTAAGTACTCAACCAATCAGTATAGGCTGAGGTGTATACCTTCTATGTCTAGCACTGTGCTAAGTGTCACAAAAAACATGAGGAAGGAGAATCACTGCTTGTATTTTCAAGGAGCTCAGATCACTTTTAGAATGCACAGAATTAAACACGTGGGTTGGGTAGAGAATAAAGCAAGGTAGAATGAAATGCTAATTATTTAAGGAGGGGAGAACTCAGGGTAGCTGGAGAAGAGGGTTTCTCTGAAGAACAGGCCCCTAAGGTGTGCTCTGAACAAGAGGCAGAGAGTGAGGCCAAGTGGGAGGTGGTCATAATGGAATAGGTCATCATGCTGTCCAGGCAGACTGAGCTATATGAAGCAGAAGCTGTATGTTGGAGATTGGTGGGAAAACATATCTGTACTGGGGTTAGGGTACAGGGTGGAGAAGAGGGTATAGGAGGACTTCACTTGGAGAAGATCAGACTGGAGTCAGAGAGGCAAATTTTTGAGTATCTTGTAATGTGTGAGAGGATAAGGGCACAGGCAGCAGGAATAGGGAAGGAGGGGACTGAGGAAACTAACAGGTTTAGGACCCTTTCCTCCCTCTCACAAATTCCTTAGTTAGCTCCCCTGCTACGTAGAGTTTCTTGAATATGTTCTGTAAACCATCTACATTGGACTTAGGAGGCAGACTTCTGGGTTTTACCCAGGAATTGCTGGAAATGTAGATTTGTAGTGAGTCTTTACATTTTTTACATATGAGGAAATTGAGGCTCAGGATGGCCTGTTTCCTAGGCTACACATGGAGGACTAGTTGGTGGCTCAGATGGTAAAACTTGCCAGGTCATCCCAAAGTTCAGCACAAACCTCAGCTGGAGTTGTTTCACAAGCTCTGAGATCCATTCTGTTTCCACCCAACCAGGTGTTTGTCGTTTTATTCCCTCTTTGTATAGAGGCTAAACTGGCAATGTTTATGTTGTTGCAGCTTTGATGTTTTTATTTTTTAAAAGTTTTCTGGTATATATATTTTTTTAGTTTTTTGTGGGACAAACTTTCTAATAGAATAAAAAAGGAAGCCATCCACAATCTTTCATTTCACCAAGTCAACTGTTATTATTCATAATGTTTCTAACTGGCATGTTGATCTTCCCTCCATCCTGTGAGAAGTACTCCTTTGTGTAACTTTCAGTATTTCCCTAGGCATATGAAGAAGGACAAGAAAACACAGTATAATAAGATGTTCACAACTGATACATCTGGGTGAGATGTTCTTGGGCTCTACTTTTTAAACATCTGTTTTTTTTCTGTAGGTTTGAAGATTTACTGGGAGAGAGGGAAGCTGCTTCCCCTCCTCTTCCTCTTCCCACTGACTAGAAAATAGCAATTAGCCCAGGGACAGAGTTTCATATAGAGATAAAAGCCACATGTTGAGGAAACCAGATTCTTCCCTGCAGACCCGGATCCTGTGTCTTTGAGCTATAAGGCACAACCCAGAAACAAACATCTATCTTATTCAAACAAACAAAACAAATATCAACCACCCCGCCCCCACGCCAACAACAAAAATATCCCATGAGTAGTTATGAATGTGATTGCTGGAGCCAGATTGTCTGTGTCCAAGTCCAGCTCCACTGCTTGCTAATTAGGCAGGTTATTTAAAGTTGTCAGTGTTTCAGCGGTAAAGAATCAGCCTGCCCATGTAGGAGATGTGGGTTTGATCCCTGGATCCGGAAGATCCCCTGGAGAAGGAAATGGCCACCCATTCCAGTGTTCTTGCTTGGAGAATCCCATGGACAGAGGAGCCTGGTGGGCTACAGTCCTTGGGGTCGCAAAGAGCAGGACACGAGTGTTTAACACTTTCACTTTTTCTTTTCAGTGTCAAACTTGGCATGAACCCGTGTTTTATAGAATGCTGCTGCTGCTGCTAAGTCGCTTCAGTCGTGTCTGACTCTGTGCGAACCCATAGACGGCAGCCTACCAGGCTCCCCCGTCCCTGGGATTCTCCAGGCAAGAACACTGGAGTGGGTTGCCATTTCCTTCTCCAATGCATGAAAGTGAAAAGTGAAAGTGAAGTAGCTCAGTCGTGTCCGACCCTCAGCGACCCAATGGACTGCAGCCTTCCAGGCTCCTCCATCCATGGGGTTTTCCAGGCAAGAGTACTGGAGAGGGGTGCCATTGCCTTCTCCGGTTTTATAGAATAAGCAAGCTATAAGAAGAACACTGAAAAAGGGAGTTTATTCGTTTATGTACAGACTCCTTGTGCTAGCAGAAGCAAGAATAACCTCTGGGGCGATCTGTCTGTGAGAACCTGGGTAACGTTGCTGTCACACTGAGGTCAGAGAGGGACCAATGAGTGGATGTTGGCCTGGTAGCTGGGGACCAAGGTTCCTGGTTGTGTGATATCTCGGCTCTCAGTTTTCCCATCTGCAAAAGAGGGTTTGATTTTAAAGGACTGTTTTGGCTCTAGAATTTTCAAGTAAGCATTGCCTTGAAAAGTTCTTTGAATTTAAGTGGAAATCATTCATGAACACTTCAGTTTTCATTTTTAACACAGCAAGCAGATATTTGTTCATATGCCAGCCCTCTGATGACTGTTTATTCAGACCTTGCCCTCACCTTTAGAGTCTGATGCACCTGGATCTATCTGGGTGAAGATGGCTGCCTTCCTGAATGGATTCTGGTGCATTCACTTGTTCAATACATATTTATACTGTATTTATGTGCCGTGCTCTAGGCTAGGCTCTGGATATACAGTGATGAACAAAGCAGTCACACTCTCTGCCTCCTGGCACAGTGAGTCTCATGGGTATGTGAGACAGCCAATGAACATTAGAGCAGGAGTCCCCAGCCTCCAGGATCTAAAGCCTTACAATCTGAGGCGGAGCTGATATTACAGTAATAGAAATACAATGTATAACAAGTGTAATGTGCTTGAATCATCCTGAAACCATCCGCTCCTCCCCAGTCTGTGACAAATTGTCTTCCCCGAAACCAGCCCCTGGTGCTGAAAAGATTGGGTACCACTGAAGTAAAGAAATATTAATAAGAATATATAATTATAAAATTATGTCAGGCATATTATGATAGGCGGGGCTTCCCTGGTGGCTCAGCAGTAAAGAATCTGCGTGTAATGCCGGAAACACTACATTACAGACACCCTCTAATGCAGGGTTTGATCCCTGGGTCGGGAAGGTCCCTTGGAGAAGGAAACGGCAACCCACTCCAGTATCCTTGCCTGGGAAATCCCATAGACAGAGGAGCCGTGGGTCGCAAGGTTTGGACATGACTTAAAGACTAAAAAGCAACAATTATGATAGGCTAGCTAAGAGATTTCTGAGGAGATGCATTTAATCACTCATGTAAAGGTAAGAAAGAACCAGCCATTTGAAGAGTTGATGGAGCTGGGAGAATGATCCAAGTGAAGGGACTACCCCAGTACAGAGCTACAGTTACCAAGAGTTCTTGTTAGAGTTGGTGTTTCATGTTCTTATCATGAATATAGCAACTTAAAACTTTTTTCTAATATCTTTTTGAAAAAAAAAAAACAAAACCCAAATAAGAAAAACCTTAAATAATTGTAGAAATAAGTGTATTGATTATAAAAGAGCTGGAAAATACAGATGTCATGGGGGAATAAACCCCCTCTTATTATATCCAGATATGATTCCTTTGATATTTAAAAAGTTTCTTCTTATTAAAGTATAGTTAATTTACAATGTTATGTTAGTTCTTTGTGTATAGAGAAGTGAGTTAGTTTAATAAATATTTTAAATTATATATTTTCTTTTTAATAAGTGATTTAGTTTAATATATATTTTTAAGTATTTTCTTTTTAATATTCTTTTCCATTATAGTTTATTATAAGATATTGAATATAGTTCCCTCTGCTATACAGTAGGATCTAGATGCTTTGGAATTTTAATTAGGTATTATTTAACAACTGTCTCTTATACACATCTATTCTTTTCCATTATAGTTTATTATAAGATATTGAATATAGTTCCCTCTGCTATACAGTAGGATCTTGTCATTTATCTGTTTTATATGTAGTAGTTTGTATCTGCTAATCCTAAATTCCTGATTTATCCCTTCCCCAAACCCTTTCCCCTTTGGTAATCATAAATTTGTTTTCTATGTCAGTGAGTCTATTTCTGTTTTGTAAAGAAATTCATTTGTATCATTTTTTTTTTGCACATTTATTGCAGTATTTTAAAAATTAAAGTATACTTGATTTACAATGCTGTTTTAGTTTTAGGTTTAAGCAATGTGAAGTGAAGTGGCTCAGTCGTGTCTGACTCTTTGTGACCCCATGGACTGTAGCCTACCAGGCTCCTCCCTCCATGGGATTCTCCAGGCAAGAGTACTGGAGTGGGTTGCCATTTCCTTCTCCAGGGGATCTTCCTGACCCAGGGATTGAACCCAGGTCTCCAGCATTCCAGGCAGATGCTTTAACCTCTGAGCCACCAGGGAAGTCCTAAGCAATGTGATTCAGTTATATATATATATATGTAACTATATCTTTTTCAGATTCTTTTCCCTTATAGTTTATTACAAGGTATTGAATATAGTTACTTCTGCTATACAGAAGGTCCTTGTTGGTTATCTATTTTATATATAGTAGTATGTATATTACTATTTATAAACATATATAGTATATATATACTATATAAAAAACTATGTATATTTTAATCCCAAACTCCTGATTTGTGCCTCCTATGTCCTGTCCCCTTTGGTAACCATAAGCTTGTTTTATGTCTGTGGGTCTGTTTCTATTTTGTATATACGTCCTTTTGGATCATTTCTTTTTTTTTTTAGATTTCACATGCAAGCAACATCATGTGATATTTGCCTTTCCCTGTTGGCTTACTTCACTTAGTATGACAATCTCATGTTGCTGCAAATGGCATTATTTCATTCTTTTTATGGCTGAGTAATATTCCATTGTATAAATATACTACATCCTCTTTATCCATTCATTGTTGATAGATATTTAGATTACTTTTACGTCCTGGCTATTGTAAATAGTGTGGCAATGAACACTGGGGTGCATGTATTGTTCTGAATTAGGATTTTCTCTGATTATATGCCCAGAAATGGGATTGGTGGATCATATGACAACTCTTATTTTTAGTGTTTTAAAGAACCACCATATCATTTTCCCTGGTGGCTGCACCAATTTATACTTCCTCTAATAGTGTAGGAGGATTCTTTTTTTCCCACACCTTCTCCAACATTTATTATTTGCAGACATTTTAAAGATGGCCATTCTGACCAATGTGAGGTGAAACCTCATTATAATTTTGATTTTCATATCTCTAATAATTTTTGATATTGAGCATCTTTTCATGTGTCCATTGGCCGTCTGATTGTCTTCTTTGGAAAAATGTATATTTAGGTCTTCTGCACATTTTTTGATTGGGTTGTTCGATGTTTTATTTTATTGAGTTGTATGAGCTCTTTGCATATTTTGGAAATTAACCCCTTGTCAGTAGCTTCATTAGCTAATATTTCCTCCCATTCTGTAAGTTGTCTTTTGGTTTTGTTTATAGTGTTTCCTTTGTTGTGCAAAAGCTTGTAAGTTTGATTAGGTCCCATTTGTTTATTTCTATTGCCTTGGGAGACTGAGCTAAGAAAAATGTTTTGTCTATGTTCTCTTCTAGGAGCTTTATGGTAGTGAGCCTTAAATTTAAATCTTCAAGCCATTTTTAGTTTATTTTTGTGTATAGTATGAGAGAGTTTTAGCTTCATTGATTTACATGCAGCTGTCCAGCTTTCTGATCACCACTTGCTAAAGAGACTATCTTTTTGCCATTGCATATTTTTGCCTCCGTTGTCAAAGATTAATTGACTGTACATGTGTGGGTTTATTTCTGGGCTCTCTATTCTGTTTTGTTTATCCGTGTCTTTTCTTTTTTTCAATACCATTCTGTTTTGATTACTGTAGCTTTATAACAGTATTGTCTGGACTCTGGGAGACTTATGCTTCCAACTTCATTCTTTTCCTCAGGATTGCTTTGGCAATTTTGGGTCTTTTATGGTTCCATATAAATTTTATAATTATTTGTTCTGGTTCTGTGTAAAATGTTATGTGCAATTTGATAGAGTTGCATTAAATATGTAGATTGCTTTCAACAGTATGGTCATTAATTCTTCCACTCTAAGAGCTTGGGCTATCTTTCCATCTTTGTATCATTGTCAATTCCTTTATCAATATTTTAGAGTTCTCAGCTATATGAATCTTTCATCTCTTTGATCAGGTTTATTCCTAAGTATTTTATTTTTTGGTACAATTTTTAAAGGGATTTATTTTAACTTTCCCTTCCTCATATTTCATTGTTAGGGTAAATAAATGAAACTGACTTCTATATATTAATTTTGCATCCTGTTTCCTTGCTGAATTTATCAGTTCTAATACTTTAGTGTGGAATCTTCAGTGTTTTCTATATAGAACATCATGTCATAGTCATATAATGACAATTTTACCTTTTCCCTTCCAACTTGATACCTTTAATTTATTTGTCTTGTCTGATTGCTATGGCTAGGACTTTGAATACTATGTTGAATAGAGATGGTGAGAGTGGGCATCCTTGTCTTGCTCTAGATTTTAGTGGGACATTTTCCACCATTGAGTATTATGTTGGCTGTAGGTTATGTTGAGATATGTTCCCTCTAATCATTTGGTAAGAGCTTTTATTTTCTTAAAAAATCATGAATAGATGTTGAATTTTATAAAATAATTTTTCTGCATCTGCTGAGATGATCTTGTGGTTTTGCCTTTTCTTTTGTTGATGTGGTATATCACATTATTTTATTTGCATATATTGAACCATCCTTGTGACCCTGGAATGAATCCAGCTTGGTTGTGGTGTATGATGTTTTTTATGTGTTGTTGGATTTAGTTTCCCAATATTTTGTTTAGAATTTTTGCATTTATATTCATCAAAGATTCAGTTCAGTTCAGTTGCTCAGTTGTGTCCGACTCTTTGCGACCCCATGAATCGGAACACGCCAGGCCTCCCTGTCCATCATCAACTCCCAGAGTTCACTCAGACTCGCATCCATCGAGTCAGTGATGCCATCCAGCCATCTCATCCTCTGTTGTCCCCTTCTCCTCCTGTCCTTAATCCCTCTTAGCATCAAAGTCTTTTCCAATGAGTCAACTCTTCGCATGAGGTGGCCAAAGTACTGGAGTTTCAGCTTTAGCATCATTCCTTCCAAAGAACACCCAGGGCTGGTCTCCTTTAGAATGGACTGGTTGGATCTCCTTGCAGTTCAAGGGACTCTCAAGAGTCTTCTCCAACACCACAGTTCAAAAGCATCAATTCTTTGGGGCTCAGCTTTCCTCACAGTCCAACTCTCACATCCATATATGACCAATGGAAAAACCATAGCCTTGACTAGATGGACCTTTCTTGGCAAAGTAATGCCTCTGCTTTTGAATATGGTCATAACTTTCCTTCCAAGGAGTAAGTGTCTTTTAATTTCATGGCTGCATTCACCATCTGCAGTGATTTTGGAGCCCAAAACATAAAGTCAGCCACTGTTTCCATTGTTTCCCCATCTATTTGCCATGAAGTGATGGGCCCAGATGCCATGATCTTCGTTTTCTGAATGTTGAGCTTTAAGCCAACTTTTTCACTCTCCTCTTTCACTTTCATCAAGAGGCTTTTTAGTTCCTCTTCACTGTCTGCCATAAGGGTGGTATCATCTGCATATCTGAGGTTATTGATATTTCTCCCAGCAATCTTGATTCCAGCTTGTGTTTCTTCCAGCCCAGTGTTTCTCATGATGTACTCTGCATAGAAGTTAAATAAGCAGGGTGACAGTATACAGGCTTGACGTACTCCTTTTCCTATTTGGAACCAGTCTGTTGTTCCATGTCCAGTTCTAACTGTTGCTTCCTGACCTGCATATAGGTTTCTCAACAGGCAGGTCAGGTGGTCTGGTATTCCCATCTTTTTCAGAATTTTCCACAGTTTCTTGTGATCCACACACTCAAAGGCTTTGGCATAGTCAATAAAGCAGAAATAGATGCTTTTCTGGAACTCTCTTGCTTTTTCCATGATCCAGCAGATGTTGGCAATTTGATCTCTGGTTCCTCTGCCTTTTCCTAAAATCAGCTTAAGCATCTGGAAGTTCACTGTTCATGTATTGCTGAAGTCTGGCTTGGAGAATTTTGAGCATTAGTTTACTAGCGTGTGAGATAAGTGCAATTGTGTNTTCGATGATCCAGCAGATGTTGGCAATTTGATCTCTGGTTCCTCTGCCTTTTCTAAAACCAGCTTGAACATCAGGAACTATCTGGACAGATTATGAGGTACTCATAAAAGACTTTAGTAAAGAGTGAAGAATAACACTGGAAGCCTAGAGCATTCATGAAATAGTTGGAACTTCCTGGTCATCATCTCTATACACTAAATCCAGCATTACTCTCCAGTAATCTTTGAAAACAAAGCTTAGGAAAGGCTAATACTTTTAGGAATAATTAAATAACAATAAAAATTAGGACATTAAGCAAAATAAGAATGACTGAGTAAAGGAAGGTATTATTCATAACAGAATGTGCCTGACTGCTTCAATGAAGATTGTATAGAATTTTAGTGGACAATGTTAGTATTCTACCAAGATTCAATCAGTGGTAAATACAAGCTGGAGTAAGAAAAGGCAGAAGAAACAGAGATCAAATTGCCGACATCTGCTGGATCATAGAAAAAGCAAGGAATTCCCCAAAAAACATCTGCTTTGTTGACTATGCTAAAGCTTTTGACTGTGTGGATCAGAATGGGTTTGGAAAATTCATCAAGAGATGGGAATAGCATACCACCTTAACTGCCTCCTGAGAAACCTGTATGCAGGTCAAGAAGCAATGGTGAGAACTAGACATGGAACAACAGACTGATTCAAAATTGGGAAAGGTGTATGTCAAGGCTGTATATTGCCACCTTGCTTATTAATTAATAATATGCAGAGTACATCATGCAAAATGCCAGGCTGGATAAAACTCAAGTTGGAGTCAAGATTGCCAGAAGAAATATCAGTAACCTCAGATATGCAGATGACACCACCCTAATTGCATAAAGTGAAGAGGAACTAAAGATCCACTTGATGAAGCTGAAAGAGGAGAGTGAAAAAGCTGGCTTAAAACTCAACGTTCAAAAAACGGTCATGGCATCTGGTCCCATCACTTCATGGCAAATCGATGAGGAAAATGGAAAGAGTGGCAGAGTTTCCTTTTGGGGTTCCAAAATCATTTAGATGATGACTGCAGTCATGAAATTAGAAGATGCTTGCTCCTTGGAAGAAAAGCTATGACCAACCTAGACAGCATATTAAAAAGCAAAGACATCATTTTGTGAACAAAGGTCCATATAGTTAAAGCTATGGTTATTCCAGTAGTCATTTATGGATGTGTGAATTGGACCATAAAGAAGGCTGAGCACTGAAGAACTGATGCTTTCGAACTGTGGTGCTAGAGAAGACTCTTGGGAGTCCCTTAGACTGCAAGGAGATCAAATCAGTTAATCCCAAAGGAAATCAACCCTGATTATTTATTGGAAGGACTGATGCTGAAGCTGAAGTTCCAATCCTTTGGCCATCTGACATGAAGAGTCAACTCATTGGAAAAGACCCTGATGATGGGAAAGATTGAGGGCAGGAGGAGAAGGGGGCAACAGAGGATGAGATGGTTGGATTGCATCACCGACTCAATGGACATGAGTTTGAGCAAACTTCGGGAAACAGTGAAGGACAGCGAAGCCTGGTGTCTTGCAGTCCATGGGGTCACAAAGTGTCAGACATTACTTAGCATTTGAACAACACACCTACCCCTAGCTGTTAGTAGTGTTCCTTCTTCTCTGGAGCAACAACCTCATCATGTGAAAGCCATCTCACCAGAGAGGTGCTCTCCCACACCTCATGTTTGGCACATGGCACATCTAAAATCAGTTACAACTTAAATCCTCTTCCTGGGCTCTGCTTCTACAGAAACCAACCTAAGAGACTAGTCATTTTCATTTCCTTCTTAAAAATCAATCAAGAAGAATATCTAGGATTGAGGTAAACTACAAGAAGCATTATTTAAATATGATCGCTAGTACCTATTAAAACAGTGAATTAATTTTTTCTATCATTATTATTTCAAGAAGATTAAGTCTTTTGTAGTGTTTATGTGTATATATTGGCTTCTCTGGTGGCTCAGACAGTAAAGAATCAGCCTGCAATTCAGGAGACCCTAGTGAAGATCCCCTGCATTGTGAAGATCCCCTGGAGAAGGAAATGACAACTCATTCTAGTATTCTTGCCTTGATATATAATATGATTTCTAGACCACAATTGCATATAATATACAATTGTGCAAGGCATTTTGTTATGTAGTTTCATATAACAACATATGAATTGAATCAATGCTGATCGATATTGAAAGGTTGTTGGGGAACCGTGAAAGATGCCGGGATTATTGGCCTCCAGAGGAGAATTCAATCTGGGGCCAGAGATGAGGCTTGATTGCTCAGAGCTTTTGTTTAATAAAGTTTTATTAAAGTATAAAAGATATAGAGAAAGCTTCTGACAGAGACATCAGAAGGGGGCAGAAAGAGTGGCCCCTCACTAGTGTTAGCAATGGAGTTACATACTTTTAATTAGTTATTACAGTGAATCAAAAGACTATCTGGAAAGCATCAGTTCTTCAGCTAAATTGTAGTTCCGGAGAAGACTCTTGAAAGTCCCTTGGACTGCAAGGAGATCAAAGCAGTCAATCCTAAAGGAAATCAGTCCTGAATAGTCACTGGAAGGACTGATGCTGGAGTTCCAATACTTTGGTCACCTAATGTGAGGAGCCAACTCACTGGAAAAGACCCTGTGCTGGGAAAGATTGAAGGCAAAAGGAGAAAGGGCTGGCAGAGAATGAGGTGGTTAGATAGCATCACCAACTCAATGGACATGAATGTGAGCAAACTCCAGGATACTGTGGAGGACATATGAGCCTGGCATGCTACAGTCCATGGAGGTCAAAAAGAGTCAGACATGACTTAGTAACTGGACAACAACAACGAGAGTACTGACATTTGAAAAAGAGTCTTACTTGCCAATTATATTTGCAAGTAAGGGGTATAATATGCAAGGGAAAGATGCTAATTTTTATTGAGCAAAGGGTTATAGACAAGTCATGATTTAATATATATATATATTTTAAAATAAAAAAAAAAAAAAAAAAGACTATCTGGAGGTTGTAAAGACCTTACTAGACCCACTCCCATAATTTACATTTTAAGATAACAGGATTAGCCAGCAGGTTTTTTCCAGAAACTGTCCTCAAGCAGGATACATTATTGCTATATAGAGGGAATGTAGAGGGAAAAAAAATGTTTGTCCTTTCCTCCTCCTTGAGAATTCCAGACCCCTTTCTCCTCCTCAAGAACCCCAGACCTCTCTCTTTGGGGATCCCCAGACTTCGTATCAACCTGATATCATCTTTTGCTACATTATCTTTCTCTTTTACTACATTGTCTGCTGAGTTGTTAAAAATGGAGATAGCCTTAATCTGAGAAGCTATAATTCTCAAGGAGCTTCATATTTTTGACATTTTCTAAGATTTATGGTCATCTAGTAAGCAAATTCTGTATTGATGCTTGTATAGATTAACTCTTACCCCAGGTTACTAAGGATGACAGAATAGATATTAAGAGAAGCAAATGTTGATCATGCTTCATTGATCCACTTGCCTATTGACTTAAGAAACAATAAGAAATTGTGAGGCTGTCATGAACATGACCTCTCATACTTGTGCTTATTCCACCTCCCACAGGATCATTGAACGTGGCACATGGTCCTCTTGGTCTAGACCAAGAGGACCAACTGTCAGTTGGCCAAGTGGTAACTGACAGAATTCCTTAAGACAATTAGGGCCGGTAGGATATGAGAGCAGAAAATAGGCAGAACGATTGTGGAAAATAGGCAGCACAATAATGCTGACATACTTCTTTGAGTGCATTTTCTTCCACAACTAAAGTTTAAGTTTAGCCCTATAGAGAATTGGCCAAGCCAGCACTCATTCCAAGCCTCTTTTCTCTCAACTCATTACAAATAGAATGCTTTGGTGTATGTATGTGAAGGGAACAAGGGATTACTGGATATTTGAAATGCTTTAATTTCACTTATTTTTGAGCCAACCTGCAACTGAAAAATGTCTAGCACTTTTCAAACTAACGATGCTGCGGCTAACAAAGGTCTATTTAAACAGAAATAGAAAGATACTCTTTGATTCTGAAATGGCATGTTTAGAAACACAAGGATAACTCAAGAGGCCAGTACACGGACAGAAAGAGAGTGATGAGGGAAGACAACAGGGGAAAGGAATGAGATTGAAGGCGAGGCCAAGTGAGGAGAAACAAGCTGAACTATGACCTACATTTGTTGAGGTACGTGATACTTACTGTTACTGAGCTCACTGAGTATTACCAGTATTTGTGTTAAAAAGTAGCAAGAAAGGTCTCACTCGAAATTCTGGAAGGCCCATCAGATGAGTTTAAAAGGGAGGGGACATCATTTTATGAATACAGGAATATCAAATTTCAAAAATTCAAGGAAAAGGGATATAATCTTAACTTGAAAGTCATGTCATATTTGGCAAAAAGAAAGGAAATATGACAAGTTCACTAGTTCCAAAGTTCTCCCTAAAGCTTCCTCATTTTGGCAACGTTTTAAAAATGAAAACATCATCATTTAAATTCATGACCTTAGAATTTCTGTTTAAAAGGGTTTGATACTCATGATGCAGCTTCTCCAAATTCTCAAAGGCATGAAAAAATACCTATGAGATGGATTTCAAACCTTGATACACATACACACATATAAAATCAATCACAACATGAAGCTCTGTGGTCAATCCCTTAGCAGTTTTTGAAGGGATTTTAAAATTGGATGGATGGAGAATGTTTATAAACAAGCACAATAATCTGTGTATGTTTAGCTGCCGAAAAGAAAGGAAAACTGCCCAAATGAAATAAGGTTAGAAAACCTTTCTCTCCATCACACCACAGATTCTACTTAAGTCTGAAGTTCAAGATAATTATTGCCTAAGAATTAGGTATCATTTTATCTAATAAAAGATGCTTATCCTGAAATTGAGGGGATGGAAAAAGGTATTTCATACAAATGAAAATTTTCAAAAGCCAGAGTCTCAATACTTATATCAGACAAAGTGACTTTAAAATAAAGACTGTTAAAAGAGGCAAAGAAGGACACTATATAATGATCAAGTTATCAATCCAAGAAGATGTAACAACCATAAATACTTCTGCATCCAACATAAGAGCACCTAAATATATGACAACTATTAACTCATTATTGACCAAGGGATTTTTGCAGAAACTAATACCTGTGCCCAGCAGTTTTTATTTTAGCCACATGAAAATTAATTATGTTCTTTCACTAACACTTTGCAGGTATTACATTCAATAGTTATACCCAACACACCTATAAAGTCTCCTAATTTTCATGGAATGTTGTCTTCATTCCACTCTTTTGTAGAGGTATATGGAAACACACGCACTCACACATAGATATATACATACACACACACACTCATACATACACATACTACACACATACACAGTGGAATACTGCACAGCCATGAAAAACTAAAACAATTCCATTTGCAACAGCATGGATTGACTTGGAGGATTATTATGCTAAGTTAAATAAGTCAGACAGAGAAATGCATGTACTATATGATATCCCCCCCCCAAATACAACAAACTAGTGAATATAATAAAAATAGAGCAGACTCAAAGGTATAGAGAACAAATTAGAAGTTATCAGTGGGGAGAAGCAGATTCACAGATACAGAGAACAAACAAGAAATTATCAGAAGGGCAATAGAGGAGCAGGAGATTAAGAGATACAAACTTACATACAAAATAAGCTTCAGGGATATATTGTATGACATAGGGAATACAGCTAATATTTTATAATAACTAAAAATGGAGTATATTCTTTAAAAATGTGTGAGTCACGATGCTGTACAAGTTATGATATTGTACATCAATTATACTTAAATAAAAAAGATGTTTCTCCTGAGATAGTTAAGATATAGTTTCCAAGTATCCTCATACACTTCCATTTAGTGGTTAGACTCTGATAACATAACTGGGCATAAAAAAAGATGAACAATGAAAAGGGAGTTTGGCACTTGAGAGATATGAACTTATTGAAAGCCCCAAGAGAAATTTTTGTAGAAATTTTAATCTATCTTATATTGAGTTGATTAAGAATGTGCAAGAGCCAAGCAATGAAGTGGAAGATTCTCTATTCAGTCCAACAGATCCATACCAGAAGAGCACTCCCTAACCCCTGACTATACCTGCCCAGGTCCCTTATAACTGCAGAACTGAAGAGGGCATGGAGTCAGTCCCCAAGTAGATGGCATGTAAAGTTTAGGACAATGAAATTTATTCACAGGTATGAGATCTGAAAAGATCTTTTTAAACTCAAATAGATAAATGGACTTCTCAGATGGTGTTAGTGGTAAAGAACCTGCCTGCCAATGCTGGAGATGTAAGAGATGTGAGTTCTATCCCTGTGGTGGGAAGATGCCCTGGAAGAGAGCATGGCAACCCACTCCAGCATTCTTGCCTGGAGAATCCCATGGACAGAGGAGCCTGGTGGGCTAGAGTCCATGGAGCTATAAAGAGTCAGCTCAGTTCAGTTCAGTTGCTAAGTCGTGTCCAACTCTTTGCGGCCCTATGGACTGCAGCAGGCCAGGCTGTCCATCACCAGCTCCCTGAGTTTACTCAAACTCGTGTCCATTGAGTTGGTGATGCCATTCAACCATTTCATCCTCTGTCATCCCCTTCTCCCGTCTTCAATCTTTCCCAGCATCAGGGTCTTTTCAAATGAGTCAGTTCTCATCAGGTGGCCAAAGTATTGGAGTTTCAACTTCAGCATCAGTCCTTCCAATGAATATTCAGGATTGATTTCCTTTAGGATGGATTGATTGGATCTCCTTGCAGTCCAAGGGGCTTTCAAAAGTCTTCTCCAACACCACAGTTCAAAATCATCAATTCTTCAGCACTCAGCTTTCTTTCTAGTCCAACTCTCACATCCATACATGACCACTGGAAAAACCATAGCTTTAACTAAATGGACCTTTGCCAGCAAAGCAATGTCTCTGCTTTTTAATATGCTGTCTAGGTTGGTCATAACTTTTCTTCCAAGGAGCAAACATCTTCTAATTTCATGGCTGCAGTCACCATCTGCAGTGATTTTGGAGTCCCCCAAAATAAAGTCTCTCACTGTTTCCATTGTTTCCCCATCTATTTGCCATGAAGTGATGGGACTGGATGCCATGTTCTTACTTTTCTGAATGTTGAGTTTTAAGCCACCTTTTCCACTCTCCTCTTTCACTTTCATCAAGAGGCTCTTTAGTTCTTTGCATTCTGCCATAGAGGGTGTCATCTGCATATCTGAGGTGTAGGGTAACCACTTATAATCACAGCACCACCATGGTTTGTTAATAGTGTCGATTTTGTGGCTCATTTACTGGAAACATATTTGTGGGTGAAATCTGTTTCTGAGAAAATTGAGATCTTTCTGTTTATCTTTGTTATCTGTAGCCTCCTTCTGACCCCACTTCGTTTAGCAACTATATTAGTAAACAATTAAATGACTACCTATTATTCTATCTGCTGCTGCTGCTCCTGCTAAGTCGCGTCAGTCGTGTCCGACTCTGTGCGACCCATAGACAGAAGCCCAACAGGCTCCTCTGTCCCTGGGATTCTCCAGGCAAGAACACTGGAGTGGCTATTATTCTATCAAAGCTTATTTAATCAAATTCTTATCTATTACACCAAAAATTTCACTTTGTCACCATATACTGATGTAATAGTGTTGCCATTCTTTTGTGCCAAAAAGTATGTAAATCGTGCAATCCATTTTATCCATATACCAACCTCATTACACATTATTGTGTGGAGATTCTGTACATGATAACATTAACCTCACAAATATTTTTAATGGATACCTAATCTATATGAAAAAAGGAGTGGAACAGGATGCAGGCAGGATTAAGTAATAAAGTTGGTTAATATATCTGAATTTAAAAAGGCAAATAAGGTATCAGCTGACTTTGAACTTCTCAGTAACACTGATTGTGAGAAAGGGCTAAAGCACGGCAGTGGAGGATAGCAACACAAACTCTGCTTTCAAGTCGGGGCTCTACCAATTATTAGTTTTATGACTCTAGAAGAGGCACATATTCTTTCTAAGTAGCATCATCCATAAATTAGGACAGTAATACCAGCCTCACAGAGACAGCAGAGCTCAAATGATACTGAGTACACAAACAACACAGCACAGTACTTCATAAATACTATATGTTATTAAATATAAGATTTCAAGGATTGTAAAATACACCATTATTTTATCTACTATTAGGTAAGGGAGTAAAAGACTGTCAATTAAACTGTGACATAATGCCTTAATGATAATCCTAAGTGACAATCCATCACACCAGCTTCTCGTTTGCTTTGAAATTGATTTCACCTACACCAAGGTTTTTGGCAGTTTCTCATGCTTTCATTTGCATTCCTTTGAGTATGATAGACAATATTTGTGCACAAAAATCTAAAATAAATAATTGATAGTGTTCAGTCCTCTACTTTAGAGTTTAGTCCTTTCTTTGATCACTTAAAACATTTGTTTAGTCTTTGCAAAAAAAATAGAATCATAATCATTCTTCCAACAATTAATATTTCTACATTAACATCAAATTGATGCCTTTCTTCTCTGATCTATGACTTCCTTTATATTCAATAACTTTTAACTGTGAATTTGTGTGTAATTCGTTTGAAGACATTTGACATGGAATTTACATTTAATGTGTGCAGAAACATCAGTGAAAGCACTTTATTGAAATGATGAAAAATAAAGAATTGTGACCAAATTTGTGCACGTGTAACCAAACTGTCATTGCCATCCCAAGTACCACTCCAAAGTGATTTTATGACCTTATTAATTATGACAAGTATCATCATAATTTCAGAAATATTAAAATATGAAAAGTATATTTTAGAATTGATAAAATACCCTTAGTAAATATTAATAATTTCTATTATTATAGATCACAGGGGAGTAAAAGTTTATGTTCATGAAATCTTATAGCCATTGATATTTTGCATTTTTTAAAAAAAATCAGAAAAATATACTCAGAATAACAAACACTCAAACATGTACCTACTACATATTGCTTTTTTATGAAACAGGTTATGAAAATTATATAATATACTGTGATACAGCCACATAATAGAATATTACTAGAATTAAAAGAAGAATTCACATGAATTCACATAAAATACATGGCAAACCTGAAATATGCATTGCTAACTGAAAGATATCAGTCTGATACAGCTGCTTACTGCCTGATTCCAATTATATGAGCAGCTGGAAAAGACAAAAGAATAGTGAAAGTGAAAAGATCAGTGGTTCCTAGGGGAATAAGGCAGACACGATTGAATAGGTAAAGTATAGGGTATATTTTAGGTCAGTTAAAATATTCTGTATAAAGCTATGTGTTCAGTCGCTGAGTTGTGTTTGACTTTTGTGACCCCATGGACTGTAGCCCACCAGGCTCCTCTCTCCATGGGATTCTTCAGGCAAGAATACTGAAGAGAGTTGCCATTTCCCTCTACAGGTATGATGCTTTAGTTATGGATATATGACATTATGCATTTGTTAAAACCAATACAAGGTTAAAGAACAAATGATGAAAATAAAATCATTTTGGAGACTGAGGTATCCCAGAAAGAAATGTAGACTGACAAGAGAACAGACTGTACTACAAATGTATGAAATTATCTCACTAAAATTCTGAAAGAGATGGGAATACCACACCACCTGACCTGCCTCTTGAGAAACCTATATGCAGGTCAGGAAGCAACAGTTAGAACTGGACATGGAACAACAGACTGATTCCAAGTAAGAAAAGGAGTATGCCAAGGCTGTATATTGTCACCCTGCTTATTTAACTTATATGCAGAGTACATCATGAGAAACGCTGGGCTGGAAGAAGCACAAGCTAGAATCAAGATTGCTTGGAGAAATATCAATAACCTCAGATATGCAGATGACACCCCCTTATGGCAGAAAGTGAAGAGGAACTAAAAAGTCTCTGGATGAAAGTGAAAGAGGAGAGTGAAAAAGTTGGCTTAAAGCTCAACATTCAGAAAATGAAGATCATGGCATCTGGTCCCATCACTTCATGGGACATAGATGGGGAAACAGTGGAAACAGTGTCAGACTTTTTTTCGGGGGGCTCCAAAATCACTGCAGATGATGACTGCAGCCATGGAATTAAAAGACGCTTACTCCTTGGAAGGAAATTTATGACCAACCTAGACAGCATATTAAAAAGCAGAGACATTACTTTGCCGACTAAGGTCCGTCTAGTCAAGGCTATGGTTTTTCCTGTGGTCATGTATGGATGTGAAAGTTAAGCTGAAGCTCCAATACTTTGGCCACCTGATGTGAAGAACTAACTCACTGGAAAAGACCCTGATGCTGGGAAAGATTGAATGCAGGAGGAAAAGGGAACGACAGAGGTTGAGATGGTTTGATGACATCACGGACTCAATAAGACATGAGTTTAAGCAAACTCTGGGAGATAGTGATGGGCGGGGAAGCTGGTATACTGCAGTACATGGGGTCACAAAGAGTTTGACACAACTGAGCAACTAAGCTGAACTGAACACAGGTTTGTACATGCACATATGTCTCCTTACTTGGTTAGTTGAAATGGCCTAGAAGACCTGGATCTTGCTTCTTGATAACACTCTGGAATAAAAGCAACCAGTGTTCCTTAGAGAAATGGCTGATTAAAGGACAACTTGGAAATATTTCAGATGAATCTGAAGCACCCTGTGGTTGCTTTAAGTGAGGCACTTTGGAAAAAGAAAACAAAATCATTACTACATTTTTGAAGTATGTCAAAGGGACATAAGAACCAACTGAAAGAGATCCCAGTGGCCTAAGATGAACATTTTGAGTGATAAAGTAAAGAAGCAGTGGATTATAACCTAAAGTAAGAAGCAAATATCCATAAATTTATACTGATATAAATAAATAACTGAATAACAAATGGGGAAGGGATTAGATATACCAACCTTGCAAAATTCTAAATAAATTATGCAGATATTCTGCTCATAAGGAGAAAGAATATATGCTTAAGTATAGGCTATACACAATGAAAAAACATAAGCAGTTACAAACATTTTATAAATCTGACAAATATTACCTCAGTTCGAGGTCAACATGAATAGTGAAAAATCACATTGATAGTATATACATGTGATGGTTAGTTCTATGAGTCACTGTGGCTAGGCTAGAGTACCCAGTAATTTAATTAAATACTAATCTTGACATTGCTGTGAAGGTATTTTGTAGATGCAGTTACAATCTGTAATCTATTGACTTCAAGCAAGGAAATTACCCTTGATAATGTGGGTAGGCCTCATTCAATCAGTTGAGGATCTTAACAGTAAAAACTTAGATTTCCTATAGAAGAAATTCTGTAAAAGTAAAAATGTAAATATAAAAAAAAAAGCTTAAGAAAAAAATGTGGTGTGAAAAAGTGAACAATTTAACAATTAAAAAACAAAACTACAGGTTGAACATCCAAGTAAATATTAACAAAGTATGGGAGCAAAGTCTAGAAGGGGGAGTGGAAAACTGGGAGAAGAAAAATCTTACTTTTGAGGAGAAAATTTTCTGAAGACTCAGTTATTCCTTGAATGTGAGAATTTTTAAAATACAGATCAAATTATGCCTTTTTACTCCAAATCACTACAAAGTGTAAAAAAGAAGGGTACTATTTAAGAGAAAAGTAAACAGCAGGCAAATATTAAAAACAGAAAGCAAAAAAGAAAAGTCAGCTGGAAGATCATCTGTGGCAACCAAGAAGATCAACATTAAAGTTTTGAACTTATTAAAATTTGGGTTAGAATTTTACTTTCTGGAGAAGTGAAGAAGATAAAAACAGAAAAAATATATTAAAGGAAAAGGAATAAGTATTAACATAAAACACGTGTACAATAGTGTAGGATAGAGCAGAATAACTATTTATCTAAGGCAGGTTGGAAATTCAATCACAGAGCATAAAGTGGAATAAAGATGATGTTAATTGGGGTGCATAAAATAGTTTTAAATGACTGAAGTCCATAACTTATTACATATTTTAAAAAGATATAACCTGCCCCAGCAAATTCAATGTACTGATTATCATTTTTATTTCATTTCCTTTTTACTTCAACACATAAGTACTCGAACATGCTATTAGAAGCAAACCTAATACCTTCCTATTTAGGACTACCATACTTTTCAATGCATCCTTTGGAATACAATGCAATCCTGTGTATTCCAAATAGAGGAAACCATACATACATCAGTTCACCACTTCCACTGTGGTTGCTGACACAGTGTTGCTTTTCGAGACTGACTCTGCACTGACTCTGCACAAAACTAACCGTTTGCTGCTCAAGTTCCCCTGGTTCTTGGATACCCCGCAAGGCGTGCTCATAATACATGCAACTGGGATCTCAAGGAAAGAGCCTCGGACATCCTTTCAGATCATATCTATTGCTCTAGAGTGACTCAGCTAGAATTTTCTTGTATCACGTCATAGTGCCAGAGAAACCCACCTGAAAATCATGTTATGAAAAATATTTGACTTCTTGTCAGCAAAAGACTTTTGAGATCTGAAAACATTATAGACAAAAAGATAGGGAAACACAAAAAGCAAACAACCAAAGCAAACAATGAAAATAAGGTAAAGTCTACAAAATAGGCAAACAACACAAGCACTCTACCTCCTTAATACACACACATGCACGCCCACACAAACATATACACGTGCACACAACTACTGTGCATGGGAGAAAATGCTTAACCTTGTGTTAAATAAGACATAAAAGTTTTATGCACTCTTTTATTTGGCAAATTGGTAAATATTTTTAAAAATAATGTTCAGTTGTGTTGAAGACCTGGTATGATGGACAGGGTCATGTTCTGCCACAGAGTATGAAATTTCTGTGAGGCAAATTGGAATATGTATCTAAAAACTTTAAAATGTTCAAATGTTCTATGAGAGAAACATCTAGAAATCTGTCTTATGGACAGATTTGCAATATACAAAATTTGATTAAATTCCAAGGGTTTTATGATAGTATTTTTAAGACCAGCAATACAAAATAAAAAGTTTTAAAAATGTAAAATTTAAAAAAAATACCAAAACTTTGGAGAACAATCTAATTGCCTAGTTGAATCCATTAGTCTTCAAAGGTAGAAGACTCAGTGATGACATTTTCATTGTTTTCAATTTATTTTTAGTTTTCATTCTTCTTGTTTTGGTGTTTTTGCTGTTACTTATGAGTTAAAAATTGAAATGCATAAATATCATCATATGTATATTATACTTGCCAGTGTCATCTTAAACATATGGTGGTAACAGCTATAAAAGAATTTAATGATAGCATAAAAGCAATTACATTATAAAGCTATAATTGAAGGTAATATGATTTATTAAGTTGTCTTATGATAGCTAATGTTGCCTATTAAAATAATTTTGTCCATCTCATCGCAATATAGTGTTCCATAGCATAAGTTAGTACCACCTTGGAGTCAGGAATGCATGAAACTTTCCTACTGAAATAAAAGGTTTCTTTTGAAAATTTTCTGTGTAATGTGCTTTTCAGAACTAAATTATTCTCACAGGACAAGGCAAAAAGGGTCAGTATGGCTACCCAGATCAGTAATGGCCACCAACCAAATACAAAGAACTTGTGTAGAAGATACTGCTCCATGATTAAAAAAAAAAGGGCTTTCTCAGAGGAGGAATAAATGGGTATGGATAGCGCATACATATTTCTTTCTACTAGAATATCCCAAGTTCCACTTCAGATACAGCATCAGATTCACGCCTCAACTTTCCATCTCTAAACAAGGAAACGAAGTCTAAAAGCTGTGCCTATCATAATGCCTACCAGTTAGCACTCACTTGATAACTGCTTTTTGAATGAATGATCAATTGATCCCCACCTAATTAAGGAGAGGGAAGGAGAGAAGGACAGTGTGCTTTCACTTAAGGGTCACAGAAGACTGGAACGTAAATTTTTTCTCTCCTTGCTAGTCATGGAAATCAATTTTCACTTAATTATTACGAATACAATAATCATTCCAACTAGAGGAATAAGTTTAATAGGTCAAATAAAAATGGTTTTATATAGTGTTCATATGAGACATGTTCACTATGATAAAGGGTAGTCACTGTCTTACATCCAATGAATGTCACTATTAAAGAAGAGTCTTCCTGAGTGCCTAATGCATATTAGTGAGAACAGCAACAAGAATCAGGAGCTTCTGTAACAAAATAATATAGAAATCAATTTATTCTCCACACTCCAAATTTTCTGTAATTAATATTTATTCCATTAGTACAAAGAAAATAAAGTACATATTCACTGACAAAAGCCACTCTACTTTAGGCCAAACAGCATTGCCTGAATTATGTTGAACTGACTATATTAGAACAATTCACCAAATGTCTGCCAGGAAGATGAAACTAACATGGAACTGTAATATGAAATGAACATAGATTTATGTTTCATCCGGTCCTGGTTTATATAAGGAATGATTAATGTTGATATTTTAAAAATTAAATGTTACTTTGTACTTAACCTTAACTTCTCATCTTAAAATTGCATAATAAGACATATTGGAAAATTTCCATTTTTATCTTAAAATTGGGATTATAATAGGAAACTCAAAATTGTTGAGCCAAGATTTAATATTTATCCTGGACAAGATAGAATTGGCTAGAGAAAAGTATTGTATATTTTTTAAAACACTGGATTTGTAACCAGAACATGGACATATTAAAATCTTTTCAACTGTTTACAGCTCTGTGGCTTTGGGTACATTACTTGCTTTCTTTAGCTTTTAGTTTCCTTGTCTCAAAATCAGGATAATAGAAACTACTTCAAAAGCTTATTAAGAGGATTAAATCAAAGAAATTTTAAGTGCTTATTTGATAGTGTATCTCATACGAGGAGCCCACTACATGTGTATCACATTCAGTTAGTAAATAATTAGTCATAGGGATGGATATTGGGCATTAGGACTGGGTGGAAAAACTAAATATGAAGGAAGAAACCTCAAATGATAGCTTTTTGTCACCTTAAGAGTGAGATGCACAGAGAACACAGTTGGAGTTTGGCAAAGTAGATGGCTCTAATGACACTTGAACTTCACCATGGCATATAACTTCCCTTCTACAGAAATATTTCACGGGGAAAAAAAAAATCAGTGCATTAGGAATGAAGCAATGAGTGATCCACAGATGCATTTGTAGCTCTACCTTGGGCAAAGGAAACTGGGACAGCTTTATGCAATAAGGGATAAGAACATGAAGAGAAGAATTTGTGTTATATATTATATTAAGTGTTAGGCATAAGAGACTAAAAATAGGCCTATGTGCTCAAGGCGTGGTAGATGTATTTTATTATCTGATGACTCTGTTTGCAGAATAAATGATAAACCGATTGTGTTTCCATGTGGTCTCCTCTGCCTATCTGATGACATCACTAGATGGAAAAAAGTTTTAAAACATATGAAAATGCTGCAAAAACATTTTAAATATTATTATCATGAGAAAGTAGAAAGTGAAGTTGCTCAGTCATGTCTGACTCTTTGTGACGCCATGGACTGTAGCCTACCAGGCTCCTCCGTCCATGGGGTTTTCCAGGCAAGAGTACTGGAGTGGGCTGCCATTGCCTTCTCCAGGGGATCTTCCCCACCCAGGGATTGAACCCGGGTCTCCCACGTTACAGGCAGACACTTTATTGTAACTATTGATAGTGTTGAATTTCATCTTTCTGTTCTTGGACAAGTCTTTTCTAAACCAAAGTCAAAGAGCAATGGAAAGGCTCTGCCACTTCTAGTTATTAGGGCTTTTCACAGATCATCCTGGTTTCTCATAATCACTGGGGCTGCTAACTACATTGTCTGTACTGCCTGCCAAACACACCCCATTATCTAAATATTTCTACCTATCTTTGCCTTCCATTCATGGGAATACATTCTTTCTTTCTTCTTTTCACTCAGGGCCCCTAAGGTAAGATAGCTAATCTGATAAACTAGTGAATCAGCATAATTAGATGAATGTATGGCCTTTCCTCAAGGATATTATGGACATTTTAATAAAGCTTTTCCAGATTTCATGACAAGAAAGTGGTAAGAATAACTTGCTAGAAGAAGAAAAAAGTGGTCTACCGACTTTGCCTAAATGTAAAACCAGCCCCATGTATGACCAGGCAGATCTAGACGGGCACATTGCTCAGCTGTTGGTTGAGTTAGCAGGATGCTGGGTGCCCTGCCCTGGAGATACAGACAGGAGAGGCTGAGTCCTTGAATTACTGCGTGAAACAGAATTCCACGTAGTGGCCTCCCCCAATTCACCACTGTCCACACGGCCACCTCACTCTGGCCTGTGAGCTGAGTGAGAACTGAAGAGACGTTCTTTCTCCTGCAGGCGCTGAAGCAGCAGGCTGCCAGGTTGCGAAGGGAGCCACACGCAGAGAATGGCAGGCAGCCTCCAGATGCTGCCACTGCCCCCAGCTTACAGCCAGCAAGGGAAGAGGGGCCTGGTTCTATCGCCATGAAGAACTAAATTCTGCCAACAACCGGTGAGCTTGGCCAAAGGCTGTGTCAGAGGCGTTTGCAGCTCTCACTAATCCCTCAGTTTCAGCCTTCTGGACAGAGAATGCGTCTACACCATGTGCTGACTCTGGCCTTAAGGACTGTGAGATAAGATGCTTATCTTGTACTGTCTAAGCTGCTAATATTGTAGGATTCTGGCAGCAATAGAAACCTAGTACAGTAGCTAAGCAGGCGTCCCAGGTGGTTCAGTGGTAAAGATTCCACCTGCCACTGCAGGAGATTCAGGAGATGTGGGTTCAATCCCTGGGTCAAGAAGACCTCCTAGAGAAGGAAACGGCAACCCACTCCAGTATTCTTCCCTGGAAAATCCCAGGGACAGAGGAGCCTGCCGAGTTATAGTCCATGGGGTCACAAGTATCAGACATTACATAGTATTATATATATATATATATTATATATATATATATATTCTTTCATTGCTTAAATAGTAAATGAGGGCAACAGTGTACAACAAAACCATGAAATACAAGCATATACTATTAATGTTTAGTATTTTATACAAGAAAACAAAATTTTTTTTTCATCAACAGTATAGTAAGAGGTGAAGACATTAATAGCCTACTAAGTGTAATTTCAGAAAAAAATACACCGAAGTCCTTAAATGTTGTCATTAGTAATCACTAGCATTTACTGATACCTATAGTATGCTGATTATCTTACACAGATCATTTTACTTAGTCTTCCTGTATCTCTGCAATGTAGGTTTTTTTAACATCTTATTTCGCATATTAGAAAACAGAAGTTTAGGGGGTTTAGTAACTTACTTGAAGTCACACAGTTCATTAAAAATAGACAAGAATCAAAACCAACCTATCAGACTCCAAATCACTGACCTTTCTACTGTACTACCTTGCCCATAATAACCGTTCTAAACCTTCAATCAAAGTGAAAATATGATACTAATGGGAAATGATGATATTATTTACACTAACACAAACAGAAAACAATTTTGGAGGCATCAACAACTAATATATGTATAGCATCCTCATGAAAGAGTTCTCACTGATTTTAGGAGACTGTGAAGTAGTCAGGGCAAGTATTATTAATTTACTTTTTTTTACAGATAAAAGAACAGAGGTTCAGAGAGTTACACCTAACTTGCCACAGGCCATTGGACTGAGTGACAGTATTAGGTCTCAATCTCACATCTTCAAATATAGAGCTTTTCACCCTAAATGGGACAAATATATGTGGTGTAGGGGAGGGGAGGAGGAGTAATGAGGAAGGATGAAGACGTGGGGCTAGAAGGGACTGCAATTACCCTACCCACCGACTTCTTAAGCCTCAAAGCATCACGGCTAGTTTATAAGACTAGCACACTTATGTGCCCAAGGAGAAAACATAAAATTTCTGTTGTGTCTATGAAGAGAAAAGGCTACATGGTCTGGGGCTTTGAAATCCACAATATTTGCATATAAAATAATAAACACATTAGATCACTTTTATTTGGGATGATGACTCTTTCATTGCATAAGAATTGTCTCAGAAAAATGCCCCCATGCTATGTTCTGATTTTAATGGTTAAATATTTTTTTATGAGGACTCCATATTTCCACATCTGTTTATCTGACATCATTTGTAGGTACAAAGAGAGAATAATCACAACTAGAAACAATGCAGCCTTCTGCACTGCACTTATTAACTCTCTATGGCATTGATAAGAATGGAGTGTTCAATCATATATTTTGGTAGTGAGATATGGTTAATAATATCACAAGTACCAAGATGACATTATAGAACTAAATCTTATTTCTAACAAGTGGTGAAGCTTAGTTAAATGCACTGTCAATAATGTTGTCAATTAACTGTCAATTACTAGGGCCAAGGTAAAGGCAAGTTGTTTGTTTCTCAGCAAACAGTTCACAGAGAAGATTGTTGCAATTATAAATCTCTCACGTCCTACTACATTAAGTGTCTTACTAGAGGTTGAAGAGTCATTAATATCTTACATAGTCGAGGCTTTGCCACAACTGTTTAATAGCTATTTCGCAATTATAAGCAGAACACTAGTTAAACTAAATTAGAGTTCATAATTATTTTTGTAATGAATTGGAAATATAAAAATACATGTAACTCTCTGGAAGTCCAAGTATACTTAGTTTTCCTTAGCCTCCCATGGAGTGAAGGGTTAATATATTAAGAAATGCAGTATAATTACACTAATTGCTGTGTATTGGTTCTCAATAAGTGAGACTTGTTTTAATTTTTAATCCCAAATGGGAAGTACCTCTATGTGATTCTCTTAGAACTCTAGAAGGCACATTTTTATTTCTCATGTGCCAACATACTGTGGATATACATATCTTTAACAAGTGGACTTTTACAGAATTAAGCACACTAAGAAACAATAAATGCATTTTGGATTTAGAATATTAATCCTAAGGAAGTACTTCCCTCATTTTTTCTTCTTTGTAATCATATAATTATTTTAGGCTTACTGTAGTTATGTAAAATTAAATCATCATTTTAAAAAATGCTATGATTACTGTGGTTATTTCGATGCATGGAGTACGTAATCAGTCCCAAGCTTGATAAAACAGTATCTTAATAACACATAAACACACACATACACACAAAGATGTTTTCAAATCTTGGATTTTTCACACTGACAATTTAGAAGGTACTACAGAACACACAAAATGAAAACTGTTACTATTGTAATCTGAAGTTCAATTTAGGAGTTTATAGGCTCTCACCTCAAATGTTTCTTTCTAGAGAAGCTGCCTTTGTCCGGGTAACCTAAATTATCCTCCATGCCTGTGCTCTATCACACCAACTCATATAGCAAATACGTCACATCACCTTATAACAGATAAAAGCTGCAGTCATCACTTAAATAAAATAGAATGTCCAGGTTTATTATTGATGTCCTCCTTAGAATAGAATTCTGTCATGTTCACCTCTATTTCTAGTGTTTCTTAGGAGCTGGGTGTATAGCACATTTTAATAAATAGGTGTTAGATGGATAAATTGAAGAATTAATCAATAAGGGTGTGTGTCCCCAGCTTTAGCAATCCACCATCAGTCTACAGTGTAACAACAACTGGGGCCCTAATAAACACTTTGTGAAGGAATCAGTCCTGTCTGGAATTCTACTGATCAGCTTCTGCCATGAGACATGTCTGAGAGCTCCTGGGCCAGAAGGGTTGGGGAGCACCACTTATTACACACACATCAGAGTTTGGCTAGAAAAAACCACAACACCACATTATGAAGCTCGTTATCATCTGAAGCAGAAGCACAAGTCATCATATCATCTAAAAGGGCAACCAGGGGTACAATCCAAGGGGATGTCTTTACATGCTAAGAGTACAAAAGAACTGCTGATCATGCATGAATCTCTCGACTCCATTCTATCCTCAGAGAAAATAGAAATTTTAAGGATTAATAAACCTGACTCATCTTGAAGAAAGTCTCAAGAAACAATTCAAGGAATAATTAATGTGAATCCAGTGTAATTTTACTTTCTATTCATACCACCAACTTCCTCAGACTGTTTCTATGGAAATTAGACTATGGTTTGGTGATAGAGAAGTTGCCATCAAACTTTAAGGAATTAGCAAAGTGCAGAATCACAGACATTTGGTGGGAAGATCTAAGAAAGATTTACATAAAACCAACAGTGCCAAATGATCAGCAGCTATTAAAGAGCCTTTACCAACAGTGGTCCTTGGCTGCCTGGATTCTCAACAGCTCTCTCCTTAAAGATACTTTGGATCTGTTTCATATCAGAGACATAGGTTTGTCTTGTTTCCTCCATGGTTCTCTTGGCCCTGGAAGCAGTTTCCATGCCTGGCCCTAAAGGTGTTACTGCCCTCCCTGTGTTTCCTTATGCTGGGTGCACATTGAGTAGTTGCTAAATTATGTTGAAATTTCCTTTGCAATTTGCTTTTACAGATAAATATAGAAAGTTACTTAATACAGGAAAATCACTGCTTATGATAGAATAACCACAAATCATTTCTTGAAGATTTTTTTTTTCTTTTGCCCATTTCCATAGAGCAGCTAGGAAGTATAGATGATTAGGACACTTAAGAACAAGCTCTGCCTAGATTAGATGATTAGACAAACACAACTGATCCAAAGTACTAATTATATGTCCAACAGCACTTATACATTATAGAGCACTTTGTATTGTATAATAAACCTATTTCTCGCTAGCTGTAACCATTTCGTACATGGAACCACTGTCAAATTTATCACCTATATTATGTGAACTGCATCAAAATGAAATGGGCTTCAATATGGGGCCATTAGAAGTACATGTATATTCAGTGAAAGAGTTAAAAGCTCCACAATAGAAATGTATTTGGCAAAGCAAGGATAGAAATATATATATATATACGGTACAGGGAAAACAATTTTTCACTGCCATTTGGATACAAAATGGACTGAAGCAAAGGGGAAAAGTGGTAGTCGAACATGTTATAAGGAAAAATTAGAAAAGCTAGAATTTTAAAATTTCCTTCATCAACTAGTCTGCAGTAACTCACAGATTACTAACAACTTATGCAAGTTTTACATGCCTATTCCATCTGCTCTTCATTTAAAAGAAAAAAAACTTGTCACCATAGCAACTGCCACATGCCATGGTATTTATGCTGCATCTGATGTACAAAGCATGGTTTGTGTAGGAAGGAGTGTGTGTATGTATATGATGTGGCAGCTGTCGTCTCTGCCATTTTGTTGCTGCTCTAGAATAAAACAAGTAGTGGTTATGAATACTCATTTGACTAGTGATACTAGTGCTCATTTAACTAAACCCTTAGACACACACAAAAGTCCTTATCTGACCACACTAGTCTGCTGACATGACTGACGATAAAGGGTTGTGGAAAGAAAAAAGAAAAAAAAAAAAAAAACCTAACTTTTATCCTAATTTTTTAAAAGCAGACTTAATACAACTGAAGTTCCTTTGTTTAAAACAGTGAGTGACATTTCGGGTAAAATTACAATATCTCTTAGCCCTATTAGCTAATGGTTTTCATCTTTTGGTAAGACCCTTGACAATAAATGTCTAAAAGATATCCCAGTTCCTTTGTTGTCCATAATTTGTTTTGCAGTGAAATTGCTAAAATTTCCTGGATATAAGATACAGCTTGGAAATCATGGTAGACAATGTTGACATAATTCTCTACCCTTTATTTTCTTGCTGACTTCTATCATAGAAGCTGAAAATGCCAAATACTTGCTTTCCATGGTCTTACAAAAGCTAAATGCTTAAAATTCCAGCTTCCCTTGAAGCTAGAGGTGGCTATGGGATACAGTTCTGGCCAATGAGATCTAATCAGAAGCCTGCTGCATAGATCTGGGAAAACTTTGCTCTCCTGAAAAAAGAAAAGTGACAGAAGCTACTAGCAAAATCCCTTCACCAGTTGAACTGCAGTTGAAGTTTCAGTGATTACCTTGCAATGGAGCAACAAACGTGAGAGTTTTCACTCTTCTAGCACAAGTGTTTTTTTGGCATGGCTGGAAATGATATACAAGCCTCTTCATTCCTACTAACACACCTCCTCTTGTTTACAATACATAAATGCCATTATTGCTTAGGCAACTGTTTGCAATATTTTCTGTTAGTCGCAGGTGAATGCATTCTTATCTAATGCAGAATTTTTATTCTCTAAAGAATATGTTGTGTTATTTTTATATTAATAAAATAGAACATATTCTAACCTACTCTATTTTTAGAGATTATTTTGCTTACTGAGAGATTATACATGTGAGTGGGCTTCCCTGGTGGCTCAGACTGCAAAGAGTCTGCCTGCAATGCAAGGGACCCAAGTTCGATATCTGGGTCAGGAAGATCCCCTGGAGAAGGGAACAGCAACCCACTTCAGTATTCTTGCCTGGAGAATCCCATGGACAGAGGAGCCTGGTAGGCTACAGTCCATAGGGTTGCAAACAGTCAGAGATGATTTAGCAGCTAACACTTATACATGTGAGAAAGATATGCCGTGAACTATATTTCCTTGATTCTCTATTTGATAAAAAGCTAGTGTTGCAATAAAATGGGTAAAACCTCAGTTTAAAAAAACAGAAAGAACTGAGCAAATCTAGAAACACCATCAGATGTTTTTGAACTTAAAAAAATCATTTCCGGTTGTGGATGTATATCGTATTTATTTGGCGTTTTAAACTAACTGCAAAGGTAATTTGTAACATTTCAAGATAGCTTTTGAGTTCTGCTGCCTCGCTTGGATTATTTCTTTTAAGAAACAGACTGGCAGCATGTTCTTTTTGATGCCGAGCTAAACTGGATCAAAGTTTCAGTCCCAATTTTTAAAATGTTACATGTTCTCTGAAGAAAGACTAGAGACCAGACAAGCATTCAGGTGAGGCTTCAATGGTATCCAAACTCTCAAACTCTCTTAATTGAAAATAGCTTTTGTTTTTTGCCTTTGGTAAAGGTTAATATGCTATATTAAGCAATATTTTGCAGTAGTAAGAGTTAGAATAGTTTAACACATATCAAATATGAAATAAAACTAGTCAGTAGCAAGATGAGAGCATTAAAAACAGGAAATGAAGAACAAATTAAAGATAGTTCTCTACTAGTCAAGACAACCTCTGCTCTTCCTTCCTTTTTCTTTCCTTCACAAACACCAGAGATCCTATGAGCTATAAGGAGATCCAGTTAGTTGAGAATATCTAATAATAGGAAGTTCCAAGGTATTCTCTATTACATACCCTGTGGCAGTGAAAGAGCAACATGGTAACGAGAAAGCAGATGGTTCAGAGCCACAGTATACACATTGTTCTTCTAACTTTCATATGTCCAATTTCAAAATACTTGGTTAATGACAAGTAAGATGTACAGTTCTATAGTTAAGTCCAAAAATCAAGAAATATTGCCCACTTAGAAAATTTGATTTATGCCCAGAATAAATCAAATTGCAAATACATATAAATGAATAGTGGGGAAGGAAATGGCAACCCACTCCAATATTCTTGCCTGGAGAATCCCATGGACAGAAAAGCCTGGTGGGTCTATGAGGTCACAAAGAGTTGGACATGACTCAGTGACTAAATAAAACGATAAATGAATAAATTAAAATTTTAGCCTTAATGAATTCACAAATTTGACTAGTTCATGCGTTTATCCATTCATTCAATCATTCATTTATCCATGCAACAGAGTTACTGATTCCTCTACAAAAAAAAAAAAAATTAGTCCTGTTTAGGTTAATTGGTTTCCCTACAAAATGACCATCATTTTTTAAGATATAGTAAATGAATAATTTTGAAAGTTTGGAAAATCTTTAAACTCTGTTGCACAGTTTAGAAAAATATCATTTATTTTTGCTTTCTTAAATCTGTAACTCCAACGAAACTATAGTTAGTGAAGCAGATTATTTTTCCCATTCTATATTTATACAAATTTATTCTAACCTAAATTCAACATTAAGAGAAAAATTCATGGGGTGGTATGAAACAAGACATAATTTGTCAAAGCATTCATCACCTTGTAATGGATTCACTGCTATAACTATTGTTGAAATCTTCCTTTGGACATCCAAGCAAAAGAGTATGCAGTATATATGTATTCTGTTGGACTTACATTAGCCAAGTTTATAGAAACCTCTCTCTCTAATATATACATGCTAAAGTGTATACTACCAGATGGAATTTCAGGTGCCTACATCATTGCTGCTATTATTAAATTATCTTTTGTGATGATACCTCAGGTAGTCAGGACTGTTATGCAATAGGGAGTTAGGGGAAAATCTTCAGCTTTTAAAGCTATTAAAATTTCTTGCAGGTGTGTTTGAGAGAAGCACAGCACAAATTCACTTGCACACTATGAGGATTAGAGATTATGCAGCCCATCCACAAGGGGCAATTAACACAAACAGTGTGGGGGAAGAAACAACCAGAGTTGCAAACTAAACAGAACTTGTATCCCCCAATTATATTGCAAAGCACAGATGTTTGTTCCACAAAATAAATGATATTGGCAGTTTTGGGCTATGATATAATTCCATAGGGTCTGCATTTCTAAATACCTGCTTTCTACTGATCTTTTCCTTGGTTCTCATGATTGTGTTCTGTTTTTCCTCTGTGATGTGAGCCTATTAAAAACATGACAAGCCTTACTCACCACTTGTTGCAGCATAAACTTCAATCTGCTACATCTGGAATAGAATTTCTTCCCGCAGTTACTTCAGTGAAAAACTTAGATATTTCTAAGTCCCACACCCTCCCCATTCCCCCAAATATTATATATTTATGAAAAGGTAACTTTCTCTGGATACAAATTAAATTTCATTCCAATTAGCCTCAACACCAGTGATCCAAAGAAAAACTGGTCCCCTCGCCCCCAGTTTAGTGGCGCTGAAGTCTATCTGTCTTTAGAAGAAAACTTAAAATCTTTATTCTTTCCCCACATTCCAGAATATCTCACGAGTCATTTCAGAAGAAAAGCATAGAGAATAACTTTGGCTGCCATACCAACCTGTCATTTAAGAAAGCTACATTAATCAATAACACCTGAACAGTTCAATTACTGAATAAGAAAGGCAAAGAAATGGAAAAAAGATTAATAGGTCTTCCCCCAAATTAGACCCCTAAAATCAAAGAGGAGCTGCAACCTGTGATGATTTGAAAAGCCTATTACTGCTTGAGTTAATATATAATTATCCAACCCTTTTATTTATTTTTTCCACATACAGCAGCCAGTTTCACTGACAATTTTCCTGCTCAGAGAATTTTTCACCTTTGATTAATGACACTTAATAAAAATTCCACCTAGTTGCAATGAAAAGAAAGAGAGTCACTTGAACCAATGGTGAAGTGCCTTATAGAGCTAGGCTAGGAAAGGTTAATGGCATCATTACTCAGGTCTTTGGAGTACACATATCCCTCTCTCAGAGTAGGCTAAGCATGCTGGATAGTGCATTAACCCCTTCCAAACTCTAGGTCCATTGAACTGTTCTTTTCGAAAGACAATTAATACTATTTATAAATATCTACCATGACAATTGGTGGCTCAGGTGGTAAAGCATCTGCCTACAGTGTGGGAGACCTGGGTTCAATCCCTGAGTCAGGAAGATCCTCGAGAAGGAAATGGCAACCCACTCCAGTACTCTTGCCTGGAAAATCCCATAGACGGAGGGGCGTAGTAGGCTACAGTCCATGGGGTTGCAAAGAGTCGGACACGACTGAGTGACTTCACTTCACTATAAATATATGCCATTTTTTTTCATTAAAGGATTTTTGGATATTGCAATGACAAATAAAATGGAATAGAATGAGTCATATCCCAGAGGATGACAATAGAGATTTTAAAAATGCTTCAAAATAACAAAATCCAAGTGTCAGTCCACAGGACAAGTATAAACCTATTACCTAAAATGTTTATCTTTGTACACTGAATCTACCCGGTATGCCTCTTGAGAATACTTTCACTTCATACAAAGGAATGGAAAATATCTTTATGGTGCCACAAGTTTTTTTTTTTTGCTGTTTTTGTTTTTTTTTTAAAAAAATCACCCCTTGATACTAACCAATTGAACTGCCCCTATGGTGCAACTCTGAAAAAAAGTATCTCTGTGGTAGTAAAGAAAGCCCATTTATTCATTAATCGAAGATCGTTGAGTCCCTACTATGTGGCAGCTGTTGTTCCAATGCTCAGGATACATCAGTGCACAAAATAAGACCCCAAAGATATCCTTGTGACATTTATATTCTGATGGGAAAAGTAAATAATTAAAATGAAACACGTAAGGAGACAAAACAGGAATGTCAGAAAGTGCTAAGTGCGAAGGTAGATCGTAGAATTAGGTACGGGTAATGGAGTGGCAAGATGGTCTATTTTTATAGGAAGAAGAGGTTGCAGTTTTAATGGGCTGGTTAAAAGGCTTCCACTGTGGTAGCTAACATTAGCCTTCTACTCAACTGCTCATGATGATTTGAATTAGGAAACACTTTTGTTGGCTGCCTATACGTTTAGCGTCTGGGAATTCCACTGATACGTGAGGATCAAAGTCGTTTCAGCCTTGTTGCTCAGGTAGTAATTACATCCAGCTTGTCTCCGACAGCTACAAGGTGATAGTGCTGTCCTCTCGCAAAAGAAAGAACAGCTTCTGCTGGCCTGGAGGATTCAGGGACATTGTGGGGTTTAAGGTTTTCAAGCGTATACCTCACTTCTTCCCTGTCAGATTATAAATTGTGTCCCTTCCCTGTGAGGATCCAGACTTTAGTATAAGATCCCTGCTAGGAGTGTAGCAGGGATCTTATACCTTTCATACCTTGTAACATCCTTATCACAATTTGAGAGCCTGATTTATAGTATATTCAGTTCTCTGAATGCAGGACATAAGGATTTCTTTAAATACTCTGTGAAGCCTTCTGGACATCACAGCTGATCTAAATCTAACAGTATCCTTCTTCAAAGCCCCTGGGTCAGTAGAAAAAACAGCTATCTCTACATTTTTTAATTATAGTTATTGTCCCTTTATTGTCAGGTGCTAGAGTTATATCAAAAGTCAGCACCCTCCCTCTGCCAACTTATATATCATCCCAGTCCTCCACTCTAGTGATTCACCACAGTCCAGTGAATTGTGATAATACATCATGCAAAAGATTTTTCACAATTTGCTTTCATCACTGTTGATACTGTCATCTGATAGCAGGTTTCCCAGATGGTGCTAGTAGTAAAACAAACAAACAAACAAACAAACAAACAAACAAAAAACTACTTGTCAATGCAATGCAAAAGACCTAAGAAATGAAGGTTCGACTCCTGGGTCAGGAAGATTCCCTGAAGAAGAATTGGCAACCCACTCCAGCATTCTTGCCTGGAGAATTCCATGGACAGAGGAGCCACTCAGACACAACTTAACACACAGGTAGGTCAACACCAGAATCATGTCCTAAAAGGATGCTTTCTAGAGCCAAGTTGGGTGAACTGTCTTAGATAGGGCTTCCCTAAAATCAGAGCCCCAGATAAGAACTTACGTGCCAGAAGTTTACTTGGGGGAAATCCCAGGGAGAACTGGGAAGGTGGGGGATATGAGATGCAGAAGGGAGAAAAGCCAATAAAGGGTGTATAAATGAGTGAGACACTGGTATAGACAACTTGAGGTTGATCCTCTGGTAAGTTCTCTGAAAACCTGTGAAACAAACACAGGATCATCCTACAGAAGGACTGAGTAGCTGCGGCATTTTTCACCAGATTGTATCCCTGGAGTAGTTGGCTTTTCTGCATAAAATATATTGTATCTGTTGCAGTAGAATCAGCTTCAGAAAGCCGCAGAATTCCTTCAGGAGGAGAGGAAGAGAGAAATAGGCATTCGTGATAGTAAGTTGTCAGCAAGCATTCTGGACAGTCTTCTAGGCCAACAGGCACACTGAAATGGGCCAGTGGATCAAGGCACAAAACCACCTGCGGCATTGCTTATGTCCTAAATTTACACAAGCAGTCTTAAATTACCAAAGTATATATTTTTCAATACCTTAAATCGTCTCCAGGACTTTGGAACATCTTAAAACCATTTATCCAACTCTTAATTTATAGCCTATTCCTGTCAAGTACTTTAATATTAAATGTATTAAACCCATAAAATGAAAGTGAAGTCGCTCAGTCGTGTCCGACTCTTTGCAACCCCATGGACTGTAGCCTAATAAGCTCCTCCATCCATGGGATTTTCCAGGCAAGAGTACTGGAGTGGGTTGCCATTTCCTTCTCCAGGAGATCTTCCCAATGCAGGGACTGAGCACAGGCACCCATTATTGTTGTTTTGTTGTTCAATCACTAAGCTATGTCCGACTCTTTGCGACCCTGTCAACTGAAGCACACCAGGCTTCCCTGTCCTTCACTATCTCCCAGAGATTGCTCAGACTCACGTATACCACTAGGTCAGCGATGCCATCCAACATCTCATCTTCCGTCACCTCCTTTGCCTCCTTTTAACTAGCCAGTATTCATTAGTCTTATCCTTGTAATTAGCATTTTTCCACAACTCTGGCCTCTCATTTGAGATTATCGTCCTTCTGCCTAAAATATACCATTTATAATTTTCCTTAGTGCAACTCGATAGTGACTAATTCTTTTGCAGTGGTTTTGCTCTCTTAAAAATGTCATTGTTCATTCATTTTTGAGGGATGCTTATACTATTTGGTATAAAATTGTAGTTTTGAAACTGTCGTTTTTTCTAGTACATTGTAAACATCATTCCTTTATCTTTTGGTTTCTATTGTTGGACTCAAGAAGTGAGTTCTCAATTTAACCATATTTTTCTTTACTGATAATGTTCTGTCCCAGAAGTTTACTGTTTTAAAATTTGTCTCTGGTTTTCTGGGATGTCACTATGTGTCTAAGAGAAAGAAAATCAAATTTTCCCACTTGTGGTTCACTGGGTTTCCAAAATATGAGACTAGATGGCTTTAATATGTTCTATAGTATTTTCAACTATTTTTTGATCAACTATTTCTACTTCATTTTGTCCTTTCTGAGACATAAATGAAATGGATATTAGATTGTCTCTATGAATCTTCTAAGTTGTTTTTTCCTCATCTGTATTTTCCATCTTCATATTATTCTATACTTCTTTTTGAATAGTTTCTTCTGATCTATTTCCAGTTAACTAATATCTCTTCATATGTATTTAATTTCTCTTAAATCTATAAACCAAATTATTATTTTATCATAGTTTTTATATATAATGTTTATTTAAGTCCTCTTTTTTTAAGATTTCATTTTTTTAGAGAAGTTTTAGGTTCACAGCAAAATTGAGGGGAAGGTACAGAGATTTCCAATATACCCTCTACCCTTATAGCCTTCTTTATTATCAACATCCTCCACTGGTGTCGTATATTTGTTACAAATGATTAACCTAAACTGACACATAATTATCAAAAGTCCATAGATTACATTAGGGTTCACTCTTGTTGCAGTACATTCTATGAGTTTGGACAAATGTATAATGGCTTATATCCCTCACCATAGCATCATACATAGCATTTTCTCTGTTCTAAAAATCCTCTGTGCTCTGCCTATTCAACACTCCCCTACCCTTCAGTCCACAGCACCCGCTGGTCTTTGTATTCTCTCCATAGCTTTGCATTTACCAGAATGTTGCATACTTGGAATCCTACAGTATGTAGCCTTTTTAGATTGGTTTCTTTCATTTAGTACTATATAATTAAGGCTCTCTTGGGCTTCCCTGGTGGCTCAGAGGTTAAAGCATCTGCCTCCAGTGTGGGAGACCTGGGGTTCGATCCCTGGGTCGGGAAGATCCCCTGGATAAGGAAATGGCAATCCACTCCAGTATTCTTGCCTGGAGAATCCCATGGACGGCCAGTCCACAGGGTCGCAAAGAGTCGGACACGACTGAGTGACTTCACCTCAATTAAGGCTCTCAATGTCACTTAATGGCTTAATAACTTGTTCCTTTTTGTTGTTATTCAGTCTCTCAGTTATGTCTGACTCTGCAGTGACCCCACCCCCATGGACTTCAGCACGACAGGATTTCCTGTCCTTCACCATAGCCCAGAGTTTGCTCAAACTCAGATCCATTGAGTTGGTGATGCCATNTCTCAGTTATGTCTGACTCTGCAGTGACCCCACCCCCATGGACTTCAGCACGACAGGATTTCCTGTCCTTCACCATAGCCCAGAGTTTGCTCAAACTCAGATCCATTGAGTTGGTGATGCCATCCAACCATTTTGTCCTTGTCATGCCCTTCTCTTCCTGCCTTCAATCTTTCCCAGCATCAGGATCTTTTCTAATGAATTGGCTCTATGTATCAGGTGGCCAAATTATTGGAGCTTCAGCTTCAGCATTAGTCCTTCCAATGAATATTCAGGACTGATTTCCTTTAGGATTGATTGGTTTGATACCCTTGCCATCCAAGGGACCCTCAAGAGCCTTCTCCAACACCACAGATCAAAAGCATCAATTTTTGGCACTCAGCTTTCTTTATGGTCCAATGCTCACGTCCATATATGACTACTGGAAAAACCATTGCTTTGACTAGAAGGACCTTTATCGGCAAAGCAATGTCTCCACTTTTTAATATGCTGTCTAGGTTGGTCATAGCTTTTCTTCCTAGGGCAAGCATCTTTTAATTTCATGGCTGCAGTCACCATCTGCTGTGATTTTGGAGCCCAAGAAAATAAAGTCTGTCACTGTTTCTACTGTTTCCCCATCTATTTGCCATGAAGTGGTGGAACCAGATGCCATGATCTTAGTTTCTTGAATGTTGAGTTTTAAGCCAGCTTTTTAACTCTCCTGTTTCACCTTCATCAAGAGGTGAAAGGGTGTATAGTCCCTTTAGTTCCTCTCCACTTTCTCCCATAAGGGTAGTGTCATCAGCATATCTGAGGTTATTAATATTTCTCCCAGCAATTTTGATTCTAGCTTGTGCTTCATCTTGCCCAGCATTTTTGCATGATGTACTCTGCATATAAGTTACATAAGCAGGGTGACAATATACAGCTTTGACGTACTCCTTTTCCAATTAGGAACCAGTCAGTTGTTCCATGTCCGGTTCTAACTGTTGCTTCCTGACCTGCATAGAAGATTTCTCAGGAGGCATGTAAGGTGGTCTGATATTCCCATCTCCTGATGAGTTTTCCACAATCTGTTCTGATCCACATAGTTAAAGGCTTTAGAGTAGAGAATGAGGCAGAGGTAGCTGCTTTTCTGGAAATTTTCTTGCTTTTTCTATGATCCAACAGATGTTGGCAATTTGATTTCTTGTTCCTCTGCTTTTTCTAAATCCAACTTGAATGTCTGGAAGCTCTTGGTTCATGTGTTGTTGAAGCCTAGCTTGGAGAATTTTAAGCATTACTTTTTGAGCATGTGAAATAAGTGCAGTTGTGCAGGAGTCTGAACATTTTTTGGCATTGCCTTTCTTTGAGATTGGAATGAAAATTGACCTTTTCCAGTGCTGTGGCCACTGTTGAGTTTTTCAAATTTGCTGGCATATTAAGTGCAGGACTTTAACAGCATCATCTTTTAGAATTTGAAATAGTTCAGGTGGAATTCCATCACCTCCACTAGCTTTGTTCCTAGTGATGCTTCCGAAGGCCCATTTGACGTCACACTCCAAGATGTCTGGCTCTAGGTGAGTGATCACACCATCATTGTTATCTGGGTCATTAAGATAGCTTTTTGTACAGTTCTTCTATGTCTGGACATACCACAGTATATCATCCATTCACTAACTGAAGGGCATTGGTTGTTTCCAAGTTTTGACAGTTGTGAATAAAGCTGCCATAAACATTTGCATGCAGATTTTTCTGTGGACATGAGTTTTCAGCTCCTTTGTGTAAATGCCAAGGAGTGAGACTGCTAGATTGTATAGTAGTAGTACGGTTAGTTTTGTGAGAAATTGGCAAAGTGTCGTCCAAAGTGGCTGTATACCATTTTACATTCCCACCAGCAGTGAATGACAGTCCTGTTGCTCCATATCTTTGCCACCATTTGGTGTTGCCAGTGCTTTGGATTTTGGCCATTTTAGATGCGCACCAATATCTCCTATGTCATTTTTTAGTTTCTAGTTTTCTTGCAAATTATTCCATCTTACATTTTTTAAAAAAACACAGTGAGATGGGTTTTGTTATACACTTCCAATAATTCCTAATTCCCATGTCTTTGCGGGTTTGGTACTACTATATGTTATTTCTGATGTTTAGAACTTGTTTACTATCTTTCCATTCAGTTCAGTTCAGTCGCTCAGTCGTGTCCGACTCTTTGAGACCCCATGAATCACAGCATACCAGGCCTCCCTGTCCATCACCAACTCCCGGAGTTCACCCAGACTCACATCCATCGAGTCAGTGATGCCATCCAGCCATCTCATCCTCGGTCGTCCCCTTCTCCTTCTGCCCCCAATCCCTCCCAGCATCAGAGTCTTTTCCAATGAGTCAACTCTTCGCATGAGGTGGCCAGAGTACTGGAGTTTCAGCTTTAGCATCATTCCTTCCAAAGAGCACCCAGGGCTGATCTCCTTCAGAATGGACTGGTTGGATCTCCTTGCAGTCTTTAGTTGTATAATAAAAGTTGTATATAATAAATTGTTTGGTAGAAGACTTTGATATCTAAGATAATGATAACTTCTTCCAGGGATTATCTGTGATAGCTTCTTGGAACTGTTAAAGGGTTTCCTTCACCCTAAATGATAAAATTCTGGCTGAAAGCCCTTATGATTATCAGATTTACTTCTCATTCACACTTCCTTGAGGTCATAGCTCTTTATGAATCTGGTTTTAATTGAGGCCAGAGTCTCCATCCTTAGCAGGATTCCAGCTTTGACCTCTGTCCTCCCAGATCCAGGAGATCACCAAAAGATCACCACTTAGCTTGCAGCTGCCTTTCTCAGGTTGGGAAAATATCCCCAAAGCAAAGACAATTTTCAGTCACTATTCTGAGTTCTCCAAAATCTTGGCCTGACTTTTCCTCATTATTTTATGAGCTCTTTAATACTTTCAAAAAGATGTCTTAAACACTCTGACCAGGTTCTTCATTTTTTTTTCTGACAGATAAAAGACTGGTTTGAGTCAACTAGTTTGTAATTTTTGGAAGTGAAATTCTCCATGTTAGTAGGTTGCTGCAAAAGTAATTGCAGTTTTTGCATTGTTGGCACTTGCCTTTGGGCAAATTCCTCAGAAGTGGGATTGCTGGAACACAGTTAGTTTTAATTTAATTTTTTGAGAACCTCCATATTGTTTCCACAGTCACTGAACCATTTATATTTCTACCAACAGTGAGTAAGGGTTACCTTTTCTATACATCCTGGCTAACACCTGTTATCTCTTGTCTTTTTTAGGTTAGCCTTATAATAGGTATTAGGTGATACCTCATTGTGTTTTTCAGAGAAGGCAATGACAACCCACTCCATTGTGCTTGCCTGGAGAATCCCAGGGACCGGGGAGCCTGGTGGGCTACCGTACGTGGGGTCGCACAGAGTCGGACATGACTGAAATGACTTAGCAGCAGCAGCAGCAGCATTGTGGTTTTGGTTTGCATTTCCCTGAAGATTAGTGATGTTGAGCATTTGTCATGTACCTGTTGGCCATTTGAGAGTAATTACTAAACTTGTCCACTGTCATTTCATTCAGAAGTTGTGCTTTGTCAATTTTAGAAGTAACCAAACATTCATTTCTAAATCCTAATCCTCTATTTCACCTGGGAGATGTATTAGTATTATACTGAATTAATCCAATCTCCGTATATAGAGCAGAGCTGATCAGTGGGAGGGGCTTTAGGGAAAAGAAACCTGACAGAATACCCTGAGCATCAAACCACAATATACTCTTTGATTTTAAGTAAATACATAATGTTAGAATCATTAAAGAATACAGAGTTGTCCTCATTTTAAGAGGAAACCTGTATGTGGGTCAAGAAGCAACAGTTAGAACTGAACATAGAACAAGTGACTAGTTCAAAATTGGCAAAGGAGTACATCAAGGCTGTATATTGTCACCCTGTTTATTTAATTACTATGCAGAGCACATCATGTGAAATGCTGGGCTGGATGAATCACAAGCTGGAATCAAGATTGCTGGGAGAAATATCAACAACCTGAGAGAAGCAGAAGATACCACTCTAATGGCAGAAAGTGAAGAGGAAATAAAGAACCTCTTGATGACAGTGAAAGAGGAGAGTGAAAAAAGCTGGTCTGAAACTCAATACTCAAAAAAGCTAAGATCATGGCACTGGTCCCATCACTTCATGGCAAACAGATGAGGAAACAGTGGGAACAGTAACAGATTTTATTTTCCTGGGCTCCAAACTGCAGCCATGAAATTAAAGAAGGCTTGCTTTTTGGAAGGAAAGCTATGGCAAACCTAGAGAGCATACTAAAAAGCAAAGCCATCTCTTTGCTGACAGATGTACAGAGAGTCAAACTATGTTTTTTTCCATAGTTGTGTACTTAAGTGAGTGTTGAACCATAAAGAAGGCTGAGAGCTGAAGAACTGACGTTTTTAAAAATTATGGTGCTGGAGAATACTGTTGAAACTCCCTTGGACTACAAGGAGATCAAATCAGTCAACTCTAAAGGAAATTAATCCTGAATAACCACTGGAAGGACTGATGCTGAAGCTGAAGCTCCAATACTTTGGCCACTTGATGCAAGGAGTCAACGCACTGGAAAAGACCTTGATGCTGGGAAAGACTGTAGGCAAAAGGAGAAAAGGGCAGCAGAGGATGAGATATTTGGATAGTATCACCTAATCAATGGACATAAATTGAGAAACTCCAGGAGACAGTGGAGGGTAGAGAAGCCTGGCATTCTGCAGTCCATGGGGTTGCAAAGAGTTGTACATGCTATGCTTAGTACATGCTTAGTCACTTAGTCATGTCCGACTCTTTGCAACCTCATGGACTATAGCCTGCCAGGCTCCTCTGTCCATTGGGATTCTCCAGGCGAGAATACTGGAGTAGGTTGCCATGCCCTCCTCCAGGGATTCTCTCCAACCCAGGGATCCTCTCCAACCCAGGGATCAAACCCAGGTCTCCTGCATTGCAGGCAGATTCTTCACTGGCTAAGCACCAGTGAAGCCCCAGAAAACTGGAATGGGTAACCTATCCCTTTTCCAGGAGATCTTCCCAACCCAAGAATTGAACCAGGGTCTCCTGCATTGAACGCAGATTCTTTACTAGCTGAGCTACCAGGGCAGCCCATATTTGGAAAAGTAAAAAGAAGTAACCTGAGGAAAGAGGTTGAAGAAGTTTCACTTGGAAAAATTAACTCAGCAAAAGTATGTTCAAAGATTAAGGAAAGGGAGGCAAAAGTGAAAGGAATAGAGAAAAGAAGCTCAGTATTATTCACTCCCTCATTTCTTCATTAATTCTTCCAAGTGCAAATGTGTAGAAAAGCCTTTAAAGCTTTGAAGAAAATGAACAAATGCTAAAAGTGTCAAGGTAGTGGAATTACTGGTAGTTTGCAAGGAATTAAAAGTCAGAAGTAAACAAGAAGAAAGAAGTTCCCATGACAAATTTATGTCAAATTCCTAAGATGGAATTTGATGTTCTAGGAAGAAAACATAACAGATAGTTTAAAATATTTTGATCCCCACCATAAAGAGTAGCAATACCATTTACAAATATAGCAAATTCAGTTCGGGAAGATAAAATAATGAGAACTAATTTGGGTTCCAAAAATGTGAACTTTGTAGGACATCTAATGTGCAATGAATTAAGAAATGAAGGTCTATGGTTGGGAGGAGATGTTAGTGACCTACACATAGCAGATATTACATGTATTCATAGAATGTTCAGTATATCACTTTTAGGGAGATAAATCAAGAGGAAAGAGAACACAGCTAAAGATGATACGGCAGAGGCTGATGAAGTCCTGTGCAGATCCCCTTTACTGACTGGAGTATCCATCTCCCTATGACTGTGATTTGGAGAAGGAAAGGGCAACCCACCCTAGTGTTCTTGTCTGGAGAATCCCATGGACAGAGGAGCCTGGTGGGCTACAGTCCATGGGGTCACAAGAGTCAGACACAACTGAAAACTAAACCTACCTACCTATGACTATGGTTGTTGGCAAAAAGCTTGGGTATAAAAGTGGAGTCATTTGCCTCAAAGAAAAACCAGAGTGGTTCAGTTTATGCTACAGAGCATTTCGTAGGATCAAACAGAAGTTGGTCTCCAACTGAAGCCATGTTTTTGCTTAGCATTTTTACTCAGCCCTATTCTACTTCCTTAACTCCCGAGAGCACTTCCAGTAAATCTGACTAATAATTCCCATCTCAGACTCTGTTTCTAGAAGATATGGCCTAAGACTGATGATATGGTGGTGGTGAGCAGGGGGCGGGAGGTTGGGGTGTATATGGTGGGAGGGGCATGTAAACAATTGGAGCGCGAATTGTCACAGACATAGGGCTACATCCTATATCCTGGAAATGGTGAGTGGGAGAGTCATGATTGAGAAGAGAATGGTGAGTGGTGTCAAAGGTGGTTGTAAAAGATAAAAACAAAAGCTAACTAGAAAAGCAAATGGCATTTCTGACCTTCAAAGGGACAATTTCATTCAGAGTATACACACCTTTTCCCAAGAAATTTTGATGTCTAAAGAAAGTTTGGAATGATTATTGAGGGAATGGCAGGATCCAAATTTCTTTGTTCAAATCAAATATACAAAAATGGAATAAAACTCAATGGAACAAAAACACAGTTACTTTGGTTTAAGGGTCAGTGGGACAACTGCATAACATTTATGCCTGGTTTGGTACCACTTTTCTTTCTCCTTCACTGCTGTATCCCCATGGAGTAAGACATCCCACAGTGCTATAAGGAGCATGGCTTGAAATCCATTGATTTAGAGGAAGAGTAGGAGATAAGACTAAAATATAAAGCAAGAGGTGAGAAAATCCTGAGTGGATTTATCTGGGACAATTACAAAGGGATTTGAGTCTCACTTCACTTGCATGTTCCAAGAGACATAATGACTCAGTAAAACCCCAGGGGATATCTAAGAGTCTTCCTAAATGTGGGGCTAATGGCAACCCACTCCAGTACTCTTCCCTGGAAAATCCCATGGATGGAGGAGCCTGGTAGGCTACAGTCCACGGGGTCGCAAAGAGTCGGACATGACTAAGCGACTTCACTTTCTTTCAACTCTAAACTAGGGTTTACTAAGATGAAATCTGAAAACCTAGGTAGAATGGGTGAACCTGAGCTTCTGAAATAAATGCCAAGGAATAGAGTTAAATATATATTTTCAGTTAACATCTCAGATGGCATTCAGAAACAGATATGGCATTCATATAAATTCTTTATAATTTTCTTATTTCTTATAATTTTCTTGTTTTTATGTTCATAGTTCCTATCTTTGTGCCTATCCATGACCACACAGCCAACATCAAAAGGTCTAATATGATTATGATACAGGGGCTTCCAAAAAGGAGCTACTGAACAGCAAGGTTTGGAGGAGAAGAAATCGTATGACATATTATATATTGATGACTGCCAGGGAAAAGGACATATGATGGAATGCCTGGACCAGGGACCCCAGAGTCCACTACAATGCAAAGGAGTGTGTGTCACCAGTCTAAACTGGAGTCCTGAGCCAAGACACTTATAAGTTGCAAGCATTGTTAGGAGACTAATATGAGGGTACATATAAGGTTATAAGGCCTTAGCCTTGAATCATAGGAGGGAAATGAAAAAGAGAAGAGATGCCAGAGGAATTGTTGGGCTTAACGACCATCTATACATGAAAGGCAGATGACAAGAAAGGGGAGCGATGAAAGGTGAACATTTTCAAATTTTTACATAAGGAACTTTGTACTTAAAGGTGGTTTGGTGATGATTTTGCTTGTTTGGATACTGCAATGACATAAATACAGAGTCAATTTTTTGAGCTTATCTAGCTGTTCTTCTGACGTTTACATTTTCTGGCATTTTTTGGTTATATCTTTCTACATAAAATGAGAAAACATGAAGAAGAGAGTGCAAAGAAGGAAAGTTTTGAATTCTACGATCTTTTATAGGGAACTGGATATCTGAAAATTTGCAAGGACTGTATTTGTTGAATGGCCACACATTAAATCTACTTCAAACCACATGGCTTTGATTCAGAATGTACAGCTGATATGAAAACATGGAGATTGGGATATCGCCCCTCTGCACAGTTGAAAATCTGTATGTAACTTTATAGTCAGAACCTCCATATCTGTGGCTCAACACCATGAATGCAACCAACTACAAACCATGCAGTACTATAGTATTTACTATTGAAAAAGAAAAAAAAATCATATTTAAGGGAACCCATGCAGTTCAAGTCCATTGTGTTCAAAGGTCAACTGTATATGACTATCTCTAGTGCTATAAAACCTGTAAGGGTTTATCAATAAAGGAGCAGATATCAAGTGATTTGAATATACAAGAGCAGAAAGACCTTAACAGTTCATGAGTAGTAGCATTTCCCTCGTATTGATTTTCTTCTGTCTTAGAGCAAAAATTATTTTTGAGAATAATAAAGGTCATTATCGGCTACATTTTATGTCCTTTTGAAGACTCAGAGGACAGGCGTTATTCCCATTCACCCTTTCACCACTATCACCATTAGGCATTCTAAGACTGCCCCTGATAATGCAGAAAAGGGTCAAAGGGCAGAGGCTGCTGAATTCATCATGAATTGATTCACTCTCCCAGCTGAACACACTTCTCCTGCCTCTAGGACAGAGCCTCAGACACAAGGAATTATTGTAGCTGTGGCTATCCCTTTATGACCCAAGTTCTTTGGGATTCAGGCCTGCCACAAAAAGATGTAGGAAGATGCAATAGAAGGTGAGAGGAAACAAACATCATCCTCTTCCCCACAGCAAAAATGCAGATAAGGGGCAAGGACAGAAATGCCTGAGACACAACTGACAACACGCTGTCAGAATGAAAAAAACACTAAAGAGAATAAGCATAAACCGATGGAAAATGCTTTCATTATTAGACCACACAGATGCATTCTAACTGTAACTAATAGACACATTATTTAATAATTACTTAAAAATAAATTGTAGTTCACATTTTATCTATCAGAAGAATAACATTCACTCCCAGAGATCTCTCAGCAAGAATTTTTTAAAAATAACAAACGGCTCTTACTTGGGTCTACGTAATCCATTGTAATTGTTCCTGCCATACGACCAACGGTAGAATTCAGATTTCTCCCAACGGTAGAATTCAGATTTCTGCACCTTAAAGAAGGAAGATTTTCCAACTGATATGTTGGAGACACGCATTTCTGCCACCTTTGACCATCACTGAAATTCAACCATCTTTGGTGAGACCTCCGTTTTCTCCCATAGCCAGCACTGGAGCTGAAGGACAAGACTCTGTCATATCTCAAAAGGAGCATCTGGTCCTGTCACTCTCCACTGTCACAGAGGCTACACTGTGTCTCATCTCTGTTCCACACTGCTCAGGGAGGGAGGGAACACGGAAGCCCTATGTCACCACCAGCTCACTAAGAAGAGATCACTCTCTGTTTCAGAGGGACTCATGGCCTCCCCAGGGCCCCTCTGACTCATTCCTAATGAGAAGACTCTCCTTCCTTGAATCAGGTTTCCTTCTGTTTACTCCCTGATGATGGCAGGGTGAGGGAGTACTCACAGTCTTCTATCACGTGGTCAAAATGGCAATCCCACGTGACATGTAAGAAAATGTGATTTTGACACTTTTCAGTGTCTGATGTTATTCAGTTTTCTCTGTGAAAAACTTACAGCATATTTTACTTAAAATTCAACAGGACTGGAAAAGGTCAGTTTTCATTCTGATCTCAAAGAAAGGCAATGCCAAAGAATGCTCAAACTACTGTATAATTGCACTCATCTCACACGCTAGGAAAGTAATGCTCAAAATTCTCCAAGCCAGGCTTCAGTAGTACATGAACTGTGAACTTATAGATGTTCAAGACGGATTTAGAAAAGGCAGAGGAACCAGAGATCAAGTTGCCAACATCCGTTGGATCAATGAAAAGGCAAGAGAGTTCCAGAAAAACATCTACTTCTGCTTTATGTGGAGAAGGCAATGGCAACCCACTCCAGTACTCTTGCCTGGAAAATCCTGTGGACAGAGGAGCGTGGCAGGCTGCAGTCCATGGGGTCGCAAAGAGTCGGACACGACTGAGAGACTTCACTTTCACTTTCACTTTTCACTTTCATGCACTGGAGAAGGAAATGACAACCCACTCCAGTGTTCTTGCCTGCAGAATCCCAGGGATGGGGGAGCCTGGTGGGCTGCCGTCTATGGGATTGCACAGAGTCAGACATGACTGTAGTGACTTAGGAGCAGCAGCAGCTGCTTTACTGACTATGCCAAAACATTTGACTGTGTGTATCAAAACAAACTGTGGAAAATTCTTAAAGAGATGGGAACACCAGATTACCTTACCTGCCTCCTGAGAAATCTGTATACAGGTCAAGAAGCAACAGTTAGAACCAGACATGGAACAACAGACTGGTTACACATAGGGAAAGGAGTATGTCAAGGTTGCATATTGTCACCCTGCTTATTTAACTTATGTACAGAGTATATCATGTGAAATGCTGGACTGCATGAAGCTGGAATCAGGATTTCCAGGAGAAATATCAATAACCTCAGATACACAGATGACACCACCCTTCTGGCAGAAAGCAAAAACGAACTGAAGAGCCTCTTGATAAAAGTGAAAGAGGAGAGTAAAAAGTTGGCTTAAAACTCAACATTCAGAAAACTAAGATTATGTCATCCAGTCCCATTACTTCATTGCAAATAGATGGAGAAACAATGGAAACAGTGACAGACTTTATTTTGGGGAGCTCCAAAATCACTGCAGTTGGTGACTGCAGCCATGAAATTAAAAGACGTTTGTTCCTTGGAAGGAAAGCTATGGCCAACATAAACAGCATATTAAAAAGCAGAGACATTACTTGGCCAACAAAGGTCCATCTAGTCAAAGCTATGGTTTTTCCAGTAGTCATGTATGGATGGGAGAGTTGGACTATAAAGAAAGCTGAGCGCCTAAGGATTGATGCTTTTGAACTGTGGTGTTGGAGAAGACGTGAGAGTCTCTTGGACTGCAAGAAACCAAACCAGTCAATCCTAAAGGAAATCAGTCTGGAATATTCATTGGAAGGACTGATACTTAAGCTGAAACTCCAATAGTTTGGCCACCTGATGTGAAGAACTGACTCATTGGAAAGACCCTAATGTTAGGAAAGATTGAAGACGGGAGGAGAAGGGGACAACAGAGGATAAGATGGCATCACCAACTTGATGGACATGAGTTTGAGCAAGCTCTGGGAGTTGGTGATGGATGAGGAAGCCTGGCATGCTGCACTCTATGGGGTCACAAAGAGTTGGACACAACTGAGTGACTGAACTGAATTTAAAATTACCTCTGGAATGCTGTTCTCAAGCTATGTTTTCTTTCCTAAAATGTGAATGATTATTTTTACATTAGTTTTAGAATTTAATTTATCTGGGACTCAACTGTTTGAACATTAATTTTTCCCAGGGAACCCGTAACAGGAGGGGTTTATAGATCAATACAGGTTATTGCAGTATGAGGATTTTATTGTTGAAATATTTTTAAGAGGAAGTTTTATTTTACCACCTAATTTCTTATACTTTTGTTGAAGAATGTGGCTTCATAAAATTTGGGATATATACAAAGGAGAAAAATTTTAGGCCTGAGTACAAAGTAGCCTTATTTTATGTTGTATGATTCTGACTCATTTCAAAGCTTCCTTAAAAATTTTTCCCAGGGAACCCGTAACAGGAGGGGTTTATAGATCAATACAGGTTATTGCAGTATGAGGATTTTATTGTTGAAATATTTTTAAGAGGAAGTTTTATTTTACCACCTAATTTCTTATACTTTTGTTGAAGAATGTGGCTTCATAAAATTTGGGATATATACAAAGGAGAAAAATTTTAGGCCTGAGTACAAAGTAGCCTTATTTTATGTTGTATGATTCTGACTCATTTCAAAGCTTCCTTAAGTAAATTTTTCATTGTATATCAAAAGGATCAATAAAACAATAGTGGTTGGTACTAGAATAGCACACCCTTGTCTGTAACAGCAAGAACTCCCTGAGGACATTGCTATTCTCCTAGCCTGATAGAAACATTCTAGTGCACCATAGGTGTGGCAGTTCAGCCTAAGGGATAAGTGAACAGAGGCTTGGAAATGTCACCGCTAGAGGGAACCTCCTTTATACTTGAATTTTGTGTCCAGTTAGACAGATACGAATTCATGATACTTTTTTTTTTTTTTTTTGCATTCCATCTATTTCCTTACCCAGTCCTTCCTGATAAGATGTGAACAAGACTGGCTTCAAGGATGGGTGATCTGTATATTTACACAGGGCTTCACATTTAGAAAGATTCATATTTAAGTCAATGCTCTATTGTCACTTTGAAATTGTTAAAACATTTTAAAGAAGGGACCCTGCATTTTCATTTTGCGCTGGGCCCAACAAATTATATAGCGAGTTGTGGAAGTGAAGCTGTAAAAACTGGTCAGTTTGCGAGAAAGAACCATAATTGAGTAGTTCAACTCTTTTCCTCTCCTCCTGTCTTTGGGATTAACCTGTGTTGGGAGAGCATATGGTTGGGCCAATTCTCCACTTGTAGGAAGCTTAACAGTAAATAAATTGTTCTTGTGGGCAGAGCTGCGGATTTCCAGGGTATCTCTGACTAGGTGAATGGATACGCCAAATTCTGGGGCACATATTAGTCACCTGTCTAAATCTTGTTTCCTAACAGTATTATTAGTATTAAAACTGGTCATTTTATTTCCAGTTGCCTGACTCTTTCATGTACCTCTCATTTGGTTTAGAGCTCAGATAGAGGACAAAGTGGTATAAATCCCAATGGGAACTATATGTCTTTGTGAGAAAGTATTTTTTATTTACTGCAGATGGTTGGCAGCCTTTCAGGGGTAGAGTTTTCCATTACAGACCCCTGTTCTTAAGGGGAAAAGATACAAAAATGGCAAATGTGACAAGAAAAGAAGTATACATAGATCTCAGGCTCAAAAGTCCAGCTGTACTGCTCAAGCAGAGATTTGTTTAATGAACATTGTCTTTAAACTTTAATTATACCTTGAAGGAATAAGTGCATGGATCCTTCACAACGTGATCCTGCTTTCATACTTTAGTTAAATAATTGGATTTGTATCCATCTAATTAAAACTTACTGGGTTGGCAAATTTAAGTAGCAAAAGCAACACTTTTTAAAATAGCAAATGGCCAGCATAATGTTACTATAAATCAGAGAATGAGTCTTCTTCATAGGATGGGGGAACAAAAGGTGATCAAAACAAGACCATCAGCCTTATATCTTTTCATAATGTCCTAATGATCTTAGCTTTCAGCTCACCTCTCCCATATCCCTAAAACTCATCTTCAGAGATTTTCTAATATTAATACAGATAAAATAGAGAGAGAGATTTTTTTAAAAAAGGTTTTTTCATTACAGATAATCATCTCTTTGAAATTTTTAGTTATCACTAGATGCCATCCTTAATAACAGTTTATAAGCAAAATTTTTTAAAAAGATGGCCAATAACCAAAGAAAATCAATAAGCAAACTTACATAAGCTGGTGGGAACCAACAGTCACCACCCAGAGTAAGATGCATTAAAGACCACTGTTTTTGGAGTATCAAGTCAGTTTCCTTGCCCGGCTGATGCCCCTTCCCTGGCCAATGATATGTTTATGTGTTAGTCACTTAGTCGTGTCTGACTGCTTGCAACCCCATGGACTGTAGCCTGCTAGGTTTCTCTGTCCAGGGAATTCTCCAGGCAAGCATACTTGAGTGGGTTGCCATTTCCTTCTCCAGGGGATCTTCCTGAACCAGGGATCAAACCCAGCTCTCTCCCCTGCATTACAGGTAGAGTCTTTATCATCTGAGCCACCAGGGAAGCCAATGATAAAGGCAGGACAAACAATACAAAAAACAGGCTATAAATCTTAGGATGACTACCCAGCATGAAGAAAGCCAGTAATGGACATTTCCTAGCACTACCTGGGCTTCATCTGAGAAGTGACCAGCTGTAGCGCTGGGGAAACAATGTGGATAAGCGATCATGCAATATTTCTTAGTTTACATTTATCTAATCAATCCATGGGGAAGTGACAACTCAGCATTCTTGGAAACCCTCATGCCATAAATTCAAACAATGTTACATGTAAGTCCTATCTGTCCACTCTAAGTCATCAGTGTTCTGAGCAAAAGCCTTCACAAACTCTGTGGAGGAAGCCACTGCTTTAAAGGCCTTTGAATTCCTTTACTCTGAATTTTCTCCTCATAAATGCTATTACCTTAAAGTGGGATCCTGTTGATAAATTCACCTGGAGTAGAGCTCTTTACAGCTCTAACCGAACATTCAAGGCTACATGGTCACGTGCCACTTTGTTCCCAGTTAAAAGGATATAACCCATTCCCCACATCTGGGTTTCCTTCTTTTCTCTCTTTTCCTCAAAACTGTCTCTCCTCAAATCTGTAGTTTTTCCTGAAAACCAAATCTCTTGGTGCCTTTCCATTCTTCTATATAATCGACATAAAAATCCTTATTAACCATATCTTGCCTTTCTGTTTGCTTCGATCTCTTTTCACTAAAATAGCTTTACACAAAATGTAACAAGCCAAACCACTGACATTTATAAAGAAGTTACTTACTTCAAACAGTGCTTTATGAAACTGGTTCTTTCCTCTCGATTATCAACTTCAAAAATACACTACCAAAATGAGCAAAACAAACAAAAGTCTCTCTCCTCTTTGCACTGAGGCTCATTTCTGTCTGGTTGTGCTGCATATTATGAAAGTACACATTCTAACGTTGAAACCTATGTTAAAAGAACAAGTACTTTCCAACGAGTCCAATGGATATTTCTTTATCATTATAGTTTCCTTCCAGAATCAAAATGGGCCTGTCATTTGGTTTCTGAGACCTGCTGCATACTCTCTGGTATCCCACAATCACCGAGGTGCTTCCCCAGCTTCTCATGACTCTTATTGGATGATGCCAGTGTAAAGACAAGAGCACTTCCAACGTGGCGAAGGTAGACACTATGCATCCAAAAGTACTGGAGACCAGAAAGCTCTCTCAAGGCTGCTTGCAGGGGTCTGACTGGAGGCCTGCTGAAGACATCAAGGGCCCCATTCAACCACTGTGAGGGCCTCTTCCAATCTCATCATTCCACGTGGGAGTTAAAAAGGAGAAGGCAATGGCACCCCACTCCAGTACTCTTGCCTGGAAACTCTCATGGATTGAGGAGCCTGGTAGGCTGCAGTCCATGGGGTCGCTGAGAGTTGGACACGACTCAGTGACTTCACTTTCACTTTTCACTTTCATGCATTGGAGAAGGAAATGGCAACCCACTCCAGTGTTCTTGCCTGGATAATCCCAGGGACAGTGGAGCCTGGTGGGCTGCCATCTATGGGGTCGCACAGAGTCGGACATGACTGAAGTGACTTAGCAGCAGCAGCAGCAGCAGCAGGACAAGCCTAGAAGATTTGCTGTTAAAACAACACTGCAGATATTTCAAAAAAAAAAACTGTCAGGTCAGGTTCCCTCTGTACTAGTTTTCTGATGTTGCAGAATGAATTGTCACACATTCGTTAATAAATGAATAAAATAATCTAACTAACAATAAGTGGATTACCTGACGGTTTCTGTAGATTAGGGGTCTAGCACATTTTCCCCTAAATCCTTTACTCATAGTCTCACAAGGCTTCAGTCAAGATGCTGGCTCCCTTTGTCCTCATCTGGAGAATCAATTAGGGAAAGATCGGCTTCCAAGTTCCCTCAGGTTGTTGGCAGAATTTGTCTCTGATTGAGGTCCCTATTTTCTTGTTAGATGTCAGCAGGAACTACCCTGAGCAACCAGCAGCTGATGTCAGGTCCTTAACATGTGGCCCCCTCCATGGGCTGTTCACAACATGGCTATCTGCTCCTTCGGTGCTGGAGGAAAACGACTCTTGAGTCCTTTTATCTGTAAACTATAAACTCTCTTTAAAAATCTTACCTAATTAAGTTAGGCTTAACTAGAATAACCCCCTTTTTATTCACTCAAAACTCAACCGATTAGGAATCTTAATTGCATTGGCAAATTCTTTCCAACCTTTGCCATAAAATGTAACCTAACAGCCACGGGAGGGGTATTTCATTTACACATAAATGGCATTTGCATTCAAACTCCAAAGGGAATGGGATCCAGGGCATATACATCAGGGACTTAGACATTTAGGGTCCATGATCGACTCTTCCCTACCATATCTATAAACCATGAGGCTGCCACCATTTCAAAACTTTTAATCAACAACAAAAATATTATGTCTACATCTTTCATCTACAGATGTCACAAAGTGATATTCTATACAAACAACTAAGGTTTTGTAGGTCTTGGCAATTTGAGACAATAGCCATCATCACTTCTCCTCATGTTTGTTTCCAAACCCATATGAGAAGAAATGTAAGAACTAAATGAGATCAAAATATAGTAAAATTATTAATGGTGAAGCTAGTTGGAGAATGTAGGTTCTCCTGTCTCCTTTCTGAATTTAGACTTTGGTATCTCTAGCCTGTCTCCGGGAGAAAAGTTAGAAGACAGTGGACCTGCGGTAACAGGCTCTGTTTGTCTCTTTGCCAAATGAAGGAAACTCACTTGTTTTACTGATGCCTAAAAGAGAAAGTGAGATGAGAAAGCAATGGAAATGGCACTGCACTGTTCAAGCTTCAAGGCTGTGGCTCCCATTAACAAGGCCTCTAGGTCAGTATGTCACTCTGCAGTAGTAAGAAATCCCCAAATCAGTAGTTAACACACCAGCATGTTCCTGCTCATGCTACAAGGCTAACACTAGTGAGCTGGGGGCTCTCTCTTCATCCCAGTGACTAGGGAATTGGGCTGACTGAGACCTCCTCTCAACCTGTGCTTCTTCAGTCATTGCAGCAGCAAGAGAAGCAAGTGGGGAATCACACGCTGGCTTTAAACATCCACAGTGCAGAGTAACACATGTCTCTTCTGCTCAAGTTTTATGGAGCAAAGCAAAATACATGGTTGCAGAAAAAGGAAATGCTATTCCACCATATCTCTTAAAGGGAGGAGAACCAAAAATACTTGGAGAGCGTGGATGCTAGGAAAGATTGAAGGCAAAAGGAGAAGGGAGAGGCAGAGAATGGAGTGATTAGATAACATCACCGAATCAATGGGCATGAATTTAAGCAAACTCAACTAGATAGTGAAGGGCAGAGCAGCCCGGTGAGCTGCAGTCCGTGGGATCACGAAGAGTCAACACGACCTAGCGGCTGAACAACACTAACAATTAACAGCTTATTGCCATGGCTTAGTGCATATCATTTCTCTCCTATGGAGGATGTTGGAATGAAGGAAGTCCCCAGTGGATTTATGCTATAGCTCCCCTTCCAAGAGAGTAGAGTATGCGATTTCTAATGGAAATGTGAATGTATAACAATTTCCTCTTAAGAATAAGTATAGGCCACAGAAAAGGTTTATGAAGCATCCATGTAGCACCAAGCCCTCACCTTCACAGAGACTGATTCCCTGAGCAGCTAACAAACACCACTTTCCCAAGGCTGCTCTGCAGGCAGGCTGAGAGAGGTCCTAGCCCCACGCGATGGGCTCCAAATAGGAAGAGAGAGACTGTGCCTGCCACATTTCAGGAGGCCGCCTTCAAATTCAGGCTGTGTGTCTGGAGTCGCTGTACCGAACAGGATCTGTGAGCTGGCTCTGTGCTGGGTGAGAAGTGTGAAACCTGGTGCCAGAATGCGAGTGCACATCAAAATCCTGGCACGGGGGCTCTTCAGAAACGGACAGAAGACCAACTGTAACATACGGCTCATTCTTCTCACGTCATAAATGGAGAGGCATTAATCACCGGGAGGCCTCCCAGAAATTAAAGTTCATCTATTGGTTATGGGGTGTCAAAAGGCAAATGTGGAGTGTTTTAAATTTGCTTAGTTTTCCTGCGATATAAAATCCAGGTTTCAAATGCTGGCTTTATCATCAAAACAGACTCCTGGCCCTGCCAAAGCTAACATAAAGAGAGAACCCAGAACTCCACACAGGTTTCTCATTTATAGCATAATTTCCTCCAAAGACAGCTATTTTAAAATGTAGATTAACCCTTAATGTCTGAATTCTCCAGATTGAAACTTTGAAACAATGTAGTCCCATCTGCCAGCGTTGAAAACCCAGGTGGCGAAGGAGTTGCCCAGGCTTTCCCCAGTGAGGGCCAGAGCCCAGCTTACTGAGTGTCCACACAGGAGGGAGCACCACGCTGCATGCTTGGGTGGTCCTCCCATACAGAGGCAACCCTTGTGTTCTCAGGCTATAAATTATAATCAGCTGATAAAAGAAGAAAGGAAGTCACGATGTGTCTTCTCGAAAAAAAAGTACTAAGGCATATGTGTATCATTAACACCTAAGTGAAACAATTCAAAGTAGTAACTCCTTTAAAGTGATTGCCAGGCATTCACCAGACTATTCTTAAGCATATAAATATGAATACATGCAACCAATGACTTCACATTCACCCCCAAAATGGAATTATACATTTCTGTATCTATCTAGTCTATATAACTTTCGCTTAAGAGAAAAGTGATCATTCAAAAGGCTGCAACACGTTAACCTGAGTGTGTGTGTGTGCATGTGTGTGTGCATGCACACTTACCTGTACAATGTCATTTCAAATTAATAGTAGTAGTAGTCATTCAGTCACGTCCAACTCTTTGGGACCCCATGACTGTAGCCCACCAGGCTCCCCTGTCCATGGGATTCTCCAGACAAGAATACTGGAGTGGGTTGCCATTCCCTTCTCCACGGAATTTTCTCAACCCAGGGATCAAAGCCAGGTCTCCAGCATTGCAGAGATTCTTTACCGTGGGAGCTACTGGGAAGTCCATCATTTCAAAATAAACCTGAATAACTTCCTATGAAGTACTGATGTTCCACAAATCTCATTAGTCTTTATCATCTTGAAGTCTGATTTACTCATTTAGGTTATCAGCTCTAGCAATGTAGAAATTTGAGTTGGTGAACTCTATTTTAAAGAAACTTTAAAAGGAAGACAGCAGTATACAAACACACTCCAGTCCCTGGTGGCTCAGAGGTTAAAGCATCTGCCTGGAATGCTGCAGACCTGAGTACAATCCCTGGGTCAGGAAGATCCCCTGGAGAAGGAAATGGCAACCCACTCCAGTATTCTTGCCTGGAGAATCCCATGGAGGGAGGAGCCTGGTAGGCTACAGTCCATGGGGTCGCAAAGAGTTGGACACGACTGAGCAACTTCACTTGAGATCTTATTGAACTAAAGTCAGAGTAAATGTAACACCCTCTATGCAAAAATGCAACCAACCAATCCTAATGTTCCTCTTTGGGCCATTGCCAAGGCTTAAAATTTCATCAGTGAAATGGAATAGCTAGCTTGAAATGTAGCATACCAGATATAAAGAACCCAACCCCAGTGCCTGCCACATATCAGGCGTTAAATACACATCAGCAATGATAATCATACTGAAGTTGCAAAGTTAGTGTTGTATAAAGACATGATTAAGAGCTTATGTTTTAGTATCTGCAAGCATGGGTTCACATCCCAGTTTCACCAGTTACCAGAAGTGCGGCTTCCTAGGAATGGGATCAAAGTTAAATGTACACTGTGAGCAATCATGAGAGAGTGTGAGGTTTTCCAAAAGACAGGAGAAGACAGTAAAGGTTTCCTGGGAATGAAGAAAAACGAGCACTAAGGAGAGACAGTCTCTCAGGTTGAAGATCTAGAGATATGGAATTATCAGAAATCCAGGGTAGATAGGATTTTTCAAAAGAAGAAATGTTATTAAAACTGCCAAATTCTATAGCATTATAGATAAGATTAATGTCTACAGGCCCCTTGAAGCAGGAAGACTTTAAACTTGGATCATTTGTTAACATCTCTCCCTGAATTTCTACCCTGGTGGGGCTGTTGAAGCAACAATGGAGTAGAATGGGTCCTAAGGAATTGTACACAGAACTCCAGCCCCAGAGATATTTCCCCAAAACATCACTTCCCTGAACTGTGTCTACAGAATCAGCCTTCTCCAGAGAAATCATTTTCACCAAGTACAGAAAATGATAAAAAGCTTCAAACTGATTGATAACTAACAAAGTAATTGCTAGAAAACACCTTCTTTCCTTCAGCACTGAATACTTTCTGGATAAAAAGTATTTTAAAAACAGAACATTTAAATACAATCAGTAATGAAATATAAATATTAAATAAGATAAACATCTGTCATAGGAATCATCATTAATTATTCTCCATGCTGAGAATTTACTCCTGCCCTTTATTTCTCTTCCAAACACTCATTCCATCTTTTTCTTAAAAGAGGCTCTATCATTGGGTCAAATTTAAGCCTTTAGAGAATAGATGCTGCAGCCACATACCTTACTTTATACTCAGTCTCTAGTGAATTCATTCTTTTTCTTTTTTTTTTAAACTCTATTTGGCTTTCCAGTCCAGTGAGAAGTAATTTATTTTAAATAAAAGAAGGAAGTCAATTTACTCTTAAACCCAGAGGTTAATCTCCATGTAAGCCATCTTTGGCTTATTTAATTGATGTGGGAAATTTTGCTAGGATAACTTTTGCAGGGGCTTCACGGAATGCTCTTCAGAAAGCCCTCTTAGATCTCATGAAATCACCAGCATTCTTATCCCAAAATACTATCTTTAGGCAAAGGGTTATGTTCACATGCAGTGAGTTTGGGGGTTTCAGAGGTTAGTGTAGAAATACCGTACACATTTCATGGGAAGATTTTATCTTATAGAACAGGCCCACTTTTTACACCAAATTGAATAGGTTGCAAATAGTGATTTCATCTGTTCGTCTGCACAAATTTACTGAGCTCTTAGCATGAGCACTATAGAGAACATGGGAGTTATTAGATATTAACAGCATTAGAATCTTCAGGTAGAAGGAAATTGACATTGAGGGTAAATTATATGCTCTACTATTGTGTTCAAAGGATATCTACTAACTCATGAGTATAAACAGTACAAGGCTACATGAATGTAGCTAATTTAGATGTATAAGCTCAGAGGATTGAAGTCATTTGTTGCTGATCTCAGAGGGTTTCATAGAGAGGTGGTGTTTCCACTAGAAAAATGTAAGATTTTTATTGATTAGTTAGAGCTTCCTCAAGGAGATACAGATGAATTGAACAGTCACAATAATATGAAACTCTAACTATGCATAGAGAAGGTTTTGACTATGCTCCCAAAGGAAAAAATATTCTCGAGAATTATTAGAGAAGAAAGGTTAGGAATGTAGGATAAGGGATTTAATGCCAAGATAAGGCTTTTTATTAATTCAGTAGAGAGGTGGACGCTCTAAATCTTTGATAACTATATGTTTTAGAAAGATCAATCTGTCAGAGACATATGTGAAAGGTTGGAGTGAAAAATAATGGAGGATAGTGTGTCATATTGGAAGGCTATTAAGTCCACAAAAAGCACAAAAGGTTGAGGCTTTCAGTAAAACACAAGTTTTAAGTTTTAGCATCTAGGAGTTGCTATTTAGTTGTGTCTGACTTTTTGAGACCCTGTGGACTGTAGCCCACCAGGCTCCTCTGTCCATGGGATTTTTCCAGGCAAGAATACTGGAGTGGGTTGCCATTTCACAAAAGGTTAAGGATTTCAGTAAGACACAAGTTTTAAGTTTCAGTATCTAGGAGGGCAGAGGCAAAATTAACAGAAATAAAATGGGTTGACAGGCCATGGTGAGTTCAGATTTAGGTAAGTTAAGTTGGAAATGACCTCAGTATATATCCAGAGAGAAGTGCTGCTTTCGTAGGGCATGTGCATACACATGAGAAATAAGCTCATCCCATCATTTGCCACAATGAGCAGGATTACAAATTTCCGCAACAGCCACACACAGCAAACTTCAGGCATATTCCTTCTTCAAACTACTGTGAAATGGAAAACAAGTCAAACTTCAGTAACTCTTTTGATAAAATTATGAATATTTGCTCCCACCAGAGGAGAGCAGCAGTTGGTTTCATACTTTTCAGAAACGCACAAAAGAAATAAATAGAAAACCATGTCTTTCAGGTCTGCTTGATTTGTTATTGTTCAAAGGGGGAAAAGCTATAATTATTTCATCTAGTTAAAAGAGAAGAAATAATCTAGGGTGATAGTGAATAAACCAAATTTAGTCAAACTGTCCAAATAAAGGAAAACACAATGTTGTAAGTTAAATTTTCATACCTCCCAGCCAAATAGTAAAAAAAAAAAAAAAACACACACACACACACACAAATCTCCCTATCCTGGTAGTGTATAAAATACCCAGATGCTGGGTAGAGGGGTGGCTTTCCCTCCCTGGCTTTCCTTCATCCCACATCACCTTCACTCTGCCTCTCCTTTCATCCTGCATGGGTAACACAATGCAAACAGTATTTATGTTTATTGGTCACAATATAAATATTTAAAATCTTAAGTATAATTTTAGTTACATGTTTGCCACTAACCTCACTTACAGTAATGTGATTTAAGTTACTGGCTGCTTAATTAACCTCTGGATCTGGCTCCTCACAAAGACCTCATGGTTTAAATATTTTTGAACAACAACAACAAGAAAGGGGGGAATCAGCTTAATGATATGCATCAAAATTATTTTAATTCTTTTCTTTGTGTAGGTGTCATTACACCAGTAAAGTCATAGATATTAAATAAGACTGAAAAAAAGGTCATTTATTCACAAACATCAACCAACTGAAAAATTGACCATGCCCTTAACAGATAAACAGACATGAAAACTATTCAGTTCAGTTCAGCTCAGTTCAGTCACTCAGTCGTGTCCGACTCTTTGCGACCCCGTGAACCACAGCACATCAGGCCTCCCCATCCATCTCCAATTCCTGGAGTCCACCCAAACCCATGTCCATTGCGTCGGTGATGCCATCCAACCATCTCATCCTCTGTTTTTCCTTCTCCTCCTGCCCTCAATCTTTCCCAGCATCACAGTCTTTTAAAATGAATCAGCTCTCCACATCAGGCGGCCAAAGTATTGGAGTTTCACAAAACTATTAGGTTGGTGCAAACGTAATTGTGGCTTTTGCATTGTTAAAATTTGCCATTTGATATTAGAATACATTCTTAATAACTATAGTTATGCTATATGTCATTTTAATGTACATTTCTTGACTGTTTTTACTGATGACATTACTTGCTGTATATTTCATATTTATTTTGGACTCTGGAAAGGATGTTAGACAAAAAGCAAATTCAAGTCATTTTCTTATTCAAATTCAAAATGGGTCATAAAGCAGCAGAGATAACTCGCAACATCAATAATGCATTTGGCTCAGGAACTGCTAATAAACATACAGGGCAGTGGTGGTTCAAGAAGTTTTGCACAGAAGACTAGAACCTTGAAGATACGGAGTATAGTGACTGGCCACTGGAAATTGACAATGGCCAACTGAGAGCAATCATTGAAGCTGATCCTCTTACAACTACATGAGAAGTTGCTGAAGAACTCAGTGTCAAATATTCTATGGTCCTTTGGCATTTGAAGCAAATTGGGAAGGTGAAAAAGCTCGATAAGTGGTTGCCTCATGAGCAACCACAAATTAAAAAAAAATCATTTTGAAGTGTTGTCTTATTCTATGCAAAAAACAATAAACTATTTCTCGATCAGACTGTGATGTGCAATAAAAAGTGGATTTAATGTGACAGCTGGTGATGATCAGCTCAGTTGCTGGACTGAGAAGAAACTCCAAAGCACTTCCCAAAGCCAAACTTGCAACATAAAAGGTCCTGGTCACTGTTTGGTGATCTGCTGCCAGTCTGATCCACTAGAGCTTTCTGAATCCCAGGAGAACCACTACACGTGAGAGGTAAGCTCAGCAAGTCAATAAGATGCACTGAAAACTGCAGCGCCTGCAGCCAGCATTAATCAGCAGAAAGGGCCCAATTCATCTCCACAAGAACACCTGAGCACACTTTCCACAACCCCTGCTTCAAAACGTTGAACAAATTGCGAAGTTTTGCCTCATCTGCCATAGTCACCTGACCTCTCGATAACCAACTACTTCAAGCATCTCAACAACTTTTTGCAGGGAAAACACTTCCACAACCAGCAGGATGCAGAAAATGCTTTCCAAGAGTTTGTTGAATTCCAAAGCACAGATTTTTACGCGACAGGAACAAATCACCTTATTTCTCAGCAAAAAGGTGTTGGTTGTAATGTTTCTTATTTTGATTAATAAAAATGTGTTTGAGCCTAGTTATAATGATTTAAAATTCATGGTCTGAAACCACAATTACTTTTGTACCAACCTAATAAAATCATTATCTGGGCAACTAGCATTTTTTTGAAAAGTGCTATAACTATGTGAATATTTTAACAACCACTTGCTTGGAAATGGGTATGAATTTTCTGGATAATTATGATAATTTTCTTAACTTTGCCTTTTGTAGCTCTTTACACTGAAAAACTTATGCAATATCCCATAATCTGTCTATAGAGTTGTTTCCACTAAACAGGCAGAAACAGTTTTATCAATCAAATAAAGTGATTGATCAGGTATCTTTAGCAATCCAGAGGAGTGTGTGGGAGGGAGGAGGTATAAGAAGTAACTCTGCAAATATGTTGATATTAACTGCCTACGAGTTAACATTTCCCTTTAAACTCTTTGCACCAAATTCTCCATCTCAAATTACATTCACCATTTTAGTTAATGATATCACATTTTCTAACATTATTTAATAAATATAAAATAGAAATAATATCACAAATTCTCAAACATTTCATTACACCATCTTTCCAGCTTCATTTTAATAGACTTTAATCAATTCATATATACAATCTATCTATAACTGATCTTATTACCACCAAACTCGCCCCCCTCTGATTTTTCTTATACCTATTTACCAAACTAGTCTTCTTGAAAATCTTTTCATTCATGCATTTCCAGAACTTACAATAACTTCTAGTACCTATTATATTAAAATCTGGTAGTTATTATTTTTGNTTCTCAAACATTTCATTACACCATCTTTCCAGCTTCATTTTAATAGACTTTAATCAATTCATATATACAATCTATCTATAACTGATCTTATTACCACCAAGCTTCTCCCCCTCTGATTTTTCTTATCCCTATTTACCAAACTAGGCTTCTTGAAAGTCTTTTCATTCTTGCATTTCCAGAACTTACAATAACTTCTAGTACCTATTATATTAAAATCTGGTAATTATAATAAAATCTATAATCCTCAATAAACTGGTCCTACCTATATTATTTTATTTTCCATGACCTACCAATATGTGCCTTCATCTCCAGTTTGATGAGTTTTATCCATATTCCCTGCTTCCCCCACAACCAGAGATCCCTCTCCTACTTAAACCCCATCTCAAATACAGCTCTCCCTGAAAGGTTCATTTTCCTCACAAACTGCATAAGCCCTTCCTTCTACTGACCTCTTCACTATCCTACAATTTTGCTTTTTGTTTTGTGTTATTTTGTAATCTGTTACATAGAATAAATTCTCTTATACACAAATTCAGTTGTCTTCATAAGAGAGAGTATGTTAACTGTCTGTCTGATGCAATTCAAAGGCATACACAACCACATAATGGTCATTTGAACCTTTCATTAAATAATTTGAGATCATGTGCTATTGAATCTGATACTGACTTTTCCCTTTTTTTAAATTTCCTATTTTAGTTTTTGGTACTCATCATCCTCTCTCTCTCCATTTGTTTATTATTTGTGTTAGTTTTTAATTCTTGGGCTTCCCTGTGGCTCAGTGGGAGAGTATCCAGCTGCCATGCAGGAGATGCAGGTTCAATCCTGCATACCCAAGAAAAGTCCTGGGTTGGGAAGATCCCCTGGAGAAGGACANAAATTTCCTATTTTAGTTTTTGGTACTCATCATCCTCTCTCTCTCCATTTGTTTATTATTTGTGTTAGTTTTTAATTCTTGGGCTTCCCTGTGGCTCAGTGGGAGAGTATCCAGCTGCCATGCAGGAGATGCAGGTTCAATCCTGCATACCCAAGAAAAGTCCTGGGTTGGGAAGATCCCCTGGAGAAGGACATGGCAACCTACTCCAGTATTCTTGCCTGGAGAATCCCATGGACAGGGGAGCCTGGAGGGCTACAGTACATGGTGTTGCAAAAGTTGGACATGAATTACTGACTAAAACAACAAAAATTTTTAACTGATTGAGATCTCTGTATGTATCTGATTTTCTTTCTTTGTTTGCTTTGTGAGCTTTAAAAACATCTTCCAGTGCCTGTGATTCAGTAGTTAATTTCTGCTTATTTAGTTTTAGTATATATTTTCATTTTTAAAATTTTAATAAATTTGGAATTTTTGTAATTCCAAAGAGTTTAAAAGAGTTAAATAGTTCTGCAAGTTTCATTACGAAACAGCAGATCCCCAGCCCATTACTTCTGCATATTACTCTCCTCATGGCAACATTTTTTATCTCTTTTAGTTGATTATGTTGCTATCTATCACCGTGTCTCTAATATGCCTTTATTTCACTTTTTAGTTTATTATTTTGACATAACTCTATGCCTCTAAGGAACGTGGCTTTGGAGGCTAAGTTTTAGTGTGAGTTTTAGGTATCATTTATCTACTTATACCACACAAGATGAGCATTTAGAGCTCTCTCCTCCAATCCCCTCAACTTCCACACTCAAAATCACTCTACCATGTGCTACATCATCTCAAATATTTACACTGTAACATTTTAGTTGATTATGTTGCTATCTATCACCGTGTCTCTAATATGCCTTTATTTCACTTTTTAGTTTATTATTTTGACATAACTCTATGCCTCTAAGGAACGTGGCTTTGGAGGCTAAGTTTTAGTGTGAGTTTTAGGTATCATTTATCTACTTATACCACACAAGATGAGCATTTAGAGCTCTCTCCTCCAATCCCCTCAACTTCCACACTCAAAATCACTCTACCATGTGCTACATCATCTCAAATATTTACACTGTAACTTGTTTAGATTAAAATTTAGAGCTGAGTCATGTAATAGACTTACTGTTTATGATTAGTTTTCTATTTCTGTAGTTCTCACTAGAGTTATCACCTATTTCTTGCTTTATTCATTTTCTTGGTTCTCCTTGTATTCATTCCTAATTCAACCCCAAACTCTATTAATTACTAAATCTTCCTGGAGCCTTCTCATCTTCTCCTTTCCTAGCTGATTTCCTGGTATGAGTACTCAGTGCAAGGCTCTTATTCTCAAGGCTTCCCCTCCCTCTCTATTGACCTGTCAGTCCTACAAATCTCATGTCTTCATTACTCTTGTTTGCTCCTTTGACTGCTGAATTGCTTAAAATATCCTTGATTTTCCCATCATTTATACCTTGCTAAGTATACACTTCTGGTAAGAAATTATTTTTTTTTTTAAGAATTTTATGGAAGACAGTTCTCTATTGCCTTTAGTTTTCAGTGTTACCTTGAGAAGTACATGGGTATTCCAAACACGTTTATTAAATCTTTTTTTTCCTTTTTCTCTGGACTTCAATCCTACCCTTTTATTTTTCCTCTGTACTCAAGTTATGAAATTTTGTAATGGTATGCTTTGCTATGAGTCTGCTTTCTACTTTTATATAAAACTCGAGGATTCATGCAATCTGAATAAATTTTTATGGTTTATTCCAAGAATAATTTTTTACTTCCTTGTTTTTTTCTATTTTTCTATAGAATCCCTATTTTCAGCTATTGGACTGATCCTCCAAATTCCTTACCTTTTCTCTCCTGTTTTCAATCTTGTTGACATTTTGCTTTACTTTCTGGAATATTCACTCAATTTCACTTTTCATTTCTTTATTAATAAATTTTTATCATCAGATTTTTAATTTAAGCTTTATTTCCTGCATGTCAATTTTGTGTAGTATCTTGTTCTTCATTTTCTTCCTTTTCTTCTTTTTAAGCTTTCTTCCTCATATGCTTCCCCTTTTCATACTGTTCATGGGGTTCTCAAGGCAAGAATACTGAAGTGGCTTGCCATTCCCTTCTCCAGTGGACCAGGTTCTGTCAGCCCTCTCCACCATGACCCGCCCGTCTTGGGTTGCCCTGCAGGCATGGCTTGGTTTCATTGAGTTAGACAAGGCTGTGGTCCTAGTGGGATTAGACTGACTAGTTCTGTGAGTATGGTTTCAGTGTGTCTGCCCTCTGATGTTCTCTTGTAACACCTACCATCTTACTTGGGTTTCTCTTACCTTGGACGTGGGGTATCTCTTCACGGCTGCTCCAGCAAAGCACAGCCGCTGCTCCTTACCTTGGACGAGGGGTATCTCCTTACGGCCGCCGTTCCTGACCTTCAACGTGGGATAGCTCCTCTAGGCCCTCCAGCGCCTGCGCAGCCACTGCTCCTCGGGTTGCTCCTCCCGGTTGCTGGCCCTGGCCTCGGGCGTGGGTGGCTCCTCCCGGCCACCCCTGACCTCCGATGTGGGGTGTCTCCTCCTGGCTACCACTGGCCACGGACGCAGGGTAGCTCCACCCAGCCGCCGTCCTGACCTCGGATGCGGGGTGTCTTCTCCCGGCTGCCACTGGCCTCGGACACGGAGTGGCTCCTCCCGGCTGCCACTGACCTCAGACGCGGGGTAGCTCCTCTTGGCCGTTCCTGTGCCATCACAGCCTGGCAGTCTAGGCTGTTGCCCCTGACCTCAGACATGGAGTTGTTTTTCTGGAACTCTCTTGCTTTTTCCATGATCCAGCGGATGTTGGCAATTTGATCTCTAGTTCCTCTGCCTTTTCTAAAACCAGCTTGANTTTCTCAAGAGGCAGGTTAGGTGGTCTGGTATTCCCATCTCTTTCAGAATTTTCCACAGTTTATTGTGATCCACACAGTCAAAGGCTTTGGCATAGTCAATAAAGCAGAAATAGATGTTTTTCTGGAACTCTCCAGCAGATGTTGGCAATTTGATCTCTGGTTCCTCTGCCTTTTCTAAAACCAGCTTGAACATCAGGGAGTTCACGGTTCACGTACTGCTGAAGCCTGGCTTGGAGAATTTTGAGCATTACTTTACTAGCATGTGAGATGAGTGCAATTGTGCGGTAGTTTGAGCATTCTTTGGCATTGCCTTTCTTTGGAATTGGAATGAAAACTGACCTTGCCCAGGCCTGTGGCCACTGCTGAGTTTTCCAAATTTGCTGGCATATTGAGTGCAGCACTTTCACAGCATCATCTTTCAGGATTTGAAACAGCTCTAGTATGCATCCTCACATTTAATCATTGCATTAGTCCTATTACATATGTACATATTATTATTCCAGCTTTACAGGTGAGGAACTGAGATTTAAAGAGATCAATAAACTTGCCCAAGATATAATGGCTTAGTTAAGTGATAGCATTAAGACTGGAACATGTGTTTTGTTTTATTTTTTTTAAACATTTTTATTTTATATTGTATCACAGATTATCAATATTGTGGTAATTTCAGGTGAACAGCAAGGGGACTTAGCCGTACATATTGGAACATGTGTTTTTGAAATTCAAATTCTGACTTTTAATTGCTCCATGAGACTCTTACTCTGTGTGTGTGTATGTGTATCAACATATATGTATGTGTGTATGTATATATATATAAATGCTATTCTCTGTTGTGCAACTTTTTAAGCATGTTTATATATTGATTTATTTTTATTTTTACTGCATTGGGTCTCTGTTGCTGTGCGTGGGCTTTTTCTCTGGTTCTGGCAGCGGGAGCTACTCCCCTAGTTGCAGTGTGCAGGCTTCTAGTTGTGGTGGCGTCTCTTGTTCTGAAGCACAGGCTCTGGGCACACTGGCTTCCGTGGCTGTGGCGCATGGGCTCAGCAGTGGGGCCTGAGGGCTTTGGAGCACAGGCTCAGGAGTTGGGGCACCCGGGCTTAGTTGCTCTGGGGCATGTGGGACCTTCCTGGACCAGGATTGAACCTGTGTCTCCTGCATTGCAAGGTGGAGTCTTAACCACTAGACCCCCAGGGAAGCCCGATATACATATATTTATGTGTTTGCATTTATAGTTATAAATAAGCATTATGTTTCTTTCTATAATCTTGAACCATTTGTGCTAGCCAGGTGGCAGAAAGCGTAGCTTTTTTTTTCCGCCCAGAAAAAAGATGTTCACAGTTCCTTGCGAGAGACTATGGAAAATCAAAAAGAAACTCTTGAAAAATTTAGCATGATATTTGAATGAAGTTCCTTCCATATTGGCATCAGTGTGGAATGTAAACTTTGTGAGGGCAGGGACTTGATTCTTTTTTCTCTCTGTTCCCTCACTGCTGCAGTATATAAAACAGGGCCGGATAAAAAGCAGGTACTTTATGTATATATTTGAATTAGAGATAATTCAATAATCAAATAACCTTCAATTTCTCTCTCTCAGAGACCAGACCAGTCTCTTTAAGAGTGGTGAATGGAACTGATTCTGACTTTGAAGATTTTAAGACTATGGGATTTTCTGAAGTCAAAGAATGACTGATTTGGAGGTGAGTATTCATTCCTATTCTGTCTTACTTCTTTAAGACTAAGACTATAGTGAGAATTTTTTAGTTTTCCAAGAGATCCAAATGCACTGTGAACTGATGTTTCCAACAGGTGTTGGTGAAGAGTAGGGTAGGTTAAGGAACTCTTGGAAGTTGAATATTTGAGTTGGAGTATTGGTGATACCATCATTTTTTCTAATTGCTTTAACTCATTTTGAGTTGAAGCTAAATTTATAAAATATTTTATTATTTTTTAAAAATTTAGTCAGTGTCATAATGCTGTGTGTATGTGTTTAATAAATTCTTCTAGATCTCCATAGGAAAAGAGACAAAACCAAATAAAGACTTAGGTTGCTTAAAATCAGTTCTCATCATTTCTGTGGCTGCTCACATCATACATACTATGGGTCCAGACTAAAGAGAAAAAGCAGAGTAATGGAGAGATTATTAATGTACTTAATGTGTACAATCACAAAGGGACATACTTTCTGATTGGAGAAGGAAATGGCTTCCCACTCCAGTGTTCTTGACTGCAGAACACCATGGACAGAGGAGCCTGGTGGGCTGCATGCAGTCCATGGGTTGCAAAGAGTCAGACACAACTGAGAGACCAAGCAACAACAAATACTTTCTGATAATTCCTTAGGAAAGAGGGAATCCTTTGCTTCAGTGTTCTAATAAGCCTCTTTATGAATGGGAAGTTTGGTGCTCATAAAAACCAAGTTTTCAGATTTCCTGAGTCTCATTCTGACAGTCTGGAGATATCAGAATATTTCCAAAAATATTCTTTACTATGTGGCTGTGGACTTATATTACAGAAGGGTGGCACAGATTGTGAAAATAGAATATGAGGATTTGTTTATCGAATGAATATTAAAAAACTACATTTTGTTATTGACAAGGAAACATGAGGAAACATGGATTAGTATCAAGATCTTGCATGTTTATGCTTATATAAAAGTTTTTTTCCTAAAAATGTCCTAATTTAATGTGTTTTCATTAAAAAAAGTTATGAAGACCATCAACATGTCATAAATTTGTCAGTTTCTAACTCCAGTACTCTTGCCTGGAAAATCCCATGGACAGAGGAGCCTGGTGGGCTGCAGTCCGTGGGGTCGCTAAGAGTCAGACACGACTGAGCAACTTCACTTTCACTTTTCACTTTCATGCATTGGAGAAGGAAATGGCAACCCACTCCAGCGTTCTTGTCTGGAGAATCCCAGGGACGGCGGAGCCTGGTGGGCTGCCATCTATGGGGTCGCACAGAGTCGGACACGATTGAAGCGACTTAGCAGCAGCAGCAGCAACAAAAAATGAAGAAGTCAAAAAACGTTGTGTGTGCTTAGTCATGTTGGACCCTTTGGGACCCCCCTGCTAGGCTCCTCTGTCCATGGGATTTTTTATTTCTCTTGCCTTGGGAAACTGACCTAAGAAAATCTTGGTAGGATTTATGTCAGAGAATGTTTTGTATATGTTTTCTTCTAGGAGTTTTACGGTGTCATGTCTTATGTTTCAGTCTTTAAGAGATTTTGAGTTTATTTTTGTGTATGGTGTGAGGGTGTGTTCTACCTTCATTGATTTACCTATAGCTGGGGGCCATATTTCTTGAATCTGAAGGAACCGAATACAAAGTAGTTATACTTTTCAGTTGTCAAGTTATTGGCTCATCCATAGAAAAGAAAAAAGTTTTGGGAAATATTATATTTAGCTTCATCAAAATTCAGCTATGGAGTCTGAAGACCTTTTCAACTTCTGTTTGTTTGTTGGAACCTGGAATTCTTCATTCTGACAAATTTTCTGTAGAAGCCCAGATTAAAGCAGAGATGCTCTGATTGAAGAAGGAATGGAGAGTGAGGGTGGAATCCACCCACATGGCCGACTTCTTAGCAATTCTGTTTCCTTTTTCCACCTCTGCCTGAACCCCAGAGCTCTGAGAAAACCAGTTCCTAACCTATTGACATTACCCACATGGTGTTTTGCAGGAGACTAAACAGTAACTGCTGTACTGTGACATCCAAATGCATCATTAAAATCAAACACTTGCTTTGTGTCAAGCACTGTCAGCAAGATAGGCACGACCGAGCCCTCATAAAATGTATAGGCTAGTGGAGAATGCAGAAGGGAAAGGGAATGTTTGCAGGTGTTACGTGGAAACTTTAACTGCTCAAACACAGTATGTTTTCAATGCTCAGTTCATGCTTCAAGAAAGGGTAAGACAAAGTATCTCTCGTATTGTCTGCTTAGCATTGTTACCACTTAGCATGATTTGATAACATAAAATCAAATCATCTGGTAATTTGGCTGGAAGAATGTCTTTTATTATCATCCAATAATTAACTCATCTTGAGTACTCATATTAAGATGGAGTTTACACCCCAACCTGTATTGCATGTGAATGTAATGTTAATCAGGTGTGTATATCAGGATAAAAAAATTTTAAGAGTTTTGTTTTAAAGAACACTTGATGAAGGGGAGATGCTGGTTGCTATACAATTTAATGCTTTAAAATACAATTTAATGCTTCACAATGCTTAAACATATTAAAAGGAGCTTTTAAAAATGATATATGTGACTATTTGCAGATTTTTTGATTTGCAAGAAGTGGAATAGCAGACTTTCTTAATCTGGAATCCAAGGAGATCCATGGATGATGAAAGGGCATCCATATCACTTTGAAATTATATTCAGCATTTTGTGTATAGGGGTGTTTTTCCTCTGAGTTGAGGGACATAAATTTTTAAAAAATAATCTGAGAGGTTCCCAGAAAATGTGTTGCATAGTGAAGGCTTTGTTTCCAGTTGGTTGTTCTGACTCAATTTTTGGATCCAGTTATGTTTTCACTGCACTTATCAAGCGCATGTTTTCTTAGTATTCCTTAGAAGGCATTGATTATAATCAGCTTTTACTTAATTATGAAGTTGAAAGCTTTAGCATTTACAATGAAAGAAAAACCTGCTATGGAACAGTTTTACTGAGCGATACTCTGATTTATTGACAGTTCACTCTGCAGCTTTATTGAAGTAGAATTGATAAATAGTATATATGCAAGATGTACAATGTGATGATTTGATATTAGCTTTGCTGGAACTCCTGAGCTAGAGAGAAGAATAGAAGAGGTGGCCTCTAGAGTGAGGCTAGGTTAGCATGGTGACATTCTAATAAGAGGAAAAAGCCAAAGAAAATCAGACCAAGAGCCTTGTTAAGTGTAGATGGTTTCTTTGGTACCTTTTGTGCGTGTGGGGGATTCAGTTACCTGTTACTTATTTGTCCATTCCTGCTGTGTTGTTAGTGCCAAAAGAAAAGACTTGCCTAATTTTCCAGTTCAGTTCAGCTCAGTCGCTCAGTCGTGTCCGACTCTTTGCGACCCCATGAATCGCAGCACGCCAGGCCTCCCTGTCCATCACCAACTCCCGGAGGTCACTCAGACTCACGTCCATCGAGTCCGTGATGCCATCTAGCCATCTCATCCTCGGTCGTCCCCTTGTCCTCCTGCCCCCAATCCCTCCCAGCAGGGAGTCTTTTCCAGTGAGTCAACTCTTCACATGAGGTGGCCAAAGTACTGGAGTTTCAGCTTTAGCATCATTCCCTCCAAAGAAATCCCAGGGCTGATCTCCTTTAGAATGGACTGGTTGGATCTCCTTGCAGTCCAATGGACTCTCAAGAGTCTTCTCCAACACCACAGTTCAAAAGCATCAATTCTTTGGTGCTCAGCCTTCTTCACAGTCTAACTCTCACATCCATACATGACTTCAGTCGCTCAGTCGTGTCCGACTCTTTGCGACCCCATGAATCGCAGCACGCCAGGCCTCCCTGTCCATCACCAACTCCCGGAGGTCACTCAGACTCACGTCCATCGAGTCCGTGATGCCATCTAGCCATCTCATCCTCGGTCGTCCCCTTGTCCTCCTGCCCCCAATCCCTCCCAGCAGGGAGTCTTTTCCAGTGAGTCAACTCTTCACATGAGGTGGCCAAAGTACTGGAGTTTCAGCTTTAGCATCATTCCCTCCAAAGAAATCCCAGGGCTGATCTCCTTTAGAATGGACTGGTTGGATCTCCTTGCAGTCCAATGGACTCTCAAGAGTCTTCTCCAACACCACAGTTCAAAAGCATCAATTCTTTGGTGCTCAGCCTTCTTCACAGTCTAACTCTCACATCCATACATGACCACAGGAAAAACCATAGCCTTGACTAGATGGACCTTAGTCGCAAAGTAATGTCTCTGCTTTTGAATATACTATCTAGGTTGGTCATAACTTTTCTTCCAAGGAGTAAGCGTCTTTTAATTTCATGGCTGCAGTCACCATCTGCAGTGATTTTCCAGCCCCTAAATAATTTTTTATTGCAAAATTGAATTAGGAAAAGGGAAATTTTATATCTGTTTTTGTTGCCTTAAAACATAGTTTTATGCACATAAATTACTTTGGGGATTGGATGCCTCTCTTATGAAAGAACGTTTATCTTGGAGATGTATATAAAAGCATTCACGAAGGGCATAATGAATGTAATTCTCCAGAAGTTTTTGCAAACATCAAAGAACATGACAGCTACCGCTCATCATCTTTCAGCTGTGATTATGCCAGGCTGCCTCCCAAATGCCCATTTTTACATGTATAAGTCAAATGATTTGCCCAAGCTAAGTTGTCTGTGGATTCTTCCAGGGATTGATGAATTTCTTTAAATATCTATAATGAGTAGTAGTGACCTGTAATTTCAGGGAACTTGAAACTACTTGAACATAGTTCCTTTAAAGATGCCTGCTGGAATCCAGTTTGAACAACCAGCCTATCACAAACAGTCATCAATCAGGCACAAAAGGAAAACCCCTTTCCTAATTGAGAATCCAGGAAGTGTCAGAGAATGAATTTTTCGCTGGACAGAGAGCTATTGATAGCTCTGATAGGGGTGTGTGTTAGATAATCACTTAACTTCCCTATCTTTTGTTTCTTATTCTCCCAGGGAGGGGGGCAGATGACATTATCTCTAAAGCATTTTATACTTCCAGCCTTTTGTTAGTTGAGGAAGTCTAATTTGAAGTCTGATTCAAATGAATCATGTAGAAGGTGTTTGCTTATGGCTCCAGGGGATAAATAACAAAGCTACCACTGAGTTACACCCCTGGCCCACATTTGATTTCAGCTATAGCTCTAGTGGGCAGTTCCACCTGTCCTCATACTGCCAGGGTCCCTACTTTGTCTTTTAGCACTCAGCCCTGGGCCTTTTCCTATGCAGCAGGAGTGTGCCTAGCCTGAACACAGACAGGGCCCTGAAGCGGTCCTGAGTTTTCCTGGAGGCCATGGCAGAAAAGTGTTTATTGTAGAGTGCATACGTGAACCTGAGACACTCTTGAGAAGTGGATCAACAGTATTTCCTCCAGCTTATGATACATTTACCTGCCAGTGTGTGCACTGGGATGGTATCTCATGACTTGTGATTCCAGAATGCACACACACGTGCATATGTTATGTATGCGTGTGTGCTAAGTCGCTTTAGTCTGTGTCCGACTCTGCGACCCTATGGACTGTAGCCTGCCCAGACTCTTCTGTCCATGGGATTCTCCAGGCAAGAATACTGGAGTGGGTTGCCATGCCTTCCTCCAGGGGATCTTCCTGACCCAGGGATGGAACCCACATCTCTCATGTCTCCTGCATTGGCACGCACGTTCTTTAACCACTAGTGCCACCTGGGAAGTCCTATGTTATGTATACATACACACAAATAGGCACAGTTGTAGAACGTCATTGTCTATCAACTGTTGGTTGATTGATTGATGCATGCTAAGTCGCTTCAGTCATGTCCGACTCTGTGTGACCCCATGGACAGCAGGCCACCAGGCTCCTCCATCCACAGGATTCTTCAAGCAGGAATCCTGGAGTGGGGTGCCGTTTCCTTCTCCATACTGATTGATTGATACCTTAGCTCAATAAAATTTTACTCAGCACCTCCTATGCCTCAGGTAGTTACTGGGAATGCAGTAGGGAACAGAAGAGACAACTACTTCTCCTTTGAATATTATGTTATAATGGGTGAGTGGTGCGAGGAGAAAGAGAAACGAGCATGAAATTAACTAAGATATTTATAGGTCAAAGTTTGATATCTGCTATGAAGGAAAATGAAGTAGAAGATTAGGAAAAGGAGTAGTGGCAGGAAGGGGTGGAAGTTTGCAATTTGAAATAGAGTGGTAAGGCAGGCGTCTCAAGATGGTAACGTTTGAGCCAAGGCAAGATGATTGTATAGGAGCAGTCCTTGTTATCTAGGGGAGAGGATTACAGCAGAGGCTATGGAAAGACCAAGTGGTCAGGCCATACAGTAAGTGTGAGGATTCTGTTCTGATGCCTGGGATGCAGTTCGGCAGATAGGGAGAAAGAGTGAGGCCTTCTTAGATGTAAGAAAGACTGACTAGCTATGACTTTGGTGAACCGTGGAATGAATGCTCATGAAGACTAACTGCTGTTGAATTTTTTTTTAATTTAAGAAAAATCAAAGAAAAAATTTGATAAAATGCACATACATAGAATGTACAATCAACTGTTTTTAAGTGTACAGTTTAGTAGGTTAAGTACATTTACCTTGTTGTGCAACTAATAACCAGAACACTTTCATCTTGCAAAATTGAAACTACACTCATTAAACAGCTCCCATTTCTCCTTCCTTCAAGTCTCTAGCAATCACCTGTCTCTATGAATTTGAATTTGCTCTCGGTACTTCATGTAAGTGGAATCATACAGTATTTGTCTTTGTGGGACTAACATTGCAATAAGCATTTGTTGTTGTTCAGTTGTGTCCAACTCTTTGTGACCCCATGGACTGCAGCATGCCAGGCTTCCATGTCCTTCACCACCTCCTGGAGCTTGCTCAAACTCATGTTCATTGAGTCAGTGGTGCCATCCAACCATCTCGTCCTCTGTCATCCCTTTCTCCTCTTGCCTTCAATCTTTCCCAGCATCAGGGTCTTTTCTAATGAATCGTCTCTTCGCATCAGGTGGCCGACATATTGGAACTTTAGCTTCAGCATCAGTCCTTCCAGTGAATATTCAGGAGTGATCTCATTTAGGATTGACTGGTTCTATCTCCTTGCACTCCAAGGGACTCTCAATAGTCTTCTCCAACACCACAGTTCAAAAGCATCAGTTCTTTGGCGTTCAGCCTTCTTTATGGTCCAACTCTCATATCCATATGTGACTACTGGAAAAACCATAGCTTTGACTACATGGACCTTTGTCAGCAAAGTAATGTCTCTGCTTTTTAATAACAGTATTCTCAAAGTATATGTTGTAGCATGTGCCAGAATTTCTGTCCTTTTAAAGGCCAGATAGTCGACTGTATGTATATATCACATTTGTTTATCCATTCATATGTTGATGAAAACTTGGGTTGCTTCCAACTTTTGGCTATGATGAGTAATGCTGCTATGCATATGGATGTATACCTATCTCTTTGGAACTCTGTTTTTAATTACTTGGGGGTATAGACCCAGAGGTGGAATTTCTGGATCGTATGGTAATTCTAATTTTTAAATTTTTTTTGAGGAGCCTCCAGACTGTTTTCCATAGTGACTGCACCATTTTACATTCCCACCAATAGTGCACAAGGGTTCCACTTTTCTCAAATCCTGGCCAGTATTTGTTACTCTCTTTTTGTCTTTTTTTTTTTATTTTTTATACTAATGGATGTGAGGTGATAGTCCATTGTGGTTTCAATCTGTGTTTCCCTAATGATTAATAATGTTGAACATCTTTTGATGTGCTTGTTGGGCATTTTTCTTTGGGAAAATGTCTGCTCAAGTTCTTTGCCCATTTTTACTTTGGCTTATTTTTTGTTGAGTTGTAGGATTTCTTTATGTATTCTGGATGTTAACTCCTTAGCAGAAACATGAGTTCTCTCATTCCATTGGGAGAGTTCACTCTTTTGTTTGTGTCCTTTGCAGCACAGAAGTTTATAATTTTGAGGTAGTCCAATTTGACTATTTTTCACTTTGCTTTCTGTGCCTTTAGCATCATGTCCATTAAATCATTGCCAAATTCCATGTCAAGAAGCTTTCCCCATATGTTCTTTTCTAACAGTTTTAAATTTTTAATTCTTACATTGGTTTTCAATACATCTCGAGTTAATTTTGTATGTAGTATAAGGTAAGGATCAAATTCATTCTTCTACATGTGTTATCTAGTTTTTCCAACACCATTTTCTGAAAAGACTGTCCTTTCCACATTGAATTGTCTTGGCATCTTTGTCAAAAATCATTTGTTCATATATGTAAGGGCTTATTCATTTACCAGATCTTTTGATGCTTCAGAATAAAGCAGAAATTCAGATTTTCATGTGTAATAGTATTTTAATTATAAGAATATAAATGAAAAAAAAATTAAAATGTCACAAAGTAAAGGAAACACATCTTTGGGCTGTTTTCCAACACATTGGGCAATAGCTTGTTGCTTTTGTTTTGAGAATAGGAATGGATGTTTACATGCACACACACACACATTTCAGCAAGTTAGTGCTCTGGAAAAAATGTTATTTTCTGCTGGGTTTATAATTAAGCACATTTTTGTGGAGAAGTATGAAAGAGATGGGAATACCAGACCACCTAACCTGCCTCTTGAGAAATCTGTATGCAGGTCAGGAAGCAACAGTTAGAACTGGACATGGAACAACAGACTGGTTCCAAATAGGAAAAGGAGCACGTCAAGGCTATATATTGTTACCCTGCTTATTTAACTTATATGCAGAGTACATCATGAGAAACGCTGGACTAGAAGAAACACAAGCTGGAATCAAGATTGCCAGGAGAAATATCAATAACCTCAGATATGCAGATGACACCACCCTTATGGCAGAAAGGGAAGAGGAACTCAAAAGCCTCTTGATGAAAGTGAAAGAGGAAAGTGAAAAAGTTGGCTTAAAGCTCAACATTCAGAAAACTGAGATCATGGCATCCAGTCCCATCACTTCATGGGAAATAGATGGGGAAACAGTGGAAACAGTGTCAGACTATTTTTTTGGGCTCCAAAATCACTGCAGATGGTGACTGCAGCCATGAAATTAAAAGACGTTTACTCCTTGGAAGAAAAGTTATGACCAACCTAGATAGTATATTCAAAAGCAGAGACGTTACTTTGCCGACTAAAGTCCATCTAGTCAAGGCTATGGTTTTTCCAGTGGTCATGTATGGATGTGTGAAGAGTTGACTCATTGGAAAAGACTCTGATGCTGGGAGGGATTGGGGGCAGGAGGAGAAGGGGACGACCGAGGATGAGATGGCTGGATGGCATCATGGACTCGATGGACGTGAGTCTGAGTGACCTCCAGGAGTTGGTGATGGACAGGGAGGCCTGGCGTGCGGCGATTCATGGGGTCGCAAAGAGTTGGACACGACTGAGCAACTGAACTGAACTGATTAGTTTGGAAAATGGGGCTTTTAGGTTTCTTAAACGTGGGTGAAAGCAGGGTATAAAGAGGGATTCTGAAGTCAGTTCTTCTTCGCAAGAATGGAGAACTTTTCCCATGCAACATTTCTTTTCTGTGTTCTCTCTGTGGATTTGTTCCTCTGAGGCCATAAAGATAGAAAAGGGAGAAGGAGGAAGCAAACCAGTGTACGTGTACGCCAAGTGCTTTACGAATTTATTTTATTGTCTTTCAAAAGATTCCTTACAGATTGGCATTTCTTTTTTCCAGTTTGGCTTTTATTATTTCCATTTAAATAATACTTACAAAGTTAAGAGAAAGTGGGAAGCTTATTTTAGAGCACAAAGTATGTGAATTGCAGAACCAGAGTTTAGAGACAGGTCAGCCATCCTCCATAACTGCATGATTATGTCAAGAAAAGTTACCTCTAAACAAGTTTCCCAGTGTCTGAGATGGGCAGCCTGGAGGCTGAGCAAAGGAAACAGGATTGTGCCATCAAAAAAATTTAGCTCTATTAAATGTAAATACAAGATAGGTGCAAATCAAGAGAAACCTAAGCTTCCTGGTTTTATAATGCATTACTACCTTAATATATGCCTGAAAGGAGTCAATTTTCACAAATATCCTCACCCTGTAATTAAACTCTTTTTCCTTTTAACTAAGCTTCTAAAGTGTGGGCGCTTAATAAGTGATGATAAGTTTTCAATTATTATTCTGTATAATAATAATGAAAAATCTGAATAACCACAATTAGTGAAAGCAACAGTGTCACATTTGTGTTAGGGCTTCAATAGATGCATTTTGGTTGTGGGACACAAATATTCAGTCCATAAAATTGACAAAAAGTTATCAAAGTGCTCTTTCTCTCTTTGTATATATTAATGATAAACATTATATATAAGATATATATGTACACATTGTATATACATACAGAAAACTATATATGTATATAGATTATATTTAAATGGTCTTTATTATATGTATTATCATATGTATTATATATATAATATATTCAAGGATATTATAATTGATATGGAAATATTAATTCTATAGAGAAAAATCTCTTGCTCAGTGTCAAAAATCTTGGTCTGTTTTCAGCCTCCACTCTCAATCTGATCACCAAACAAAGACCTATCTTCCTTTTATAATATAGGCTCCGTATGTCATGGGTTTTGTTCAGTTATTAGTAACTGATAAGATTTCAAAAATATATTGAATGAGTAACACAAAAGTTTACAATACATTTATTGTCATTTGCTTTTTTCCCCAACTGTATCCATACACTTTAAAATACTGAAAAACAATGTTCTAATGGGAAGAGATGGCTTATAGAAACACAGACTCTGAGAAATTTGTTTTTTTTTTTTTTTTATGTCTGCCTATGACCATTTTTTTTTCTTTTCACAAGTAGTATAATAAGTACGGATTGAGCCAGTCTTGATGTTAGACATTGAAAATACATTGTCTTTAAAAGTTCATATTGTTCTTCCTCCAATCCCAAAAGATAGAAAAAGTAGTAATTAAACGGACTTTTTAGATGCTCTTTTGTAGGTGTGATAGCTCTTTTTTTTTTTCTTTTTTTTTTAAAATTGTGATACTCATTTTATTACAGTGGTCTGAAAGTGAACTCTCAATATCACCAAAGTATGGAAACACTCTCAGACAGGAATCACTCTGGTGCTTTGGGTCTGTGGGTATCAGTTTCAACTCATACCCTGTATCCCTGTATTGATTTTCTCACTGCCAACACACCTTGCCACAGATTGCTGGCTTAGAATAGCACGTATATGTATGATGGCATTGAAGTAAGTAATTGCAAAGTTCAGTTCAGTTCAGTCACTCGGTCGTGTCCAACTCTTTGTGACCTCATGGATTGCAGCATGCCAGGCCTCCCTGTCTATCACCAACTCCAGGAGTTTGCTCAAACTCATGTCCATTGAGTCCATGATGCCATCCAACCATCTCATCCTCTGTCGTCCCCTTCTCCTCCCACCTTTGATCTTTCGCATCATAAGGTTCTTTTCCATTGAGTAAGTTCTTTGCATCAGGTGGCCAAAGTATTGGAGTTACAGTTTCAGCATCAGTCCTTCCAATGAAAATTCAGGACTGATTTCCTTTAGGATGGACTGGTTGGATCTCCTTGCTTCCCAAGTCACATTATTCATTGTATACCCACTATGTACCAGGTACCGTGCTGGGTGCCAGGGATATGTTTAGAAGCAATTATGGGCACAGTCCCTGACCTGAGAGTGCTTATGGACTAGTACAGTGATAGTCCATAAATAAGTAAACACTAAATAAAAACAGGAAAAAAAAGAGTAATACCTACTTATTATTTTATAGTAGGTGAGATATTATCTCTTCTGTAGGTCATAATTCTGAGTGTAGCATGACTCCATGAGTCTTCCTCTTAGAGTCTTTTTTTTTTTTTTTTAAATTTTAATTGGAGGCTAATTACTTTACAATATTGTGGTGGTTTTTGCCATACATTCACATGAATCAGCCATGGGTGTACATGTGTTCCCCATCCAGACCCTCCCTCCCACCTCCCTCCCCATCCCATCCCTCAGGGTCATCCCAGTGCACCAGCCCTGAGCACCCTGTCTCATGCATTGAACCTGGACTGGCGATCTGTTTCACATATGATAATATACATGTTTCAATGCTGTTCTCTCAAATCATCCCACCCTCGCCTTCTCCCACAGAATCCAACAGTCTGTTCTTTACATCTGTGTCTCTTTTGCTATCTTACATATAGTGTCATTGTTACCATCTTTCTAAATTCCATATATATGCATTAATATACTGTATTGGTGTTTTTCTTTCTGACTTACTTCACTCTGTATAATAGGCTCCAGTTTCATCCACCTCATTAGAACTGATTCAAATGCATTCTTTTTAATGGCTAAGTAATATTCCATTGTGTATATGTACCACAGCTTTCTTATCCATTCATCTGCCAGTGGACATCTAGGGTTCTTCCATGTCTTGGCTATTGTAAACAGTGCTGTGATGAACATTGAGGTATATGTGTCTCTTTCAATTCTGGTTTCCTTGGTGTGTATGCTTAGCAGTGGGGTTGCTGGGTCGTATGGCAGTTCTGTTTCCAGCTTTTTAAGGAATCTCCACACTGTTCTCCATAGTGGCTGTACTAGTTTGCGTTCCCGCCAACAGTGTAATAGGGTTTCTTTTTCTCCACACCTTCTCCAGCATTTATTGCTTGTAGACTTTTGGATAGCAGCCATTCTGACCTATGTGAGATGGTACCTCATTGTGGTTTTGATTTACATTTCTCTCATAATGAGTGATGAGACAGAAACATAGATCAATGGAACAAAATAGAAAGCCCAGAGATAAATCCACATACCTATGAACACCTTATCTTTGACAAAGGAGGCAAGAATATACAATGATGAAAAGACAATCTCTTTAACAAGTGGTGCTGGGAAAACTGGTCAACCACTTGTAAAATAATGAAACTAGAACACTTTCTAACACCATATGCAAAAATAAACTCAAAATGGATTAAAGAACTAAATATAAGACCAGAAACCATAAAACTCCTAGAGGAAAACATAGGCAAAACACTCTCTGACATAAATCACAGCAGGATCCTCTATGATCCATCTCCCAGAGTAATGGAAATAAAAGCAAAAATGAACAAATGGGACCTAATTAAACTTAAAAGCTTTTGCACAGCGAAGGAAACTATAAGCAAGGTGAAAAGACAGCCTTCAGAATGGGAGAAAATAATAGCAAACGAAGCAACTGACAAAGGATTAATCTCAAAAATATACAAGCAGCTCCTGCAGCTCAATTCCAGAAAAATAAGCGACCCAATAAAAAAACGGACCAAAGAACTAAACAGACATTTCTCCAAAGAAGAAAAACAAATGGCCAACAAACACATGAAAAGACTCTGAGAAATTTGAACAGGTGTTTCCCAGGTTTTTTGTGAGATGCATATATGGTAATAACATAAGCTGAACATCAGAAGTAGGGTTGGTAGATGGAAGGTGTCCAGCAGTGATCCCCAGCAGCTACAGTTCTCCTCCCTACTGCCTCTTTCTCCTTACAGAGTCTGCTTTTGGAATGTGTCTCTAAGATAAACACGTAAATGTTGAGCAGACAAATTTGGGAAATTGTTCAGTCTTTTAAAATTCCAACTACTTCCATGATCTGTTGAAAACACAATTGTATAAAATTGGTTACAGTCACCTTATTCTAGGGCCCTGGTATGGACTCAAGCCCTGTCCTTCCCTCTGTCAAAATATGTCAGAAATCCTGTGGAGACTTTCCCTCCACAGGTTTTTCAATAACTAACAGTTGAATGTTGAGTCAAGTAATTAAGACAGCTCTATTTGACATAACCAAGAAACATTGCTCTGGGAGCTAGGGGAAAGATAGTATAGCTGGCCTCTTATATAGCAAATCTACTGAATTATAAATGAATGAATGAATGGCAGAGGGAGAATTCAGAACTTAATACTAATGTCAGCTCTTTGCTGGACACTGTATGTCTAGATGCTGTGTCCTGTGAGAAGTGCAGTCATGGAACAGAATGTTACAATCAAGCAGATAGATAAGACAATGACTAGAACTGAAAGAAGTATGTGCAGGGATAGATGAATGAGAGGAGGTTGAGAATGAATTGGAACAGCTGTGAGAATGGGGGGGGTGTGCAGTGGTGGTTTCAGCAAGGAGCTGGCATGCGTGTGTCTAAAGGAATGAAGAGAATTTTGCAAGGGAAATTCTGGAAGAGCACAGCAGTGATGCTTGTGCGTGAAGAGTTAAGGCTGTGGGGTCAGCAGCCCTTAGTTCTCAGTGGATTCTGCCACATTCTCATCTGCCCTTTGAGTCTCAGTTTCCTTGTCTGTGCAATACAGGAGGGGCTGGTGGAGACCAGGCTGGTTGTAAAGATTAAATGAGGTGACACACATAAGGGACTCTGCACAGAATAAGATCCAGTAAGTGCTCGATAAGTGTTAGCCACTGCTGTAGTGATAGTTATTACGATTATTTTCCCATTTTAACTAAATGTAACCCACTCCAGTATTCCAGGCTGGAGAAATCCATGAACAGAGGAGCCTGGCTGGCTCTAGTCCATGGGGTTGCAAAGAGTCAGACATAACTGAGCGATAAGCACAGCACGAAGTTTTTTGTAGTGGCACGTGTCTAGAAAATCCGGGCAGATCTCCCCATGGAAAGACAAGGAGAAGGTGTGGATTTCAGTGTGAAGAGGTTTAATTCTGCCCGGCAGGGGAATTATGGAGAAGGCAATGCCCTCTTACTAGACACTCACTACTCTAGATGCTGGGAGCTTTGGAGGGCACAGCTGCAGCCCTGCCTTCTGGCACTTGCTTGGTGAAGGTCAGGCAAGAACCCGCATCATCCTGAATGCAAGAAAAACCGTGATTGGAATTATGTGCTAAGTTGCTCAGTCATATCTGACTCCTTGCGACTCCATGGACCGTGGCCTGCCAGGCTCCTTTCTCTACGGGATTTCACTGGAGTGGGTTGCTGTCTCCTTCTGCAGAGGATCTTCCCCACCCAGGGACTGAACCCCCATCTCTTATGTATCCTGCATTGGCAGGTGAATTTTTACCACCATGCCATCTGGGAAACCCTGATTAGGGTCTCTAAAAGAGGTGCAAATGCATCACAGAGAACAGAAATAGGAGTGATCAATTTCCCTTTGAACTACTCAAAAGAGGTGACATTAATATGCATCTTTAAAAAAATGATTAAAAAAGTGAATCTAAAGCTGTTTCTGATTCTAGATTCTAGAAGTGCCACCACTTTCCTGGTTCTGACATCAGGGTGAATTGTTTAACCTCTGTAAGCCTTAGCTTGCTTATCTATTAAATAGGGATAATGTGGTACCTATTGCTTAGAGTTATTGTGGGGTAATCCATGTAAAGGAGCTTACCTGGCACAATGCCAAGAGACTGATTCAGTGAATCACTTGTATTTATTATTATTATTTCAAGACTATTTTATAGGATACAAAGCTTGTTGTTATAGATTATCTCATTTGATCCTCATAACCTTCTGGTAACATTGGCAAGATAAACAACTATCGTTTCCATTTATTTATTTATTTGGCTGTGCTGCGTCTGAGTTACAGCATGTGGGATCTTTAGTTGCAGCATACAGAAGTTTTTTTTTTTTTTAAGTTGGAGCATATGGCCTCTAGTTGTGACATGAGGGATCTAGTTCCCTAACCAGGGATCAAACCTGGGATCCTGCATTGGGAGCTCAGAGTTTTAACTGCTGGACCACCGGGAAAGTTCCTATCATTCCCTTTTAATTGATGAGGAAACTGAAGATTGAAAAGATGAGTTTATCAAGTCATACAGAACTAGTATGGGTCAGAGTCAGGACTCAATACCAGATCTAACTCCCTGAGTACATTTCCTTTCATTTCTGTCTAGTGATATCCAAACCATCCTCAAAAAGATGTAATTGTTATATTAGCTTTAACATTGTGGTTTCTTTAAAACTTCAGAGCTTCTTCCATTCAAATGAAATCTCATTAAACCCCTAATATATATAACGTAAACAGAGATGCTCTCTTTAAAAGCTTAAGACTGTAAGATTCTCTCCATTCCTCTTCCCTCAATAGTGCCATGTAGCCCAACTTGGGAGAAAAAAAATAAGGAAAGGAAAGATCTAGATTTGGAGTCACCAAGAAGAGCTGAAACAAGGGCTCCGCGGTCTGAGAGTCCACAGCGTTTCACAGGCTTGGAGGTCTGAGTCCATAGCCTTTCCCAAGCTCAGTGGTATGACAGTCCACAGCCTTTCACAGGCTCAGTGGTTTGAGAGTCCACAGCCTTTCACAGGCTCGGAGGTCTGAGTCCACAGCCTTTCCCAAGCTTGGTGATCTGAGAGTCCACAGCCTTTCACAAGCTCTTGAGGAGTTTGATGCTCCACCTGAGGCTGGACCAGCTTTGGAATCAGTGCCTGTGAAGTTCACTAACTGTGGCACCTGGGCATGTCTCTTAAACTCCTTTTGCCTCAATTCTCTCATCTATAACATAACAAGTAATAACATCTGTCTCATGGGTTACTGTAATAATAAGCAAAACATTTATGTTCATGGCATATAGTAAGTGCTCAACAATCATTTACTGCAGATAATTTAATCTTTCTGGGCTTCACTTTTCTCTTCTGCAGAATAAGAACAATAATTTATTAATACCAAGAGCATTTTGGTCAGACTTCCATGGCATAATGCATATCAAGTGCCTGGCACGTAACTAGTGGTAACTAGGTGTCATCATAAGATTCTCCTTGTGACTTCTCTCTCTTTTCTGTATCCTAACTTTCTCAGGAAAAGCAAGTCTTCCTTTGTCTTTCGTTTCCTCTTCCCCTGCCCCTGCTCACACGTGAAGGACCTTTCCTGTTTCTGATGTCAGTCCCTCGACTCGTTTCATAGGAAAGACTCATGTCCTTCCAATTAGACCAGTACCAATTGACTCGGGCCCTTCGGCAATCCTGATGCCTTCCACATTAATTTGACATCCTCACTTCACCTTGAAAATATGCTAATTGCAAGAGGGATCTGAAGATTGCATGAAACATGGGTTTGCAAGAGTCTGTGGTATGCTAGCAATAATTGCAAATTTGATTCCCTTTGAGAAAGTGTACAAAAACCTGACCACTCCCATTAGCCCAGAAGAAATTAGAATCTCTGAAATCAAGTGAAATGAACTAAATTAAAGGACAAATATTTCATTTTGGAAGAAAAAAAAGCTTTACATTTTATAATTTAAAATCTTCCCAGAAAAAACTTTGGTTTGGAAAGAGTGTTTTTCAGCCCATTTGTTTCCATTAGGCAATTAATTTTTAAGAGTTAATATTCTGAAAAACAACTTACCTAACTTTATTTTTCAGAGACAAGTTTACCTTTAAAAATAAGTAAAAAAAGAGATGTATGTAAAAATTAATTGTATAATTGTCAAAGGAGCACTAATTTAAGCTAAGCATGCAGTGCTATTGCTAAGAAAAATATAATCTTAAATTTTAAAAATAACTTTATCAAGGTATATTGTATGTATCATAAAATTCACCCATTTCAGGAATACCATTCAGTGATTTTTTTTTTTAATTAACTTACCATTGCCATCACCTTAAATCAGTTTTAGAACATTTTTACTTCTCCAAAAAGATTCTTCATATCTATTTATAAGTTAATCTCCATTCTTACCTCCAGCTCCTGGCAACCACTAATTTACTTTCTGTCTCTATAAATTCGCCATTTCTGGAAATTTCATATAAATGGTGTTACACAACATTTGGTCTCTACTGTATGGCTTCTCTCACATAGCACAACACTTCTGAGCTTCATTCATGCTGAAGCATGTGTCAGTAGTCCATTCCTTTTTATTGCTGAGTAGTGGTTCACTGCAGAAAGAGACTTCATTTTGTCTATTCATATACCAGGTGATGTACATTTAGGTGGCTTTCAGCTTTTACCTATTGTAATGTAATCTTATTTTTTTCACATTGGATAAACTTGACATGTAACATTTTGAAAATTTAAGGTATATAGTGTGTTACTTTGATATATTTATATATTGTAGTATGGTTTCTGTTGGAACAATGTCACATCACATACTTATAGCCCAGTATTATTGTCTATATTCAATATACTGTATGTTAGAGCTCTATAGCAGAGAAGGCAATGGCCCCCCACTCCAGTGCTCTCGCCTGGAAACTCCCATGGACAGAGGAGCCTGATAGGCTGCAGTCCATGGAGTTGCTAAGAGTCGGACACGACTGAGCGACTTCACTTTCACTTTTCACTTTCATGCATTAGAGAAGGAAATGGCAACCCAGTCCAGTGTTCTTGCCTGGAGAATCCCAAGGACGGGGGAGCCTGGTGGGCTGCCGTCTGTGGGTCACACAGAGTCGGACACGACTGACGACGATGTGTGAGAGCTCTATAGATGTCATCTTATTTTTATGAGATAAATGTGTTAACAATTTGGTGCTTGTTGGTTCTTCTCTCCTGATCCCAAACAACATGGGGAGTTTTGGAATGAAGCAGAAAGGCATCACCCATTACCACCAATGACTCCCGAGGCTTCTATAATCCTCAGGTTTCTTTGTTCAGTTCAGCTTAATATTCTGCCTCAAAAGATGAACAACACTTTCTGCACTTTTGGAGCCTAGTTTAGGTCCATAACTCAAGAATCACAGATTATTTTAATGGACAACAAGGAAGGGGACCTGCTAAATGTTCCATGTTGTACATTGGAGAATTAAGCTTTCAGGGCAAATTCTCCACTCACACTTTGTAAAATTCTCTTTCTGTCAAAATTTCCTTCTCAGCCCAATTGAAGAAATATATCAAAAGTAAGTGGATGAGTGACTCTCAGCTTAAAATTATACATTCTGTCCATCCTCACCCACATTTTTAATATAAATGTGAAGCCATCATGAGAAGTGTTAAGAGCTCAGCTGGTTGTATTTTCATGGTTTGTGCTTTGCTGAGACAGCTTTATCCATCTCTCTGAGGATGGCTTCGGAACAGCATTTAGAACCCCACATGGCTCCAAAGGATTCTAGGTAACAAAGTTAGAGAGAGACATAGAGATAGAGAGAGACAGAGGGGGACAGAGATGTTATTAGTGTCAAAGGAGAAAGAAAATGGAAAATAGAAATGGACTCATCTCCAGGTATTTTCAATTCACAGTCCATATTTGATAGAATCCATTCATTTCTGAGCAGCCAGCACTTACCAAGCACCTGTAACATACAGAATCCTGAATTATTAGCTGGAGATGCAAAGATAAAAATGTTTATCCATTTGATCACTAACAGTATTCACTGAGCAACAATTTTGTGCAATGTACTGTAGATTCTCAGCATTCGAAAGTGAAAACCACCTTGGTGCCTGCTTTTGTGGAGCTAGCGGGCGAGTGGGAATAAAGATAAAGCAAATGAAGAAATATAAAAAATAATTGCATGTAGCGATGAATACTGTGAAGAAGTAAAAGAAGTCGAGGTATTGAGGGGGAGTATAATGAGAGGTATTTAGACCTCTGAGGAGGCGGCAATTAAGCTGAGTCTTAAAGGAAAGGAGGAGACAGACCAGAGTCAGGAAAAGGCACAAGCACGGGCTCAGGGAGGGCAGGGAAAGAGTTCAGAAGACAGACATGGCACTGTGTCTGAACTGTCTGTTTCTGGAAGCAATTGTGGATAACGTACATGCAGGTGCTATGTGGGCAAGAAGCAGCAGCTCAGAATGGTCCTCTGCACAGGAAACTAGAAAAATGAGTTTAATGGCTGAACGGCTGAATGAATAAATGAAATGACAGAATGGGCAGATGAACGAATGACTGACTGACAGAATGCATGAATGCGTAAGTGGAAAGAAGCCCTTTTTGATAGGTGGGTAGAGGAGACTTTTATGATACGAAATTTATAATCCAAGGACTGTGAGAGGAAGCAGGCATATGAGCAAATGGGAAGGAAAGGAGACCAAGCTGAGGGTTCTTTCCAGCTTCATGTTTTTTTTTCCCCTTAGGGGCTATCTCTGAGTGTCTTCTTGCATTCTAATTTGAAGAACCTTCCCTGCATTATTTTAGGCATACAATGATAGCATCCTCCACCCCTGTGACAGCTGCCTGGCGAGCAAAGGAAAATTAATTAACTGGCACGAATGGCCTACAGGTCAGATTTTCCACATAAATAGCGCATAAAACAGTTGTATCTTTTAAGATTGGATTCATCTTGAGAAAGCAGGGGAGGCTGGATATGTGAGCCCAGAGTAATTCAATGAAAACTATCAACTCAGTCATTTAAACATGAATAGACACACACACACACACACACACACACACACACACACACACATATATTTTTGTTGACTTCGGGAGACAGGAGACATTTATCTCCAGTGCAGTCAGATTATATAGCTCCAGGTTGCAGCATCTTCTTGTGTTACACCACAGGGAAGTCTTGACAACTGTATGCATTATGGGATAACCATCATGGGCCAAGATGGCCTAGACTATCAATATTTAAAAAAATTGGGCTTCCCTGGTGGCTCAGTGGTAAAAAATCCAGCTGCCAATGCAGGAGATGTGGGTTCGATCCCTGGGTCGGGAATATCCCCCAAAGAACAAAATGGCAACCCACTCCAGTATTCTTGCCTGGGAAATCCCATGGACAGAGGAGCCTGGCAGGCTGCAGTCCATGGGGTCGTGAAAGAGTTGGACAGGACTTAGCGACTAAACAGCAACAACAACAATTTTAATAGATCACTTGAACCTCTTACAGTTGGCCAATTTCCAACTGGATGGATTCTTTGTACATCTAGGGAATAGCAAGAGTGGTCCGGGAAGCCTGAACTTACTGGTTTCCCTCCAGAATTATTTACTTTTGTTTCAGGAGGAAATGAATGCATTCCATCAACTCAGGAAGCCCAGAGTCCTAATGCAGTTTCTCACAGCACAGGCAGCACCTCCAGAAAAGACACTTAAGCTCCCCACTCATGGCTGGTAAAATCCTTTTTTTCCTGATAGCATTAATAAAAATGACACATGGAACATTTGCTCAAGTGGCAAAGTGGGACATTCCTGGCTCTAACTTTTGTTTAAATCTTTCTCCTGTTATAGTTTATTCTTTCAGGTCGCAAGGAAATCGGTCTAGCTGGAGGCCACAGGGAGCCAGTGGCCATAACAGGTGACTTCCCCAAATGGCTTAAGTTCTCTGTAAGCAGAGAGCATCTGCTCGCTGCCAGGTAGAGGCTTCTGGGTAGACTGTGCTGATGCCCTGTCCTGACTGCAAACAAGCAATAGGGGTAGGAAGTAGTGTCAGAACATGGAAATTGGCTCCTGCTGTTTTGCATGTCTACTGATATCTAAACATTTTTTAGCTCCTTTTTTTTTCTCCCCGGTTTTATTGCCTCACCTCAATGTCTTCTTGGGTTTTCAAAATACAGTATAGCGTCTGTTCTTATGCATAACATTCTTGGGTCACTCTTCCTTGCATTCAGAGCACCTTGAATGTACCATCATCATGTCATGCGTCAAAACTTTTATCAATGAAATGATTTGGCTAAATCTCCCACCTAGTCTCTCCTATTCTTCCTGTTTGACAACAAACTGCTCTGACAGCCACAGCAGGAGATTTATTTAAAATTGCTGTAGGGGCTTCCCTGGCAGTCCAGTTGTTAGGACTCCATGCTTCCACTGCAGGAGGCATGGTTCCATCCCTGGTTGGGGACTAAGATCTCACATGCTGTGTGGTATGGCCAAAAAAAAAAAAAAAGTGGTAAATTGTTATGGTCTTTATCCTGGGGTATTGCTTGTTTCACTGTTGGGGAAAGAACTGAATGCTTTTACCTCTTATTAGGCCTTTCTTCACCTTAGGGAGCTGAGCCCTGTAGATGCCACCACAGGGCTATAGATTCCTGGAAAAGGCATGAAGATAAGGCCAAGGGAAGACATCAGATAGCTGTTACCATTCACACCAGCTCCACATCAGAGCCCCCGCCTTTGAAGGGCTCGGTGGAGGCTGTTTCATCAGACACTTTCCATCTTCATACCTGAGTGCAGAATGGATAAAATGTGTTGTAAATCTCCTGGGGCAACTTCAGCCTGGTCATGCAAAAACTTGAATCTTGATTGTCTGGGACTTCTTGATTTTTAAATGGAAACTGTTTCCTCTTTTTATCCCTTTCTGTTGTTTTTCATCATTAAAAATTGAAGCTTTGCATCTCTTAAAAAAATACAGTCTTATTAAATTTGGAGTGTGTCTTAGTGTGTGTATTTGTGTGTGATGCATATTTTGGATGAATGTTTGGGGTGTGGGGCTGATATATACAATTGGTGTGATTTATCTGGTCTGGCTTATATAGTGGCCATGTCTTGGATATTTGAGTGTAGGAGAGGTGTATGCAAGAGGCACATGTATTTTGTTTTGTATGAATGTGTGAAAGGTGTGTGTGTATGAATGTAGTATTGTGAGTATCAGTATTTATGGGGTATACACTGTGCATTGTGGGTGTCTGCCATATGTATTTGTTGTGATAGACATGTGGGACTGTGTGTGTGAATATGTATGTGTGTGTCTTCACCTGTCTTTTTATGTTAGTTTTGTATTTTTCAGCTGCATTGCTCAAAAGCTATAGAGTTATAGATCAGAATAGTTCTCATAAATAGAAGCATTTGGCTTCCGTGGTTCAGCTGCATTGCAATTGGCAACACACTCCCTCTCAGGGTGTCTATTTCTAGAGGTGGGGCCTTGGGGAGATTCCCCAGAACTATCTGGAGGCATGTTAGATGACTCACCTTCTCAGATTGAAACACCCCCGAGATCTTATTGTTCCATGTTAATCACAGCCCTGATTTAGCCTTTCGAATTGATTTTTTTTCACATCCTAAGAATAGAACCACCAGGATCCCACTTCAGCCTTTGTACTGACTCATAAACCCCGACTTTCATAATTCCTTAGGAGAGCTATAGAGTTGGCAACAATCAGAGATCTTTTTTTAAAAACCCCAACCCAGTGTAAATGTATTTTATCAGGAATAATATGCCCTGTTAATTTGATCATCTGTTCTGCTCACACTGCCTACACATTTGCACTTGGCCCATGCTGAATACTTCTTGCCTTAGGAGGGAATCAATGTGGGATGTTCCTATAAATCTCTGCAAGGAGGCCTTTCCTCACAGCATCACCACTGTGCCCTGCAGTGATTGCAGGTGTGATCTCTTTCCTTAAAATTCCCTGACCATCCCAGCGATGCAGGGGGAAATCCCTTCTCTGTAAGTCTGGAGTTTCTTTACCCTGATCTTTGCACGTGTGGCACATAAATCCAAACTCATAATGGGCACAGTGTCTTCCCCACCAGACTAAAGTGTGTCCATATCTGTTCCCTAAGCACTGTGCAATCTCTGACTTAGAAGAGGAGATAATGGACTCAGAAAAGGAGGAAGGAGGAAGGGAGGGAAGATTAAAAAAAGATAGCCATCAAAAATATATTTCTTTTCAGTGCCAGTCACTCTTCTCAGTGCTTCATGTTATTGCCTCTCATAATTCATCTATCAGCCCTATTTAAGTAGGTTCTACCATTCACTGCAAGTTATAGACGAGGAAACAAGTAACAAGCAAGGATCAAATGGCTTGCCCAGCATCACTCAGTTTGGTAATGAGCCAGACTACAAACCTAGCTCTAGTTTTTTGTTATTGTTCAGTTGCTAAGACCCCTGAGATCCCACGAGACCCCATGACTTCCTAAGACCCCATGGACTGCTGGACTGCACCATGCCAGACTCCCCTGTCCTTCACTGTCTTCTGGAGTTTGCTCAAATTCATGTCCATTGAGTCGATGATGCTATCTAACCATCTCGTCCTCTGCTGCCCTCTTCTCCTTTTGTCCTTAATCTTTCCCAGCATCAAAGTCTTTTCCATTGAGTCGATTCATTGCATCAGATGGCCAAAGTACTGGCTCTAGTTGCCAATCTTTAATCAGCCCACGTGTTGTCTGTTTTGGCTTTGTGCCCTGCCCGAAGGTGTGTGTGTCGTTGCCTCTGTGACACTGGGAAGGGGCAGCTTCAAACTCAATCCATGTCTTTGTCCATAGAGACTTTTTCCCTTTTTATCTCCTTAAAGATTTTTTTTCTTTTTAATTGATTTTTTTTTAATTGAAGGACAATTGCTTTACAGAATTCTGTTGTTTTCTGTCAAACCTCAACATGAATCAGCCATCAGTTCAGTTCAGTTCAGTTGCTCAGTTGTGTTCGACTCTTTGCGACCCCGTGAATCGCAGCACACCAGGCCTCCCTGTCCATCCATCAACTTCCGGGGTTCACTCAGACTCACATCCATCGAGTCAGTGGTGCCATCCAGCCATCTCATCCTCTGTCATCCCCTTCTCCTCTTGCCTCCAATCCCTCCCAGCATCAGAGTCATTTCCAATGAGTCAATACTTCACATGAAGTGGCCAAAGTACTGGAGTTTCAGCCTCAGCATCATTCCCTCCAAAGAAATCCCAGGGCTGATCTCAGGTATACATATATCCACTCCCTTTTGAACCTCCCTCCCATCTCCCACCCCATTCCACCTGTCTAGATTAATGCAGAGCCCCTGTTTGACTTTCCTGAGCCATACAGAAAATTCCTGTTGGCTATCTATTTTACACATGGTAATGTAAGTTTCCATGTTACTTGTTCCATACATTTACTCTCTACTCCCCTCTCCCCATGTCCATAATTCTATTCTTTATGTCTGTTTCTCACTGCAGCCCTGTAAATAAATTCTTCAGTACTACTTTTATAGATTCCGTATATATGCAATACAATATTTAGAATATAGAATCCATATATGTAGAATATGATATTTATCTTTCTCTTTCTGACTCACTTCACTCTGTATAATGGGTTCTAGGTTCATCCATCTCATAAGAACTGACTCAAATGTGTTCCTTTTTATGGCTGAGTAATAGTCCCTTGTGAATATGTACCACAACTTTATCCATTCATCTGTTGATGGACATCTAGGTTGTTTCCATGTCCTAGCTATTGTAAATAGTGCTGCAATGCACAATGGGATACATGCGTCTTTTTCAATTTTGGTTTCCTCAGGGTATATGCCTAGGAGTGGGATTCCTGGGTCATATGGTGGTTTTATTCCTAGTTTTTTAAAGATATCTCCATACCATCTCCCATAGTGGCTGTATCAATTTACATTCCCACCAACAGTGCAAGAGCGTTCCTTTTCTCCACACCCTCTTCAGAATTTATTGTTTGTAGACTTTTTGATGATGGCCATTCTAATGGGTGTCAGGTGATATCTCTTTGTAGTTTTGATTTGCATATCTCAAAATCACTGCAGATGATGATTGCAGCCATGAAATTAAAAGACACTTCCTCCTTGGAAGGAGAGTTATGACCAACCTAGATAGCACATTCAAAAGCAGAGACATTACTTTGCCAACAAAGGTCTGTCTAGTCAAGGCAATGGTTTTTCCAGTGGTCATGTATGGATGTGAGAGTTGGACTGTGAAGAAAGCTGAGCACTGAAGAATTGATGCTTTTGAACTGTGGTGTTGGAGAAGACTCTTGAGAGTCCCTTGGACTGCAAGGAGATCCAACTAGTCCATTCTAAAGGAGATCAGTCCTGGGTGTTCTTTGGAAAGAATGATGTTAAAGCTGAAACTCCAGTACTTTGGCCACCTCATGCGAAGAGTTGGCTCATTGGAAAAGACTCTGATGCTGGGAGGGATTAGGGGCAGGAGGAGAAGGGGATGACAGAGGATGAGAAGGCTGGATGGCATCACTGACTCAATAGATGTGATTTTGACTGAACTCTGGAAGTTGGTGATGGACAAGGAGGCCTGGCGTGCTGTGATTCATGGGGTAGCAGAGTCAGACACGACTGAGTGACTGAACTGAACTGAACTGAATAATGAGTGATGTTGAGCATCCTTACATGTGTTTGTTAGCCATCTGTATGTCTTCTTTAGAGAAATGTCTGTATAGGTCTTTTCCCCAATTTTTGATTGGGTTGTTTGTTTTTCTGGCATTGAGTTGTATGAGGTGCTTGTATATTTTAGAGATTAATCTTTTGTCAGTTATTTCATTTGCTATTCTTCTCTCCCATTCTGAGGGTTGTCATTTCTTTTTTCTTTTTCATATTTTATTTTGCTTTACAATACTGTATTGGTTTTGCCATACGCAAGACAGCAAAAGAGACACAGATGTATAGAACAGTCTCTTGAGGGTTGTCTTTTCAAGTTGCTTATAGTTTCCTTTGCTGTGCAAAAGCTCTTCAGTTTAATCACGTCCCACTTGTTTACTTTTGTTTTTATTTCTGTTACTCTAGTGGGTCATAGAGGATCTTGCTTTGATTTATGTCATCAAGTGTTCTGCCTATGTTTTCCTCTAAGAGTTTTATATTTTCTGGTATTACATTTAGGTCTTTAATCCATTTTGAGTTTATCTTTGTGTTTGGTGTTAGGAAGTGTTCTAATTTCATTCTTTTACATGTAGCTGTCCAGTTTTCCCAGCACCATTTATTGAAGAGTCTGTCTTTGCCCCATTGTATATTCTTGTCTCCTTTGTCAAAAATAAGGTCCCCTGGGTGAATGGATTTATTTCTGGGCGTTCTATCTTGTTCCACTAGTCTATATTTCTTTTTTTGTGCCAGTACCATACTGTCTTGATGACTGTAGCTTTGTAGTATAATCTGAAGTCAGCAAGGTTGATTCCTCCAGTTCCATTCTTCTTTCTCCAGATTGCTTTGGCTATTCAGGGTCTTTTGTATTTCCATATGAATTGTGAAATTTTTTGTTCTAGTTCCGTGAAAAGTGCCATTGGTAATTTGGTAGGCATCACATTGAATCTGTAGATTGCATTTGGTAGTATAATCATTTTCACAATATTGAATCTTCCTACCCAGAAACATGGGATATCGCTCCATCTGTTTATGTCATCTTTGATTTCTTTCATTAGTGTCTAATAATTTTCTGTGTACAGTTCTTTTGTCTCCTGAGGTAAGTTTCTTTCCATATATTTAATTCTTTTTGTTGCAGTGGTGAATGGGATTGACTCCTTAATTTCTCTTTCTGACTTTTCATTGTTAGTATATAGAAATGCAAGTGATTTCTGTGTATTGATTTTGTATCCTGCAACTTTGCTAAATTCACTGATGAGCTGTAGTAATTTTCTGATACTATCTTTAGAGTTTTTAATGTACAGTATCATGTCACCTTCAAACAGTGAGAGCTTTACTTCTTTTCTGGTCTGGATTCCTTTTATTTCTTTTTCTTCTCTGATTGCTGTAGCTGGGACTTCCAGAACTATGTTGAATAATAGTGGGGTAAATAAACACCCTTGTCTTGTTCCTGATCTTAGGGGGAATGCTTTCAGGTTTTCACCACTGAGAATAATGTTTGCTGTAGGCTTATCATATATGGCCTTTACTATGTTAAGGTAGACTCCTATGTCCATTTTTTGAAGAGTTTTAATAAAAAATGGGTGCTTAATTTTGTCAAAAGCTTTTTCTGCATCTATTGAGATTATCATATGGTTTTTATCTTTCAGTTTGTTGATATGGTATATCACAGTGATTGATTTGCATATATTGAAGAATCCTTGCATTCCACCACCAACTTGATCATGGTGTCTGAGCTTTTTGGTGTGTTGCTGAATTCTGTTTGCTAAAAATTTGTTGAGGATTTTTGCATCTATGTTCATCAGTGATATTGGCCTGTAGTTTTCTTTTTTTGTGTTGTCTTTGTCTTGTTTTGGTATCAGGGTGATGGTGGCCTCATAGAATGAGTTTAGAAGTGTCTTTCTTCTGCAAGAGTTTTAGAAGGATATGCATTCGCTCTTCTCTAAATGTTTGATAGAATTCTCCTGTGAAGCCATCTGGTGTGAGCTTTTGTTTTTGTGGAGATTTTTGATCACAGACATTTTTCCTCCCTGATAATTTCTGTTGGGTTGGCCAAAAGTTCATTCGGGTTTTTCCATGAGATGAGATGGTACAAAAAAAAACCGAACGAACTTTTTAGCCAACCCAATACAGAAGTGTTAGGTGTGGTTCTCACAGATTAGGCTTAGTCCATGCCTGCCCTGAAACTGTCACTGGTAGGCTTGATGCTGTGCCTTGTTTGGCTGGGCCAACCTCAACTGTCCCCTGCTGGAATGACGGGAGTGGGGGCGCTCCTCTTAGACCACAGGGTCTGAAGGTGGAAAAGTGTGGTCCCCACAGACACCCGGGACAATCTTGAGTAGATGCAGATCTGTCACTGTGCCTCCTCTGATCTCTTTCCCTCTCTTATCTTTTTCCCTTAATTGGTAGATGTGGGCATGAATCTGCAGTTGCTCTGAAATAAGTATATTTGTGCTAATACTCTGCAGTCTGGGACACCAGAGAGCAAAAAACATGCTCTTCCAACCCAGAGTTCTTATCTAACTAAAGGGCTTTCTCATAATTTGAGTGGATCATGCTGGCCCAAAGACCAACAGATTCAGTGACTTCTTTGCACTTGAAAAAAAGACCTATTTGAATTTGATATGAGGATCAGCATTGTAACCCTGGATACAGTCAGAGAGACAAAGAAAATCTTTAGGGCCATAAGGAAAGGAGACTGCATTCATAATACAAGAGGAGATAGTTTAGATTGTTTAAAGACGGAATATGTTTTTGATAACAGAAGTGTGAAGAAGCATTTATACACCATCCTGCATTTTTAAGCAACTGGAGAACAAACAAAACTAAGGGAAATTATCATCGGCAAGTGCCATTCTTTCCACTCAGACATTCCGTTCAAGTACCTGAGGGAGGGTCCTATAATTCAGATTTAACTGCTCCACTCTCTAGCTTAATGATCCCCCATTCCCTGCAAGATAAAGTTCAGAGTCTTAGACATAACAAAAGAGCTAGGCTAAAACCTTTAGAGACTGTAAGCACTGAAAATATTGTAGTATATACTTCATATGTAATAAAAGGTGAAAACAATACTATGATTTTTCATAGTATTCTGAGTTTTCCCATGGTCACTTCTTGTGGATTTCGTTTGCATCTGTAATAACAATCTTTTTTTCTCTTTCCTCTCCTGAGTGCTACAGCACATGCCAAGTCTATCTGTAGCTTGTTATGTCTGTGCTTCTCAGATTATAATGTGCGTGCTAATCACATGACATCTTGTTAAAATGCATATTCAGATTCAGTAAATCTGGGACGGGGCCTGGAATTTTTTTTTTCTTAATCCCATTACCCCCAGTCCCAGAGTCTGGAGGATGGGCCGTTTTGATTTTAGATTTCCTGGTGATTACTCTTTAGTTTTAAGCTATACACTTGTAACTCCTTTTCCTTTTTTAATAATCAACTTAAGGCATTATCTATTTACTCCCTTTTATGAAATATGAGAAGGCAATGGCACCCCACTTCAGTACTCTTGCCTGGAAAATCCCATGGACAGAGGAGCCTGGTAGGCTGCAGTCCATGGGGTCGCTAAGAGTCGGACACGACTGAGCAACTTCACTTTCACTTTTCACTTTCATGCATTGGAGAAGGAAATGGCAACTCACTCCAGTGTTCTCGCCTGGAGAATCCCAGGGACGGGGGAGGCTGGTGGGCTGCCATCTATGGGGTTGCACAGAGTCGGACACGACTGAAGCGACTTAGGAGCATGAAATATGAAAATTTCATAATGCCACCTCTTTACCCCACCTTTCTTCCTTCCAATATTTAATAGTTTGATATTAATTTTAGTTTTACTGTTACTTCCTTGTTTCACATACCATCACCTCTAGTCAATATTCATCTCTGCTTTATGTGTGGTAAGAGTTACTGCACCCCTTCCATTCCCCTTGTCTTTGCATCTGATTCCACCTTTCATCTTCTACCTTCTGTCACTTCTAATTTTACTCTTACTTTTAAAAGAATTCCATTTACTTTATTTTATTTTATATTTTGTTGTTGATGGGCTGTGCGTCATGTGAGACCTTAGTTCCCTGACCAGGAACTGAATCAGTCCCCTGCAGTGGAAGTGCAGAGTCCAGAGTCCTGCCAAGGAAGTCCCTTTACTGCTAATGGATAATGCTTTCCTTCTGCAGAACTGTAGGGGTGCTTTAGTAAAAACAATCGGGAAGAAATGGGATGACCTTGATCAGTGGTTCCCAGACCTAGATAATTATAAGAAAGACTTTCCAATCTAAAAGTCTTGGACCATATACCTGAAAATTCTTCATCTCCAGGGCTTTGGAATCTGTATTTTATTAAACTTTTTCAGGTGGGTTGGCGATTCACCAAACATGGGAATCAGTGAATGAGAGACTTTATTTGTTCTTTGGATGGTGTTTTAGTCAGGATAGTCAATATCGGCTGCTGCAGCACATAACCCTGCAATCAAGGAGTTTAACACACTAAGGGTTTATTTCTTACTCTCAATCCCTTGTGGATCAGCAGGATCAGGAGGGACAGGAGTCTCTGCTTCATTCAACCAGGGACTCAAACTTCCTCCAGTGGTTCTATAGACACTGAAACTTTAACTGAATCCTAGGCTTTTGGCTAGGAAACAAAGAAAGAGAGACTCAAATTGAAGAAAGTAGGGAAAGCCACTAGACCATTCAGGTATGACCTAAATCAAATTCCTTATGATTATACAGTGGAAGTGAGGAATAGATTTAAGGGCCTAGATCTGATAGATAGAGTGCCTGATGAACTATGGAATGAGGTTCGTGACATTGTACGGGAGACAGGGATCAAGACCATTCCCATGGAAAAGAAATGCAAAAAAGCAAAATGGCTGTCTGGGGAGGCCTTACAAATAGCTGTGAAAAGAAGAGAGGCGAAAAGCAAAGGAGACAAGGAAAGATATAAGCACCTGAATGCAGAGTTCCAAAGAATAGCAAGAAGAGATAAGAAAGCCTTCTTCAGCGATCAATGCAAAGAAATAGAGGAAAACAACAGAATGGGAAAGACTAGAGATCTCTTCAAGAAAATTAGAGATACCAAGGGAACATTTCATGCAAGGATGGGCTC